>CM022876.1:25641101-25652600 GCA_012654025.1 Pachypsylla venusta | reverse complement strand
TTCATGCAAAATTTCAGCGCTCTAGGTATACGGGAAGTGCCTGAAACTTTTGATGATGAGTGAATCAGTCAATATGTCAGTCAGTCAGTCAGTGAGTATCCAAAAGTGCAAACTTTGAAATTACGTATCTCCCGTCCGGGTTAACATTAACGTTTGAAGTTTATCCTGTAGTATTGTACTATACTACGGAATGTATGTTCAAAATTTCAATGATCTATCCCTTGTGGAACCGGATATCTGACGGTGTGAAAAACCTGGTGAATTGCTTCGTGTAAAGATACACTGGTGCTTTCTGGAACTTGGCCTGGCGCACTGCCGTGCGCTCAGATAAGGGCTATAAATCTAATAAAATAACTTTACTCCTTGTTAATTTTATATAGAAAAACAACTTTAAAAGTTCCAAGAAGATAAGATAATTAAGATATTACGATATAAGAAGAATAACTAAAAATGAATTATCTAAAAACTTCCAAAAAATTACGACCAACGACTAATCTGATCAGCTGAACACCATGTGTTTTTTTCTCAGCTTGCCGTCTTTCCTCGAGTCCTTAAACATTATACAATTATAACGGTCCCAAATTTCTATATTTTGTTTTAGCCAGTAAAATAATAAACCCATGTGTTACATTGGCAGATTTTTTTCTTAAAAAAAGTTCATTTTCTGAACAACCCCAGAGGAGCACAAAAGGGAGGTTTGTACCCCCTTGTGTCAAGTTTTCATGCGCATACAGTGATCGAATCCGGTACCTTTCGCACGGTTAGATATCTTCTTTAACATTTCACCTCTGTGGAACAATACCTAATTTAGTGGATTTCATTTCATAGGTAGTTATTTGTTGAATGCTCTTAACTTCCCCCTACCCCCTCCTGTTTTGACCGGAGCAAATTGGTAATTTTAGGGATAAGTACAACTGTATAAAAAAAGACATGTTTGCCATGAACAAACATTCCCTCAAAATCCCGGAGATTTCATACCCCCCCCCCCCCNCCCCCCCCCCCTTATGTTTTGACTGGATCAGACGGAATGTTTTAAAGATAAATATGACTGTATCAAAAAAAGACATTTTGGAGTTCACTTCACAATGTCGTAACAGACGAAAACGCTCGTGTCTCATCAAATTAATTGTAGTTGATACATCAATTTTTTTCAAATTAATATTTCACAATGACTACAAACATCCTAGATACCATCTCTAAGCTTCAAAAAAAGACATGTTTGCCATGCACACCTCAAAATACCGGAGATTTTATAACCCCCCATGTTCTGACCAGCCCAAAGATTTTTAGGATAGGTATGACGTATAACTAGAGCGACCAGAAATTTTTGGGGCTAAAGCCGGAAGCAGTATTTTTTTGGTTGGAGGATTTTTTTTTTGGGAGGGGTGGTACGGAGGGAAATTTATATGGGGACCATTATTTATTTATTAGTGTTAATGACATGCAAAAATTAATAAAAAAAATTAATATACTCAGTGATGCTCAATTCGGTTTTAGATACCAATTGGGAACCAATGACGCACTGCTAAGATTTTCTTCTTCTATCTATACCAACTTGGATAAAAATAAAAAAGTACTTTCGGTCTTTTTAGACGTTAAAAAAACCTTTGATTCTGTCGACATCAACTACTCTTATCCCAATTTATCTAATTTTCAATCCTACCACGACGAGTTTTCAGGGAGTTTCATCTGACACTGTGTCAACCTGTGTTAATACAATACCCAAACCAGAGTGTTTCAAAACTCGGCTTTTGGTAGGACCGGACATTACAAGAATTAATGCACATAGGTTTACAGAATCATACCTGTTTTTCTCAAACGGAAGCATATATTTTTAAAAAGTTAGTTTCACCAAAAAGCTGGACATGTCCATTGCTTTGGTCAAAAGCGAGACATTTTAGCGTCCCGAAGCCATTGCTGGGGACAGCGAGACCAGGGTCTCCAAAGCGGGACGTATGGTCACCCTACGTATGAATGTATCAAAAAAGACAAGTGTAAGTACCCACACTTGCTTAGCAGAGGTTCTTCCAACCTTTCTACCTCTACATGTTTCCCCATCTTCGATAGTTTGGAAAGCCAGTAGATAGATTTTTACTATCTGCTGGCTCACCATAACTCCAATTTTTATTAATCATTCGTCTGCGTAATCATGGACGAGTTTCTCTTAAAATACTGTTTGAGAGTGCTGGCCTTTTCATGAATCCATCTAAATTACATTCGGTTATATTGAGTTGTGTCATAAGAAGAGATAAAACTTCCTTACCATTTCACTTAGAAAATTAGATAAAATGGGAATTCCTAAGATATTTTAGACATACCCCCCCCCACGNTCTGATGGTTAGCTACTAAGGCGAAATTAAATCCTACATACGGGCTTGATGGTTAGCGCACACCTTACTACTTAAAAAGTAAAATTGACCCCCCTACCACCCCAAATTTAATGCTTCCTACGGATCTGATGGTTAGCTACTAAGGCGAAATTAAATCCTACATACGGGCTTGATGGTTAGCGCACACCTTACTACTTAAAAAGTAAAATTGACCCCCCTACCCCGAGAGAATCCTGGATGCACCAATAATCAACTCCCTTTTTTTTTTTNTTTTTTTTTTTTTTTTTGCTGAACGTCTCTTTAAAATATTCGAGACGGGGGTTTTACCCTCCATTCGCTGGAAATTACCCGTAAAAATAGCTAGCATCACGAGGGCGTGAACCCACGTGGGCATCCACATCGGTCAAACTCGCTGGACGTTACTTAACTTCAGTGATCTAACGAGAACTAGTAAATTCAACGTACCACAGACGCTGCCTATGATTAACTCACATAAAAAAAAACAATACTTACACATGAGTCAAGCCGGCTTCCAACAATACTGTCTTTACAATTCCAGAAACGGTAACTCCTTTATCTGAATATCTGTCTGGTGAAGGATGATGAAAAGCCGTAAAAGCAATGAGTATAACTGAATCGTGTGAGTTCGGATTGTGTCGTGTAATACAAACAATATCCGAATCAACTTGATCAACAAATACTTGGGAATAGCCTTGTCTACCCAATTCATAATGAAGTTTATTTAGCGCTCGTTTTCCTCCTATAATACCAGTTGAGAGATTGACGTCACGGTTCCATTCGACATACTGGCGGTTCTCTTCAACAACGTCGATCTGAAAAATAAGAATCAATGTATGGTGAGAAGTATCGTATGAGGGTGGTTCCACCAAGATAGGGTTATACAGTCTTATACAGTTTAATGTTCACTCCACTTAATGTGTTATCAAATACAAATAAATAAAGAAAATATGTTCATAAAAAAAAATAATAATAATACAAGTTAAAAAATCCAAATATTTTGATTATTTTAATCTGTAGCTCAGTGATTAAGCGCTCGCCTGATAAACAGGAGGGCGTGGGTTCAATCCCCAGCAGAGGCAGGATTTTTTCCTCATTCATTTGAGTATTTGACCACAAAAAAAATAGAGCTAAGAGTTAGGTGGTAGAAAATGCCTCCGGCGTTAACCTCGTCTAGTGGTAACATTCCACTCAAGAGTGTATTTTTTTTATTATTATTTTAATTTTGACAGGTCATTTTTGTGTGGGTTTTGAGTACAGTTTACAATGTGTTCAGCTCCTCCATGACAACGCATCTGTCCACCCCACCGTAATTGCAAAGGTTGCTGTGCGTGAGAGTGCATTGAGCCTCTTACAGTCCAAACCTGGCCTCTAGCAACTATTATTTATTTATTTTCAAACCTCGAATCTGAGCTGGGTGGAATAAAAATGGAAGTCATAAAGAGATCAGGTTGGCTTTTTTAGAGTCTTTTGACTGTAAGGATACTAACTACTTATTGACGGACATAGGGATGTTATTAAAAACATGTAATTGTATTGAAGTCAAGGGAGATTATGTTGAAAAATAAGATACAGTGGGTTTTTATTTTCCTTCTCCATCTAGGTTAGGCCACCTCGTTGGACTTGCGGTTTGTACTCCTTTAGGCCCAATTTACACTTTAATGAAGGCCACCGTTCGGTCTCGGTCTGGCAAAGTCTAATCAAATTCACATCGTTTAAAATTCAGTGTGAGTAATCAACAATATGTTAACAGCACCACATCGTCTATAAAGTTGTTTCTTTCTCTCCTTCAATAATCCCAGTCGAATGTATTTTGCTTATAATCGTATTTGTCGTCAAATCGTGAAAAATTTTGTTGTTGACAAAGAAAATAATATTATTATTAAAAAAAAAAACTTTATGCAAGTAAATAATGTTTTTCACAGCCAGCGTCTATGGCACGTTGAAAACACCAGTTCCTGTTCGATCCCTGAAGTTAAGCAACATCCAGCGAGGTGGGTGTCCACGTGGGTTTGTGCCCTTGTCATGCTGGCTATTTTTCCGACCCAACCCAGGCTGGGTGAGGTCAATGTGGGTAGCTGGTTTGCAAGTTTCCAGTGAATGGAGGGTAAAACCCCCGTCTTGAATGATCAATAGATGTTAAAGAGACGTTAAGCCAAATTTTAAAAAAAAAAATGTTTTTCACTAAAACTCTAATGAGAGAACGTCGGAATATACTTTGCTGTCAGGAGGGTACGGGGACAAAAATAAAAGATGAGAACCGCAGTTCTACAACATCAACAATGGAATAAAAGAGTGGTGGTACTTACGTGATATGGTACCAATGTATCATATCCCGTGGAGGATCCAGAAGCTGATGAACTAACAGACACCAAAGCCGCCGAAGGTAAACTATCGAATACACTTCTTTTTGTAATAGGACATGGATTGTCATGGGAGACATCAAGTAATAAAGCATGCGCAATAGAAGGTACCAATGCACGTTTAGTTGGTTGTAGAAATGCACCAACAGGATCACCTCCATATCGATAAACAATTCTACCGAGTTCATGGGAATCCCAAGCTGACATGGCTTCTGTAAAAAAAAGATAAAAAAGTCTATAATACCTCAGAAAAACTAATATTATTGATGCTGTGAGACTTCCCCCACTAAAATTGTCTCCTGCGAAACTCTCTGACTTTTAACCGGAGGGTGTAGCGGAGAAATAAATATCCACCGTGGAACAAAATCTGGCACCCATCAATGGCGTGATGAGAAGAAAAAAAGAAGCCTTGGATAAACGCAGAACATCATGTCAGGCAGGAGACTTAGACTTGAGGTGTCTCAGCGTCAACATGCGAAATCTTCATTTTCCACCCTGTGCGCAACATAACACAATACTCGAATAAACGCTTGACACCACGTCAGGCAGGAGCCTTGAGGTGTTTCAGGTCGTCAACATGCGAAATCTTCATTTTCCACCCTGTGCGCAACATAACACAATCCTCGGATAAACGCTCGAACCACGCCAGGCAGGACACTTGAGGTGTCTCAGGTCGTCAACATGCGAAATCTTCATTTTCCACCCTGTGCGTAACATAACACAATCCTCGGATTAACACTTGACACCACGTCAGGCAGGAGCCTTGAGGTGTCTCAAGTCGTCAACATGCGAAATCTTCATTTTCCACCCTGTGCGCAACATAACACAATCACGCTAAAATCACGTTGAGCACTCTGTTTTCCATCAAAATACATTCTACCCAAGAAAGAGGATAACATATCATGCTCTGGTTCCCAAACGTTTAAGTATCTCTATGTTATCAATTTTTGAAATACGAACTTTAAAAAAAAAAACTACCTCGAATAAGTGATGTAATACCCAATCGATTGACAAATATATTATCTTTTTCGTCTGAATTGGTGAACAGTTCGGCTACAACATATAAATTGGGCCGGACAGCACGAGCCGCATCAAGTAAATATTCGGCCACAGGTATTGGAGTGGAGTGACAATTATCCAAACGGACTCCGTCAAAAGTTCGAGCAGTTTGTTCAACGTATGATTTCATATGAGACCAGAGCCAAGGGTTGTCCTCGGGAGAGTTGCCGAATCTGGAATAAAGAGCATGTACCGAAATTAGGATGTCGTACAAATTCTTTTCTTAAATATATATACATACAGCTGTTAACCCATGCTTTGCTACCGCCTCTAGCTTGGCGCCTTAGAGGCATGGCCGTTCCCGTATGTACTAATCTAAAATATAAAATTCTCGTGTCATAGCGTTTGTTACCATACTCCTCCAAAACATTTAGGATTAAAAAAAAATAGATAAAAAAATATTCGCAGACATACCAAATGTACATACAAAATTTCAGTAAAATCGATTAAGCCGTTTTGGAGGAGTATGGTGACAAACACTGTGACACGAGAATTTTATATATTAGACAGATAGAAAAAAATCAGAGTATTCGAAAAGTCCCGGGACGGATTTTTATCTTTTTAACTTGAAAATTTATATGTTTTTCTAACCCGAGTTTATTAATTTTTTGGCATAATCAAAATTTCTACAGGATGTCTCGAAAGTAGTGAAACAGCCACCAACTTTCGATTTTTAAATAGCACTTCGTATTTTTTATTTAATATTTTTAATATTTAATATTTTTTATTTAATGGACTCCTCACTCGATATTTTGATGGTTTTAAACTTTTAAGAATAGCGGCACTTGTTTGTTAACTTATCCGATAGTGTTTACATTTGCAGTCTAAATTAAATTTAGCTAAGTAGCAAACGGCGTACAAGTCAACAACAAGTGTTGCTACCTGGAACACTGGCCTAGTTTCATAGTTTCACAAGCAGCCAATATAAGCCATACAGAGTCCTCAATGTTCCACCTCCCCCAATCGCGACTGAGGAAAGTTGTCTCAGCTTCGATCAGGATATTCTACACTACTAAATTCCTATGTCAGTAGACGACAAATGTATCCTGCGTAATAATGAACCACACGATGCACACCACATTTTCAATTGTCCAAAAACCCAATCTCGTTGACTATCATTGAGGGAGAAGCCAAATGATTGGGCCGTTTTCCTTGGTTTGGCTATTACTGATGATGACGCCGATGAAATCTGATGAAAAGACCTTTTGCCTGGTGCTACAAACACAACAAAAACTGGCTAGTTTCAATCTAATCAAAGCAAAGCGTAAAGAGTAACTATTGCTACAGAGTAGACGTTGAATGAATGATTTTTTCAATTTTTGGATTTACGTACCTTGAAACGTAAAATATACAATTTTGCGGAGGGGATGGGGTCAATATGATATCCAGAGTAAACATCAATAAAAGTAAATTAATGAACTCATGCGCTAGATTTATATTTAGCTTTTTATGGGAGACATGTCCACCCCCGATGTATAGACGGCTCCCGGGTTATTTGTCCAACAGCCCACACACTCTTGTTGTTGTTGTTGTAGCGACAGACGTCAAGTCAGATCAGATCAAGTTTGTTGAAAAGCTGTCACCTCTTTCGGTTTGGTCCAGATGTCAAGTGCTGTGAGTGTGGTAGGACTTTGAGGAGAGTCAAACAGATGATGAACATCGTGTGGCTGTCCATGACAGAGGTTGCATTCTTTTTTCATACTGGCGTCCAATTTTTTGAGGTATGAATTGAGTAATCTGGACCATCCGGAACGCAGTTGTGCCAATTTGGACCTGGTTTTTCTTGGCAGGTCTGCCTCTTCTCTAGCAGTATGTGGTGGTTGGCGTCCAAGCACTCTGTTTGGTTGATATTGGGCGATCGCATCTTCAACTGTGCGGGTGTGGATATTGCCAATGCACAGTTTGTAGTGTAGAGGGTCGATGGTAGGTGTTGGTAGGAACTCCTCTATCTTAGGTTTCTGGCAGATCAGCCTACCCACTCTGAATATGAATGTATACTAACCTCAATTTAACACTATCTCCCCAGGCAATCAGTTCTCTTCTTAAATATACATTGGATTTTTCATTAGCAAAATTTTCAAGTGGGTCTGCCCCCATGACCCACCCATTGTGTGCCATTATGTAATGACCAGCCTCTGCTGGAATGTCTTCGAGAAGATTTATATTGGCATAGTCCTGGTAATCAGTGAAGTAGCGACATGTAAGAGGTGTTTTCATGGAAATTTCAGTATGTTTGGGGCCGTCATTGGACACACGATAGTAGCGCACACCTGGAACAAGAAAAAAAATTTAAAAAAATATTCCTTATTCCTCCCTTCCCCCCCCCCCAAATTAGGTGTGTTGATTTAGCATCCTGGGGGTTTTGTGCCGAAGTTGGGTGGTGGTGGCTCGACTGCACAGTAATAACAGAGTTTTCTAAATTAAAAATTGATTATTTCTATCATTGTGACAACGTGCCTATTCCACACCCATTAGGTCGGTTAATTGAGCATGGGGTTTCGTGCCGAAGTTGGGCGGTTCGAGTGCCCAGTAATGACGGATTTTTCTAAATTCAATATCAGATTTTCAAATTTAGATAATTTACGTTGACCTATTTGGATGAAATGTTATATTTTTTAACGTATAATATTAATCAACAAATATTTTTTTTTAAAGAAAATATATTATACGTTTCAGGATTCTACGTACAGAATACAAAAACCGAATAAAAAAACTCTGCCAATGTGATACATGGGTTTATTAACCCCCCCTCCACAAAAAAAATGGAAGGGGTTATTTTCCTCGTGATGATTCCAAATCTGGGGTGTAATTAGACCGCTAAAATGCGGCAAAAACAGCCGCCAAGTGTATATTTGATTGCACCCAAAGGTTTCGGGGCAAAATTAGAGCCCAAATGTGACCTATTTACTTTCACCCAAATCGGTCAACGCTAAGTGGCAAAAGTGCCCATCACGGCGTTTGCGGACAAACGGATTTTTTACGGAAACGTAAAATATAAAATTTTGGGGGTGGGTATTTTTTTTTTTTTTTTTTTTTTTTTCTCGTGACAATTCGAAAGGTTCATTATGAACGGATTTTTTAAATCGATTTTTAAATACCGCGTACCTTAAAATGCAAAAATTTTTTTTCTTGGGGGGTCTGATTATTCCCCCCCCCCCCACNGATTACCCCCCCCCCCAACTTTGCAATTGTCCATTCTATAAATAATAATAAAAACCTTTTCATGCTACTTTTAAATGATCCATATTGGGTCAAAAGACGGTGGTACCCTGAACTTACCAGCAATAAAATTGTCCACAGCGGCATTCAAATGACCTTGTATTTCATTGATTCTTGCGTTGTTCAGTTCATCAAGTTTGATTTTAAATTCTTGAACACATCTTCTGACCCGAGAATCTTCGTCAAAACAATCGCTCCTACAAATAAGAAAAAATACTTTTGGTTAGGGATGCAGCATCGATAATTATCTATTTCAAAGGCCCCCCAAGATGGTTGGTTCTTCGGAACGGTGTTGATGGTAATACCATTAACACCGTTCCGACGACAACTCACTGTGTTTTTCCTCCGTTGGACCCAGCCATGCTGCTCCACATACTTCCTCAAAGAGTTGGTATATAAATCCTTGCTAAACCCTGAAGTATCTGATCGCTGTCGTCTTAAATCATGAGCAGCCAGCAACTATCCATCATTCAACTGTCCATCAAACCCAACTAATGTAGAGCTGTCAGCATTATGGACAGATCCTGTTGGAGAGGTCGCCTTTCTTGGCCTGGAGACACAGTGAGAGTCGTTGAGAACGTTAACAACAACAACATCGATTTCAAAATTATCGATAGATTTTCTAAACCCACGATTACACAATTTTTAATGATTTAAATCGAACCTAAGAGCTAAAACTCTAGGTCAAAGAGATAAAAAAGGAAATAAGTTTCAACACAGAGTTAAATATTTAGTATGTATTATTATTTTACTAGCTGTTTCGATTTGCTGTTGCTGGCTACGATTCTTATATTGCTATTTTTGTTTTTAAAGGACAATGAAATTTGGGGGAGGGGGTATGGGGTGTCCACCCTGCATCGCGCAACCTTTAAAGAAACGTTTCGACAAGGGCCTTAGAGGGACGCCCATTCTGAGCTTTTAGGATTCTCTAGATCTCCAAAGGCCACAGTGATAATTGGAATGGCTTCATACTAGAAGTCTTGATAATAAATTTAAAAAAAAAAATACTTGCCTATACACATTATAAGTTTTCAAAGCTAACTGCAGATCGACACAAGACTGCAATCGTCTATATTGCTGGTCTTGAATAATTTGAAGTGGTTTGAGAAGACCTCCACTAGTTGTCTGGACAGGAATATTACTTCGACAAGCTTCTTGAAATTGTTTTATGATTGAATCAACATTGAGCGAGTACAGTTCATGGATTTTAACTTCGGATAACTTTTTGGTGTGAATAATATGACGAAGCGCCTGAAACCAAATATTAGGTGTAAGTTCACCTCCTCGGCAGAGTGTGCATCACACTTCGCTTGTACGAAGGTTTCGATTCCTGGCCGGGTCAAAAATGTAAAAAAGGTTTTTTTTAAAAAAAAATCTACTAGGTCTGATTGTGTTTGGGTGTAAGTCAGCCTCCTAAAGACAATTGAGTAGCTATGGTAATAGTAACAAGTGGTAGCATTATGAAGCATTTGTTAAAGCTTAGCTTGAGCTTAGTGATATTGGGGGGGGGGGNGGGGGGGGGGGGAATTATTGTCTTGCCATGATGCACAGAAAAACTGTGACATAAAGAATCAAAGAAATATACATTTATATTTTACATAAAAAATCTCCATTGAAGGCTTCTGAGTCTGGACTCTACACAATGCCGTCTGGAGAGTCTAGACTCCAGCCCCCACTCCCCAAATTATTGGACGAATTGTTTTTTGTTTTTTTTTTTACAATTATTGGACGAACGATTTTTTTTAATAATTATTGGACGAACGGATTTTTTATAATTATTGGTCGAACGATTTTTTTTATAATTATTGGACGAACGGATTTTTTTATAATTATTGGACAAACGGATTTTTTATAATTATTGGACAAGCGGATTTTTTATAATTATTGGACGAACGGATTTTTTATAATTATTGGACAAACGGATTTTTATAATTATTGGACGAACGGATTTTTTATAATTATTGGACAAGCGGATTTTTTTATAATTATTGGACGAACGGTTCTTTTTATAATTATTGGACGAACGGTTCTTTTTATAATTATTGGACAACGGATTTTTTATAATTATTGGACGAAAGATTTTTTTCTTTAATTAGACGAACGTATTTTTTATAATTATTGGACGAACGGTTCTTTTTATAATTATTGGACAACGGATTTTTTATAATTATTGGACGAAAGAATTTTTTCTTTAATTAGACGAACGTATTTTTTATAATTATTGGACGAACGGTTCTTTTTATAATTATTGGACGACGGATTTTTTTATAATTATTGGACGAACGATTTTTTCTTTAATTAGACGAACGTATTTCTTATAATTATTGGACGAACGGTTCTTTTAATAATTATTGGACGACGGATGTTTTATAATTATTGGACGAACGGATTTGTTATAATTATTGGACGAACGATTTTTTATAATTATTGGACGAACGGATTTTTTATAATTATTGGACGAACGATTTTTTATAATTATTGGACGAACGGATTTTTTATAATTATTGGAC
>CM022876.1:25617540-25633508 GCA_012654025.1 Pachypsylla venusta | reverse complement strand
AAAAAAAAAAAAAAAAAAAAAAAAAAAAAAAAAAAAAAAAAAAAAAAAAAAATCTTTTAAAAGTTAATATCATCATACGACTTTCCTTATCTGTAAAAAGACAAGAATTACAATACTTGTAATATGCTGAATTATTCCATGTCCAGTTTTCAATACCAAAACAAACTTTTGAGGTCCTTAGAGACCAAATCTCGAGTTTCAGCCATTGGTTCGTTTGTGAACAAAAATTCTCTTGAATATGTCCTGTTCTAATATCTAGGTAAATGTACTGATTATCCATAACAAAGTACTGAATATTCATAGAAAGTAGTGAATATGCATAACAAAGTACTGAATAGGTATTTATAACAATGTACTGAATATTCATAACAAAGTTTTGAATATTCAAAACAAAGTACTAAATATCCATAACAAAATACTGAATATTCATAAGAATGTACTGAATATTCATAACAAGTACTGAATATTCATAAAAAGTACTAAATATCCATAACAAAATACAGAATATTCATAAAAAATGTACTGAATATTCATAAGAAATTTCGAGTTTCTAGTATTATTTTACTGTTCTCATTTTTTGCAAAACAAAAAGTGTTTTATTCCAGTGAAAACTAAGTGTTTGAAATAAATAAACAACCTTTTCCTAGTATTTATTATTTTCTAAAATAGGCAATGGGTAAGTACTTACCTATTTTAAGTCGATAATGGACACCATCCTGATGTTGATCATTTTGTAAAGTGAGAACCCTCACCTCAGATTGATGTTGCGCAACCATCGAGCTGGAACTTCTGTAGACAAAAAAATACGAAACAAATTGTTAGTATCTACTACATTTTCCCTGTAATGTGGCCATCAAGGGGGGGGAGCAAGCCAGCTTTATTATGTGACGATCCTAAGCACGTGTAAATACGGAAGGTTTGGTGTTAGGAAAGGCATCGAGACTTTAAAAAACTCTGCTTCAAACCAAAGATGAAATGCCATCAGCAAAATGCAGTTTCCACGCATTTTCTATGTATATGTCGCAGTAAACTTTTATAAAATTAAACTTTTATAGAATAAGTAATTTTATAAAATTCCTATGGATTTAGTAAACTCACGGAAAATAGACGAATGCGAGGATTTTCGACAAATTTACTGAAATGCTTTACCTAACCTAAATCCCTAAAGCATTTCAGTAAACTTGTCGAAAATCCTTGCATTCGTCTATTTCCCGTGATTTTACTAAATTCCTAGGAATTTTATAAAATTACCGATTCTACAAGTTTACAGCGACATATATATGCTGTGAGAACTTGAGAAACAAGCGAGAGTTACCGTGCCAAAATCCATGTGGATTTGGTTGGTGTCTATTAGAACCAATTGCTTGTAAAGTCCTCTTAATCAGTTGTTGTGTGTTGCGGATATGTTTTGGTTTATTATTTTCAATAATAAACCAAAACCTTTGGAATTGTCACGAAAAAAAATTACCACTCCTCAAAATTTGATATTTTACGTTTCCAGGTATGTATGGGTACTGTGAGAAGCAAGCGAGAGTTACTGTGCCAAAATCTATGTGGACTTGGTTTTTCCGCCTTGATGGGCACTTTTGCCACTTAGCGTTGACCGATAATGATAAAATTATGTATATGGGTTCTGTTTGTGGTCTAAATATGCGCCGAAACTTTTGGGTGCAATCAGGGCCGTAGACACAAAAAACCGGACCGGGAGGAAAAATTACGGGCCCCTCTATTATTCTATCATCTAGAATCACCGTATGGGCAGCAATAAAAGTGAAAGTATGCAATTCACGTAGTTGATGTGAAAAGACGTGTACGCTTCTTCTTGACAACAAATAATTCGATTATCAGATGTTAATGTTTACGAAATATACCAATATTTATGACTGCTGTACAAGCTGTACTGTATTTTAAAATCAGTGTCCTGCAATAGCCATTGTCCCATATTAGCCCACTATCGCTAAACTTCTGATTTTGTGTGTACGAAAAATTTTCAAAACTTTTAAGTTGATTTATTTATTATTCAGAAAAAAACTTGAAAAAAAATCATTATGATAATTTTCTCACCGGGCCTCTTAGGAAATCCCGGGCCTGGGTGCAATCGAATATACCCTTAGCGGTTTTTTACTAGTTAGTATACATACCTATTATGTTTTTTGCGGAACAAAGTTAGTTATATCTAGCTATCCCGACACCGAACTGAATTATAAAACTTTCAAATATAACGAGGAGTCATTTTTTTCCTTCTAGAACAGAGATTAAAGTTCTTATCAACTCATCTTCTCGAAACAAAGTTCGGGTACTCATAGCTAGGGTTATAGTCATAATATGGAAACGCAACCTTCGTAGTGAGATAGGAGCTCAACCGGAACGTCAAGATTGAGTGACACCCGAGAGAAACTGGCGCAACGAGATAGAAAATGTATGATGGTATTTTTTACAAAAAACTCTGCCAATGTGGGATTGAACCCGGGTCCCCCAAGTGCAACGCCTGTATGATACCGACTAGACCAGGAGGACAGCTTAATAGACTTATTATACTGTCTTACTAAATCCCTTAAAGATCTTGTTCCGCCAGCAGTAAGCCCAAGTTATAGGTAAATTTAAGCAAGAAGATATATTCCTATAAAAAAATTAAGCAAAGCCTTAAAAAAAATTAAGTATAAAATAAAATGTAATAAAAAAATATTTAATTGAATTTGATGAAAAAATTGATTAGTTAAAAAAACAAACAAAGTAGACCTTGCATCAANTTATTTGATTTTTGGATTCTTCGTATCTTGAAACGTAAAATTTTGAGGGAGGTATTTTTTTTCGTGACGATTCCAAAGGTTCATTATTGAAAATAATAAACCAAAAAAGAACGGGTTCAATGTGAATGTAGTATTTCTTTCTCACAATTTTCGTGGGTATCACAGCATTACTAAGAGTATGCTGCACTAATAATCTCTTCAAACTTCTAATGCTTTTACTCTGGTAATGCCGCCACTGGTCGCCACTCACATTAAAGTAGCTACTCAATCGTCCTCACGAGTCTGAGTGCACCTCAAAATCACAAGCACAAAGTCGAAAAAAATTCGACTGGGATTGATTTCGACTTGGGGGAGCCGGGGATTGTACCCCAAGGGCAGTACCAGTGTGATACCCACTAGACCAGGAGGACTGCAAGAACGGGTACAATAATAATTTGTTTGGTGGTAAGGCCCAACGGCCTTTTCGCAATTTTTGTGGGCATCACAGCATTACGAAGTGCCCCATGTACTAATAATCTCTTTATCTCTTTAATAATCTTCCAAATCTTTTTCATCTGGTAATGCCTCCACTGGTAGCTCCTCAATCGTCCTCTCGGGGCCCAGTACGCCAAAATCATAAGCACATTCGGTAATTTTACAACCCCACTGGGGATTGAACCCGGGTCCCCCAAGTGCAACGCCTGTATGATACCGACTAGACCAGGAGGACAGCTTAATAGACTTATTATACTGTCTTACTAAATCCCTTAAAGGTCTTGTTCCGCCAGCAGTAAGCCCAAGTTATAGGTAAATTTAAGCAAGAAGGTATATTCCTATAAAAAAAATTAAGCAAAGCCTTAAAAAAAATTAAGTATAAAATAAAATGTAATAAAAAAATATTTAATTGAATTTGATGAAAAAATTGATTAGTTAAAAAAACAAACAAAGTAGACCTTGCATCAATAACCATAATCATAAAGGACAATGAATCACCCTGTATATATGTAACTGACAGTGAACATAATTAAAATCGTCCGACTAAATGACAAAAATGTCAGTCAAGCGTACGGCCATTTTTGAAATGTAAAATATCAAATTTGAAGGGAGTATTTTTTCGTGGCCATTTCCACAGCTTCATTATTGAAAATAATAACCAAAAGCATGCCGAGTCCAAATACGTTACAATCCTTAAAAAAATCAAACCAATGTAGTGAGAAAAAAGAACCCATTTTCAGCCAAAATTTACATCATGCTAAAAAATACTTATTCGAAAAAGGTATTATGTATTTTAAAAAAAAAAATGCAGCGATGGATAATCAAAACTGGTTAGCTACCTTTCTACAATCAACTTAGATCGACAAAGTTCGTTATCTGTATATTCTTTTGAAGACTTAACCGAATCGTTTTGTATCGCCGGCATAGAATCTTTGATAAACCGGTTTCGATCAGTATCCTTATCACTTTCTTGTAATTGAGCAGTAGTGTTGCTTGAAATGTCTTCTATGTCATTGCCAAGGTCTATGGAGTAAGTCTTCGATTCATACGAGGAGTTATTTTCAGGAGCAAAGTTCTCTACTAACTTGTCAATCGTATCAGCCGAGTCATTGTCTGTCGGTACAAAATCATTTTCTGGTTCAATCATATCGTCTCTTCTTTCCTTTAAGTCAATGTTGAAAAATACTTCTGAATTTTCTATGACGTCTTTATTATACATAATTGAATCATTTTGTATGTCTATGAAATCATTTCTGATGTCTATAAAATCATTTTTAGTTTCAATTCCGTCGTCTTGTACGATGTTGTCTGAGTCAATCTCAGACGTTTTTACTTCATTATGATTACTCTCAGTCAAATCATTATTTTGAAAAGAGTGTACTGTATCGATGATATTATTCTTAATATTATTTGCATTACTTGAGTAATCTTCAATTTCAGTAATATTGCTCTGAATATCCTCCAAATGTTCATTGATGCCATCAAATACATATTCCTTATTCTTTAATTCATTATTTAATTCAATCGACTCCTCCAATTCCCGATTTTCACCTTCAATATTTTTCAATATTTCTTCATGCAATTCTTCAATAGGTGTCGATATATTTCCAAGATTGTCTAAACTTACATCTCGTTTATCAGAATGGCCACTGGAATTATCAGTTTTTGGTTTTGGTACACATGGTTCTTTAAATATTTCTACATTGTCAATTTTTTTATCCGAAATTAGATTGGTTTTTAATTTATTGAAATCTTCTTCGTTGATATTTTCTTTTTCCAATTTGTCTCCTATTACAAGTTGACCTTCTTCACTATTTTCATTCTGTACGGCATTCTCCACATTAAACTTTTCAATGAAATCTTCATTTATTTGTTCCTCCATATTTAAAATTTCTTCTCCTGATCCGTTTTCATTAGTTTCTAACATATCATTAGAGTCACAACTAGTCGTTTCTAAGTTGTGTTCATTATTGAACTTTGCATTTGGTTCTTTTAATTTTTTGTTAGAAGTATCAAACGTTTCTTTCAATTCTTGTACTACTGCTTTTTTAATTTGTTCAATAGTTAAACTGTTTTCATTTTGTGAAGAATGGATTTCGTAATTATTAACTAAATCTTGCTCAATATTCGTCAGAAAGGTATCAGTATGAACTACATTTATAGTTTGTTCGTTTTCTCGTGTCGTCCAAAATTTTTGATTGTCTTTTCCAAAATTTTGTTTTTCGTTAACTTCAAATGTCTCTATTCCATCATCTGCCAACAATTGAGAAATATTTTTCATAATAATATTTTTGCAAAATTTAGTTTCTTGTGAAAGATTACTTTCTAACGAATCAGATTTATGAAGAAATGGATCAACCCCATTTGCATGTTGTTCATTAGGATTGGAATTGTCATTGACAGATACTGTTTTTATATCAATGATCTTGTCAACAGATGGATCATGAGTAAGTTCCTGATGTTTCGTGGAATCGAGAATCTTGGATTCAACAGTAGAATTTGCAGAAGATTTTTGTCTTTTTCCTTTAGATGATTCTTCAATGATTTTTTTCTTCGCATCTTTTATATTTTTGACTAGATTGTCCCCTTCAACTATTTTTTCCCTTAGCTGATCATTTTTTACATTTCCGTCTTGATTTGAAACAGTTCCTTGACCATTTTTCTTTTCCTCCAACACATTTGTACCAATACTTTTTTTACTTCTAAAAGTTCTCTTGGTTTTTTCATAAAAACTTTCAGGTATTGTTACAAGATTTTGGGTTACAAGAACATTTGTGATTTCTCTCAGTTCATCATAAGATAGAGTACCAATTTTGTCAAAATCATGGTTTTTAATTTTCTCTAATTTATTTTCAAGTTCAATATTTATCTGGTTTGTTTTAACTTTATGAATAGGTTTCGCACTGTCAATATCTTTTTTCTTTTCTCCTTGATGAGGTTTTACATTTATCACGTTTGTTTCACCTAATTTTTCTTCAATATCTTTTTTGTTCGGTTCTACTTTTTTGTTAACTTTTGTTGTTTTAGAACGAATTTTATTATTTCCAATTTTAGATTCCACTTTTATATTTTTTTCAACTTCATCGATTTTACTATCGGATTTTTCTTCACTTTTACTAATTCTTCTTACTTTTTCAATAATTTCAATTATATTATCTTTGTCTTGCCTGTTTGTATTGAATGCTTCAACAAGTAACTTTAATTCTTCAAAAGATAATTTTCCAATGAATTGATCATCTTTTGCTTCATTTTTTCTATTTTCTTCACTTTTTTGAATATTTCCACTTTTTTTGTAAACAGTTTCTTTACTTTGTTTAACTAATACAGTTTGTATACCTGATTTCTCATTTTGTTGAACAGTTATTTCTCGTTTTCCTGTAGAACTTTTTTCTAAAGTTATAATATTATTTGAACTTTTAGATTTAGTCTCAATTTTAGTCCAGTCTTTGTCTGATTCTTTAGTTTTTGATAAAGATATATTTTCACTTTTTGATTTACCATTATTTGCGAGTATATTTTTAGTTTTTGATATTTGCGTTTTTTCAGATTTGGTTTTTGATTTCGCGGATATTTCGTCAGTAATAGTTGACTCTTCAAAAGATGTTCCTGTTTTCTTATCATTCAGTTTAATAGCTTTGATTTTTTTACTATCAACTTCTACACGAGAACCTTTCTCCAAAAATTTATCTTCAATTTTGCTCTTCTTTTTAACAACTTTTCCAGGCTCATCAATTGTATATTTGATTCTTGTTTTTTCCAATACATCTATCTGTCTTTTATTAGAATTTATTCTGATATTGTTCGTATCCTTCTCAACTGTTAATTTATTGTCCCTTTTATTTTGTAAGTTTTTCGAAGACTTTTTAGTATCCCCAATATGTTTACCTTTATTTCTATTAATTTTATCATCTCGATTGGGTTTTTTTTCCTTTTTACCAACAAGATCATCGATTTCATTTCTACCTACATTCAAGAATACATTCTTCACAAATTCTTTCACATTTTCAAAAACAAATTTAACATCGGTTATATTATTTTCAATGCCATTTTTAAATTCAATAAAATAATTATTTAAATTTCCAAAAAAATAATTCTTAATAAATTCAAAATTAAATTTATACCTTTTAACCATCTGGATATCCTCTTTACTAGATTTATTTTTGACATTTTTATAATTTTTTGTTAATTTTTGTTTTTTATTATTATTTGAAAATAAATACATAATTAAAAGATCATAATTGTCAAATAAAAAATATAACAAAATAATAATTACGACTGAAAATAAAATAATTAAATATTCGTACATTTTTATGAATAAGTTTTCAATACTTAATTTTTTTTTTTAAATACCTATATTTTTTTTTTTAATTTATTTTTAAAAGTACATAAATTGTATTTAGCATTTATTCAAAACGTGTCTTTTTATTATTATTTAAAAAAGAAATCAGTTTTATTCGTTTATCTTAAATTTGGGGAAAAAAATAACTTTTTCCAAAATTTTTGGAAAAAGAGGGTTTTGAATTCCCTAAACCGGGTTAGAAAATAATAATTTATTTTTCAATAATGGACCTTTGGAATCCTTCACGATTGTTTTTCCTCTTTCAAATCTCATATATTTTATTCCACGTTGCTCAAAATGATTATAAATAGGTTTTGAATATTTTTCACAGAATTTTCTTTTGTCCGATACTCAATCTACTGTAATTCCACGTTATTCATTTTTAACTCTGATCAAGTGAACCTCTATTTTTGTAACGCAAAACAAGAAAAAAAGTTTTTAATTCACACAGCAAACATTGCACTTTTTATTAAAAAGTAATTTCTTTTGATTAGGTATACATATAAGTACATTGATAAATTACCGTCACTAATGCCATTGGCCATTGCAAAGGTCAGCTTAAAATAAATTTGTTACTTAATGACTGGGGGAGATAAATTATTTTAAAAAGTAAGATAACCTTATTTGTTTAATTGTTATCAGTCGAGAACCGCCGTGATCATCTGATGAGAGTTTTGAACCTTAAGGCGTGTACACACTATGTTCGTCTTACGCCGATCGTTAAAGAATTAGTGAGAACGCATCGTTAATTGCTAGGCTTTGACGACGTGTCGAAATCCAAACCGAATCGTTCCGAATTTCAACCGAAACTATTCGGTCGTGATCGTAGAAACCGAATAAAATTGAAACAAATTCTACGAAGAGAACGTATCGTCCGGCTTCAGAGGACAGCATTGGAAGACACAGTTGAATCCAGGTTGTTGTGGGTTTTCTTTTTTTTTTTTAATAAGCTGCATTCCAAAATCATTTCTTTTTAAGGATGTCGATATTATATCGATATTCGAGTTTCGATATAATCGATATTTAATATCGATAGTTTGATACTATCGAAAAAAATATCGGTAACGAAAAAAAAAAAAAAAAAAATACGGTACTTTGCTGCTTGTTAGAGTTTGGACTGTAGATATTTATACCGATATTATCGAATATCGATATTAAGGTTTCGATAATATCAATAATATCGATATTCTTCTTTCGATAAATCCCAATTTGTCCCTGAATTCTAAGTTCAGTGGTCAGCCTCGTCTGGAATCAAGTCTCTGCGAACTCGCTAATTGTTTATTTCCTTTGACCTTTCAAATTTCAAGGGCATACCCAAAATCTTTGAGGGCGGCAACATTGGCGAAGCTGATAAAACCGCATCATCAGTCATTGTTTGATACGGATCTCACCCCCGATTACTCAATAGGTACTTGAACGCAACTGACCCGTTTGGCTTCATTCGAGATATTTATACTACACAAAAGGTGCCGGACTGACGGTGTGGCCCGGCCTTATTCGGCATAGGGCGCACCATAATACATCTAAATATATAAATTTGTTAGTAACTTACAATCGGTAAAAAACTCTGCCAATGTGACACCTGGGTTTATTATTTTCCTGGCAAAAAAAAAATTGAGGGGGGGTTCGTGATGATTCCAAATCTGGGGCGAATTAGACCCTAAATTTGGCCTACCAAATTTGAAGTCTCTGGCTCTTACCATTCTCTTTTTAGACAGGATTAATGAAAACTGCTTTAAAGCGGTAAAAACCGCCAGCGGTATATTTGATTGAACTCAAAAGCTTGGAACTAGCTGAGACCCCAAATATAACATACATACAAAATTTTAAATCTCTAGCTCTTAACGTTAAAAAGCGGCAAAAATCGCCAAGAGTGTATTCGATTGCACCCAAAATTAGAGCCCAGATGGGGGCACAATTAGAGCCAGATGGGACCTATATACCAAATTTCATCCAAATCGGTCAACGCTAAGTGGCAAAAGTGCCGGCGGACGGCGGACAAACGGATTTTTTTTTTATTCGATTTTTGGATTCTACGTACCTTGAAACGTATAATATCAAATTTTGAGGGGGGTATTTTTTTTTTCTGTGACGATTCCAAAGGTTCATTATTGAAAATAATAAACCAAAATACTATTTCAAATGAGTGTGGTCATGACTGCACCAGGAGAGTCGCTATGCCTCTAAGTCGCGAAAGATAGTGAAAATTGAATATAAAGATTCAATTCTCACCATTTGACAAAGGAAGAATTTTGTCCGATATCCGTGTAACAAAACGTGATGGCAAATATATTGTAATTTGTTTTCTCTACTTGCAATGTACGATACGTCATTTATAAATAAATGTATTGCGTAATTTTATGAGATCACAAAAGTTCAGTTTTGAGAATTTTTCATGCTTGCAAATGTTCGGTTTTGAACAATTTTTCGTTATTTCAAAAATTTGGTTTGGAGCAATTTTCATGTTCGCGAAAGTTGGTTTTTAGACAATTTTCAGTGATCGAAAAAGTTCGGTTTCAAGAATTTTTCATGCTCGCAAAAGTTCGGTTTTGAACAATTTTTCGTGATCGCAAAAGTTTTGAGATTGTTACCTACAATTACCATGGAGCAATGGAGCATCTTAAAATAACTCAACTAATCGATTTGGAGCAATGATTGATGCCCGAAAATATTAGGTTTTGGGAAATGTTTCATGCTTACAAAAGTTCGATTTCGAACAATTTTTCGTGATCGCAAAAGTTCTATTTTGAGATGTTTTTATGCTCGCAAAAGTTTGGTTGGGAGCAATTTTTATGCTCGCGATAGAAATGAGCATTACCTACCTCCGTGTTACCTACTTAACACGGAGCATCTTAAAGTAACTCAACTAATCGATTTGGAGCAATGATTGATGACCGAAGATATTCAGTTTTGGGAAATTAATCGATTTGGAGCAATGATTGATGCCCGAAGATATTCAGTTTTGGGAAATTAATCGATTTGGAGCAATGATTGATGCCCGAAGATATTCAGTTTTGGGAAATTAATCGATTTGGAGCAATGATTGATGCCCGAAGATATTCAGTTTTGGGAAATTAATCGATTTGGAGCAATGATTGATGCCCGAAGATATTCAGTTTTGGGAAATTAATCGATTTGGAGCAATGATTGATGCCCGAAGATATTCAGTTTTGGGAAATTAATCGATTTGGAGCAATGATTGATGCCCGAAGATATTCAGTTTTGGGAAATTAATCGATTTGGAGCAATGATTGATGCCCGAAGATATTCAGTTTTGGGAAATTAATCGATTTGGAGCAATGATTGATGCCCGAAGATATTCAGTTTTGGGAAATTAATCGATTTGGAGCAATGATTGATGCCCGAAGATATTCAGTTTTGGGAAATTAATCGATTTGGAGCAATGATTGATGCCCGAAGATATTCAGTTTTGGGAAATTAATCGATTTGGAGCAATGATTGATGCCCGAAGATATTCAGTTTTGGGAAATTAATCGATTTGGAGCAATGATTGATGCCCGAAGATATTCAGTTTTGGGAAATTAATCGATTTGGAGCAATGATTGATGCCCGAAGATATTCAGTTTTGGGAAATTAATCGATTTGGAGCAATGATTGATGCCCGAAGATATTCAGTTTTGGGAAATTAATCGATTTGGAGCAATGATTGATGCCCGAAGATATTCAGTTTTGGGAAATTAATCGATTTGGAGCAATGATTGATGCCCGAAGATATTCAGTTTTGGGAAATTAATCGATTTGGAGCAATGATTGATGCCCGAAGATATTCAGTTTTGGGAAATTAATCGATTTGGAGCAATGATTGATGCCCGAAGATATTCAGTTTTGGGAAATTAATCGATTTGGAGCAATGATTGATGCCCGAAGATATTCAGTTTTGGGAAATTAATCGATTTGGAGCAATGATTGATGCCCGAAGATATTCAGTTTTGGGAAATTAATCGATTTGGAGCAATGATTGATGCCCGAAGATATTCAGTTTTGGNTTTTCATGTTCACAAAAGTGCGATTTTGGGCAAGTTTTCATGCTCACAAAAGTTCGGTTTTGGGCAAGTTTTCATGCTCACAAAAGTTCGGTTTTGGGCAAGTTTTCATACTCACAAAAGTGCGGTTTTGGGCAAGTTTTCATGCTCACAAAAGTGCGGTTTTGGGCAAGTTTTCATACTCACAAAAGTGCGGTTTTGGGCAAGTTTTCATGCTCACAAAAGTGCGGTTTTGGGACAATTGAAATAATATTTTTTCTAACAATCTGCAACAGCAGTCGAAAGCTACCAAATCTAGTTGCAATCAATAAAGATAGTAAAGAAATCTAGTTGCAATCAATAAAGATATTAGTACGGTATTCCGTACTAATTAATTTCCTTCGATACACTGAGTGTGCCAAAATGCATTATTAAGATTTTTGCTGGAGACCTGACAGCTCTTTCGAGAGTATCTTCCGTGTTGAAACCAACTTCACTAAAGAAAATTGAGAGAATTTGTAAATTACATTCAAGGCAAAAAAAGGTTTACTTACATGTTAAAAGAATCCTCGTTCGATAATGTCTGATGATGACAATGTTTATTTCGACGACACAACGAAAAACAAGAAACAATATATCTTGAAATAGAACTGAGTGCGTAAATAAATGAAATCACGAAGCATGTCATACCACACAAACAACGAAACAAAATACCAAAAACTAAAAGCGGAAACTTTAGACTTACAACAAACAGCTTTCAATATAAAACAGAATAAGATATCACTTTACCCACTGTACACAATATTTAGAAAAGTCACTGTGGTGTAAATTACAACTTGTAGTTGTGTAAACTATAGACCTCACTCAATGTCCATTCAAAATGTAGAAGTCGATAGATGAGAAATAACATTAAAAAATGTTTTCTCCAAAGAAATAAATTATTATTGACAATTAATTTAAAATATATAGGGCCAGCGTCTATGAATATACCAGTTCCCGTTCGATCACTGAAGTTAAGCAACGTCCAGCGAGGTTATTCCTTGTGGGTGTCTACGTGGGTTCGCGCCCTCGTGATGTTGGCTATTTTTCCGGCACAACCCAAGTTGGGTGAGGTCAATGTGGGTAGCTGGTTTGCAAGTTTCCAGCGAATGACCAATAGATATTAAAGAGACGTTAAGCCAAATTAAAAAACAAAAAAAACTTATTATGTTGGCGCATTGATCAATCGGCCATAGGCTAAATCAGTCGCCCGGGGTTAATTAAACAAGGAGTGCGTCTACGGATTTAGAACCGGGCAGGAGTAATGCGGCATGAATTTTTGTAAAAAAAAAAATTAACCCAGTTAGAGGTTAGGAAACGTTTTTACAGCCATGTCTCTAGTTCCCATTAGATCACTGGAGTTATGTCGGCCAGTTCTGCGAGATTTCACTAAGTTGATGACCATTTAGGTTTGCGCCCTCGTGATGCTGGGTATTTCCGGCCCAAACTAAGTATCCGCCCCTGTCCCCTAGGCCCTAGGACAATTATTGTCGGAGAGGGTCAACTATTGATTAGTTATAACACGGCTGATATCGGCCAGAAATCAAAGGCGTAATGAGCCGAAATGGCATCTATGACACGTTGAATACGCCAGTTCTCGTTAGATCACAGAAGTTAAGCAACGTCCAGCAAGGTTGTACCGAGTGATTGTCCACGTAGGTTCGGCCCAATCCAGACTGAGTGAACTCAATGTGAGTGAGTATCCTGTTCGTAAGTTACCAACGAAAGGTAGATGTTAAAGAGACGTTAAAGCAAAAAAAAAAAAAAAAAAAAAAAAAAAAAAAAAAAAAAAANAAAAAAAAAAAAAAAAAAAACACATGATCTGCAATTACTGTGTAGAATGATTAAGTTACCTTAATAATTATTATTAATAGATTTTTAAAAAAATATTTTTTTATAATTTAATTCACAAATATAATAACTTAAAATAAAATATATTTATATGTCCTGTGGCACTTAATTGTTATTATTTTCTATTTAACACAACTTAATTTCTATAAATTTCTACACAACAGAAAAACATTCACATACCTATTTCATGTTTCGATGGATTGCAATCAAAATGCTCGAACACGTTTCATTATCTCAATCAAAATTTGGAAACAATTAACAAATTCTAGGCCTTCAATTGATAGGTAGATAGAGACATAGGTACAGGGTGTATTAATATATTCATTACAATGCAACATATACAGGGTGAGTCAAAAGCAATGACTCTAGTTGTTTTCTTTTTAATTTTTTCAGGTGACAATTAATTTAATTCACTGGAAACTTACAAACCAGTTACCCAAATTGATTGCACCCAGCCCGGGTTGGGCCGAAAAAATAGCCGGTATCACAAGGACGCGAACCTACGTGAACACCCAGTTGGTAAAACCTCGCTGGACGTTGCTTAACTTCAATGATCTAATGGAAACTATTGTATTCAACGTGCCATGGGCGCTGGCAAGCATACTCTTCTTCTTCTTTAACTTCACCTTTTCCCAATTGTATTCGGCGTCGACGTTGCTTTCCTTAATTCTACCATGTCACAACCTTTTATTTAGTGCCTACTATATTTAGCTGCACCCCTTCCTCGCTTGCTTCTTCTCCCTCGTAACCCTCGCTTGCTTCTCCATAGTCCATAGAAAATATGTGCTCAGAAATATTATTTTGCTGATGACGTATGAAGCAGTTTTTTTTTAAAGGCTAGATGCCCTTTCTAACACCAAACCTTCTGTGTTTACACGGGCTTTGTACCGTCACACCTAATGAAGCTGGTGCCCCAAAAGCCCGAGACCACCCGAATATCTTTTAAAGGGTTTTATGTGGATTTTTGAAATTTTGCATGGTATTATATCCCAAATTAAACCACCTGATGGTGTAACCAATTTTTTAGGGGCGGGTTCCATGTGGGCCCCAGGGGGTCCAACTTTTGTTTTTAAAATACGAACAACCCCATCTTGTGATACATTTTTAGAAAGACAACAAAATTAGAAGTACTTTGCAAAAATGTGTTTGGTTTCAAAATGGCGGACATTTGAAATTTCCAAGACATGACTTCCAAGAGTGTCTAAAATTAGGCGAATTATTTTTCTCTCTGACTCTCGTTGATCACGGTACGTTAAAAGATAGGTACCATAATTAGAGAAATTTACCTAGTTATAATTTTATAAATCTCCTATCAATAATATAATGATTGGGTGCGTTCAGTAACAAGTGGCTTCTCAGGGTCTATTCATGTCTAAAAAACAGGTTCATCGACATTGGTGTCCTATGCAATTATTCAAAACCCCATTGCAAATAATTCGCTTAGTTTTAGACACTCTTGGAAGTCATGTCTTGGAAATTTCAAATGGCCGCCATTTTGAAAACAAACACATTTTTTGCAAAGTACTTCTAATTTTGTTGTTTTTCTGAAAATATATCACAAGATGGGGGTTCGTATTTTGAAAACATAAGTTTGACCCCTGGGGATCACATGGGACCCGCCTCTAAAATATTGGTCACACCATCAGGTGGTTTAATGTGGGATATAATACCATTCAAAATTTCAAAACTCCACATAAAGCCGTTCAAAAGATATTCAAGTGGACTAGGACTTTTGGGACACACAGTACATACTAACTTTCCTTTTTTTTTAACTATAGCGTCTAAACTTTACACTGCCGGGGTTCAGGCACAAAAATGTATCAATTAGAGGCACTAAAAGTAATGCGCGGATATAGGGGATTGCACGTGCCACCCCAGTTTTTTTAAGCGGGCGGTGTTTCTCAAATTTCATTATACCTAATCACGTATTTTTGTGTTTTTTATCATATTGAGAGAGGGAGGGGGCACGGGCCCCTAAATAATTCCTAATCCTGAGACTACATAGAAATACGTAAATAAAAAATCGTCAAAAATTCTGTCATCCGCCATGGCACATTTTTACGTCATCACGATTATAAAATCGCTTATCACCCTTATGAAAGGTATTTGTGGTAAGTTCTACAGCTTTTAACAAATTAGGTATCGTACCTCGATAAACATTGCATTAGACACGAAAGAAAATTCAGAGAACGGTGAGAGAGAAAAAAAAAATTGAATTATTGTCGGTTAGGTGTGAAATCGATTTTTGTGCTGCTTTTTTAGCTCGTGATTAGAATTTTAAATTGGAAAAAAATTAATATGACTGCTAGCAAAATAAATTTTCTAATTTCAATATAAACATCTCTAGGCGCATTTTTGAAAGCTGCATTTCTCCGCTCCTCTTCTCTTCTTATCTTATAAAATGATTTAACATTCAGGCTCCTATTAATAGGCTTACCAGAGGAAAATTTTCAAATGCAGGACATGTCTATTTAAAGTAAGAAGAAAGTATAGCTATTTAAGAACATGCAATATAGTGCTTTTGTAACTTGT
>CM022876.1:25599473-25612945 GCA_012654025.1 Pachypsylla venusta | reverse complement strand
ATATATATATATATAAGCAGGGAAACCCTACTCTATACGTTTGACGAAACAGGATCATCCAAAATTTAAACTGAACTATGTCATGCCTTATGAACACAGAAATTAAATTAAAATGAAACTCAATATTGCATGCGACATTCGAGGTTCCTCGAATGTTAAGGTGTCCAAAAAATCAGCTTAATTATATATATATATATAAGCTACCTAACTGTCTACAAATTATATATATATATATAGAACATATTTATATTGCCATCGTTATCTACAGAAGTTTTTGACTCAGCTCTTGTAAATCGAGAGTAGAGACAATTTTTTTTTTTAGTTTTGGTAAGTACCCCTATTTTTACAACTCGGTTAACTAATGTATACCCCTCCCCTGCCGTTTAGCCTCAGACAACAACAAATACTCAGATGTCCTCACGAGCTTGAGTGCAACCCGATAAAGCCAAAGATACATGGTGTCCTTGGGTTCCATCCGAGTATACACCACATCCAACATTGCTTAACTTCAGGGATATGACGAAAACTGGTGTATCAAACGTGGCTAATCGTTGGCTGATTCAGTCGTCGAGTAAAATTTGACCAAAAAACTCGATTTAAAACCATTGAAGCCAACGATCATACCACGTTGAATATACCAGGTCCCGTCAGATCACTGAAGTTAAGCAACGTCGGGTTGTACCATGTGGGTGTTCAAGTGGGTTCCCGGCCCAACCCAGGCTGGGTGAGGTCAATGTGGGTAGCTGGTTTGCAAGTTTCCAGCGAATGGAGGGTAAAACACCTGTCTTGAATGACCAATAGATAGATGTTAAAGAGACGTTAAGCGAAATTAAAAAAAAATCTCATTGGGGCGCTGCGTTAACTAAAGTCCAGCGAGGTTTTACTTAGTATGTGACTACGTAGGCTTGCGCCCTTGTGAAGATATTTCCGGTCCAACCCAGGCTGGGTGGGGTCAATGTGAATAACTGGTTAGTAAGTTTCCAGCGAATGGAGTGTAAAACTATCGTCTAGAATGACTTATACATATTCTGGAAGGACGTTGAGCCAAAAAAATACCACTTTACCCAAAATTATTATTTTAAGTAACATGAACACCCCCAATAACAGAAATAATGTTTCATATAAATATTATGTGGGTACCTACTTTGGTCCCTTCCATACCTGGATCTAATGAGATCTTTGTTTAAATGTTGACCCATTATTGATGATGATGGTGTTAAGGGCATCTGAAATTGGGTGTAAATTAATTTAGAGCAGGAAAAGATTATTCAATATCAGGGCTAAACAGCCACAGTTGCTCAGTTGGTCTTGTTAGATTGGTAACAAGAAGGCTGTTGTTGGTTCGAATCCAAACATGGGGAAGTGCATTGAGAAAAAGCAATAGCGTTAGCACAAATAAATTGTCATTATTATTTAACAAATTTATATTAGACATCCTATTAGTACTTAAAAAAACAACACTACCGTTATTTATAACTAGGATTCACTTTTTTTTTAAGGACAAATAAATTGCTAATAATTATCATATCAAGATGAAAAATAAATTTCAAAAAACAAAATATCTACGGTGTCGTTAAGTTAAATTGGCAAATTCAGTCCGATTTTTACCAAATTTGTTTTAATAAGTTTCAAANGGAGCAGTATGCTAAAGTTTATGTGGTGAACGAAAATTCGAGGTGAAGCGGATGGCTCCGCCCGTTTTTGTCCACGGACACACCTAGTTATTTAGAATTCGGTTGCAAGACTTCCGATTTGGAGCCATCACAATTATCTACACGACTTTTAGAGATCTATTGTGACCATACTTATACGGCCATGCCTCGTTAATATGAACACCAAGTTTGTTGGGTAGAACTCGTTCTCTGCGCAATGATAAGCCGGTTGCAACCTAGCCTATACTCAAGATGCTTTAACACGAATGTTTTTTGTAACTTGCCTCTATATTACACCAAACACGTTATAGCTTAACAGGCGTACCTTTTAAAATGTTCTAAAGGACATTTTAAAACTCCTGTTAGGTTCATTAGTATGGCTTTGATATACCTACCTATTATGTTGACCGTTCTGATACATCCATAAGCAATAAAAAAAAAAATATTAATTATTTTTCAAAACAAAATTTGAATTTCAGATCTTGTTGTTATATTTACACTCCATAACGACTCCGATCCCTGAGTCACGAGCGCTTTCATCCGTTACATCTTCGTTAATTGTCAATTGACAATCCTCGAGAGTTCAGAGTTGTTTCTTTTCTTTACACAAAATATTTTTCTTTTATTATCAAAGAAAACAACAAAAACTCAAAAGGTATACAGAAAACAGGGAAACATACAAATTTATGTGTTTATAAACTTGATTTTTAATTAATTAACTAGTGAGAGATGAATTAATTGAATTGCTTACCTGTTGCTAATATCAAGAACCCATACTTCTTTACTTTCTAATAGTAAATAGATTGTTTGTAGGTAATTGGCCGTATGAACTTCAAACTACATTCTAGATTGTATGTTTTGATAGAAAATCAAAAAATAATAATAAATCCGTAAAATGTTTTATCTATTTCGAATAAAAATAGATTTACCCCGTCCTTTATTTAACCTCAGTCATTCTGTATATTTTCAAAATTAATAGAGGACGAGACATCAATAATCATTTAAAAAACTTCTTTTCGACCATCTTTATTGATTATTATTTTTAAAATTTTATTTTAAAAATAATTTCCAGAAAAATTTCTACACTTCAATCAAAGAATTCAAAGATAGGTAGGTAGGTACTAGAAACAGATTACAGATAAATATTATCAGCAAGCAGCAAATTTAAAAAATTCTGATAACGATATAGCGCCATTAAAATATTTGCATTCTAAACAAGATGGGATGATTAGAAAGGGAATTTTCTAACGTTGATCATACTACCGAACTGGGTTCTGGAACCGGGGAGGAGTGTCTGACAACCCTTTGAATATTTTTAACAAATTTTAACCCAATTAGAGAGGTTAGGAAACGTTTATACGGCCATGCCTCTATTGCAAATGCACAACCGTCCAACATGGTCCCATAAAAGCGAGCCAGCATCATGAGGGCCCGAACCCACGTGGACACCCACAATGTAAAACCTCGCTGGACGTTGCTTAACTTCAGTGATCTAACGAGAACTGGTTTAACCAACGTGCCATAGACGCTGGCGAAAGGAACATTTTAAAACAAACCCCATATTTTTTTCTATCTTCAAAAATAAATATTCGATAAAAACACAATCGTACCGAAAAATGAAATGTTTCCCGAGTGTCTTGGGTCTGGATCCGGGGAGGAGTGTCTGGCAACCCTTTTCAAAAAATTATTAATCTATCTTGGACGGTTGTACATACGCAATAGAGGCATGGCCGTAAAAACGTTTCCTAACCTCTCTAAATTGGGTTAAAATTGGTTAAAAAAATATCAAAGCTTGCCAATCACTCCTCCCCGGTTCCAGAACCATCAGATTTGAAAAAGTAAACATTGCTACCTTCACTTCAATAATTTAATTTGAAAGACGTGGTTGTTTTATCAAATTCTACGTTGATGTTCTAATGTCTAATAGGCTAATGTGTCAGTAATTATTACTTGTGAATGTGAATAAATAAATTTAATAATGAAATCTTTAATATTCATTTTGTCTTTTATATTTTCTTTTATCTGTTATTCTCATTGTACTACTAATCCAGATATTGTGTTCAAAAATGTAGATCGAATAATAGACGTATCGAACCAACTCATCAAAATTAATCATAAGATTATTGTAGAAAATGCCGGCACTATCAATGTTGAATTCATTGACTTTATTCTTGAACCCGAATCTAAAAATCATATCTCTTATTTCAATGCAGAGGGAGGAGAATTATTAAAAGCACATTTAAAAGCAGATGCAATTGTTCTTACAGGTAATGAATAGAACTTTTTTATGGAATTACTTTGTACTTAAGTGTCATCTCATCTTTAGTCTGAACAATTCCCAAAGGCGCAAGCAAATGTCGAGTAAAGGGGCTAACCAATCCCAAGCTTCAAGGTGGCTTGTAGACAAGAACATTCTCATTCATCCAAAGGACGAAATTCCTGACCGGTGTGGACTTTTGCTGATATAAAATGGAAATATTTATTCAGTTATATATATTAATTACATAGTATAGTTTTTAAATTTATGTTACCATTGTCCTACCCTACCCTCCCCGATCACTTCTTTTAAATTGTCCTTAAAGAATATGTTTACGTAATTTAGAACTTTCCAGCCCCCCAGTGGAGAATTCTGGCACAGCTATGACTGCGACATTATATCGGATATAGTCTTATGCAAACTTATTTACAGAAATACCATCACTCACACGCAGCCCGATTTAAACTAAATCGGGTTTTGGACTCACATCCAGCACCTATATCGCTGGAAGAGAGACATTTAGGTACATTCAGAGACTAGTACAAAATTAGCACAAATAAGGTCCAGATCCTTAAGACATATCAATTCAGAATTAATCCCAACATCCGAGATGAATGTCCACTCTGCCATACTAGATCACCCATTGATAACTTAAATTCGATCAGGTTCGTTTAAAAGTAAAAATAATCTTAATAATTTTTTTTTTTTTTATTTATACAGGCTCCGATACCCCTGCGTGGAGAATAAAATTAAAAGAAGTATTAAAACCAAAAAATACTCTGAACATTGACGTGGAAGTCGTTCTCATTGGTCTATTAATCCCTTATCCAGAACATATCAGTCAAAAAGAGAAGCAATTTGTTCAATATTTTGGTAACCACTATGTCTATTCACCGTACAAAATATTGAATCAAAAAACATCACTTCAAATTGGTACAAAAAAAGTTGAAAGTTTTTCAAAATTAAATCCTACATCACAAATTGACACATCTATTGTGTACGGACCGTATAAAAATATTGAACCATTATCTTACAGTAAGCTTGCCGTACATTATGAAAATAATTCACCATTTTTAGTAGTTCGAAATTTAGTTCGTACCATTGAAGTATCACATTGGGGAAATATTGCTATTGAAGAAAATATTGAAGTAGCCCATGAAGGAGCTAAACTAAAAGGATCTTTCTCAAGATATGAATATCAAAAAGAATCTCAGAGTGGATTGTCTAGTGTGAAATCATTCAAAACTATTTTGCCAGCCGCTGCGAGTGACGTTTACTATAGAGATGAAATTGGTAAGTTTTATTTAAATGGTTTCGATATGCCGCCTTGATGGAGAGTTAATGAGTCGAACGACTGAACAAGGGAGTTTGATCTATTACCTAGGTAATGTACTACTAAATAGTGCCGCACAAAGAAAGAAAAAAAATACATAGTTCTAGAGTTTCTGAAAATGTTTCTCGAACCTTTCTCTTAAAAATATTCAAAAACCCTATGGGTTGGGGTCGATAACTGACCATCATTTTGAATTTTCAATTCATTTGTTGGTTTTTCCTTAGTAGGTCGTAAAAATTAGGTTAAACATACAGAAAGAACGGCATGGCTACAAAATCACTTCTCCATTTTTATGTGTTTTTTACCCTTTACGAGATATATAAAATCAAAGTTCGGGGAGTGTTCACGTCTATGCTATTGATCTTTTTCCCATTTTATGTTTAAAATCCCTACCTTAATCATGGTTCTAACGATTTCTACCAAATTTGGTATTTGGGGGTTTTTAGGCTGAAAAAATCGATCTAGACTGATCCCATGTTTTATAAGTACCGATAGAACTTTAATTTTTTATTTCTTCTCTCTTTTCTCAGGTAACATTTCAACATCTCACTATCGTGTCCTCTCCGATTCTGTTGAAGTCGATCTTCGTCCACGTTTTCCACTTTTTGGCGGTTGGAAAACAGAATACATCTTAGGCTACAATATTCCATCTTACGAATATCTATTCTCGGACCGTTCTCATTATGCTTTGAAAATTCGTTTTATTGATCACATTTTTGATGATATGATTATCAATGATGCAACAGTGAAAATTATTCTTCCTGAGCATTCCGATATTTTAAATATTTATACCCCTTACAAAGTGACCACACTTCCTGAAAGTTCTCATTCAACTTATTTGGATACAAGTGGTCGTCCTGTTATTAATTTTAGAGCTAAAAATTTGGTCGAATCTCATATTCAAGATATTGAAATTGAATATAACTTCAATTCGAGCTTCCTTTATAAAGAACCATTGCTTGTTTCGTCAGCTTTGTTTATTCTGTTTGTAATTGTTACTATTTTTGTTCGATTAGATTTTAGTTTAAAGAAAACACAAAAGGTTAAATCTTCGTAATTTAATTAGTTTCACTGGTCAGCTTTTTTTAACAGAAAGCCCGCATACTGTCGTATCTTTTTAGGAAATACTAGATCGCAAAACTACGACGTCACTGTAGGAAAACTTGTCTCATCTTACAATTTACAAAGCTCTCGAGTGCAATGCGTCTTTGTAAATTCATTTTTTACATTACCATCTGGTCTTTTCTTTTTTTTACAAATCTTGAAGCTGTTAGTAACGAGCACGTTGAAAACTTCCACCAACACATCCTCAGTGAGAAAAATTTTAAAACCGTGTAATTAAAAATCTCTACGTGNCCATCTGGTCTTTTTTTTTTTACAAATCTTGAAGCTGTTAGTAACGATCACGTTGAAAACTTCCACCAACACATCCTCAGTGAGAAAAATTTTAAAACCGTGTAACTAAAAATCTCTACGTGGTTAATGTATGGTAGTATAGGAAAAAAATAAACTGTGTGTCTCAAAATCTCTACGTAGTTAATGCATGGTAATACAGGGAAAATTTTAAAACCGTGTAACTCAAAATCTCTACATAGTTGAAAGATTTTAATTTCTGGAATCAGCACTTATGGTTGTTCTGTTAGAAAATCTTTGTTGACCAGTGAGTTTTCAATTTTTGTGACCAACAAGATCTCATTGCCTTCTGTCAGAGACTGGTTGTTGCACCCTTCCTCCCCTTTTTTTACTTTTTCACAACTGTGCCTTATTTAATACTAACAGATGTACCCCGTGTTTCGCCACGGTTAAGTTTATATATTTCATTATTAAAAACATGCCTATGTCACACTCAAGAACGTTTAGAATCAGTGTACAAAATTTCACGACATTTCATCAAATAGTTTAAGCGTGATGAGCGCACGACTGGACATATTTTCACTTTTATAGGTATAGATTTATCAATATACAATGTGCATTAGGCCCTTTCAGTGAATCGAATATTTCTGTATTATTTTACATCAGCTTAGATGGTTTCGGCTCTTGAGGATGTCATCCTCAAGCAACCTCTTACAATCTCAACTATAACCTAAAAATACCTGGTGTAAACATCACTCGACTTTTCTTATTTTATGGAATTTTGGATCTCTCTTAAGAATAATACTTATAATTCAAATCATAACAGGATTATTCCTTATCTATAAAAAAGAAGAAGAAAGTATTGTAATGGGCTGAAATTTTGCATGTTGAGTTTTCAATGAAAAAAACACGTTTTTAGGCCCCCCAGAGCCCAAATCACGAACCTCCCCTTTCTTGCCTGGAGTCAAACCTGTTGAAAGTAGAAAATAGTAATGTTATTTTCGTGGAGTAAATCTTAATTAATAAAGATTGTGTTTAAAATATTTTATATTTTCTCTACTTTTTTCTTTCTTTCTTATCAATTCTGTCGTCCCTAGTTTTTTGTCGTATGGCACATATATTTAAATTAGAGTGTTCCCATTACGAACGTTTTTCTGTGTACGACAAAGAAAAATCATCACGTTGAATTCGGAAATAACGCCTTGTCTTCAGATATCGTGACGACACAAAAAAATCGATAGATGGAGATGATCTCATTGATTATTTAGATTTTAAGTTTAGCCAGCGTCTATGGCACCTTGAATACACAAGTTCCCGTTAGATCACTGAAGTTAAGAAACATAAATGTGGGTGTCCACGTGTGTTCGCTCCCTCATGATGCTGGGTATTATTCCGGCCCAACCCAGTCTGGGTGAGGTTAATGTGGGTAGCTGGTTTGCAAGTTTCCAGCGAATGGAGGATGATGAAACCCCCGTCTTGAATGACCAATAGATGTTAAAGAGACGTTAAGCCAAATTNTACCCGACGAAGGCCTTTTATTATAATTGCGGTCTAGACACTTAAATCTAATGAACAATATTATTCTAACTTAAAATATTAAAAATAACAAAAAACAGTTTATTTACATAAACAGACTCGTTTTATAAAGGTGGTTGCAATCTGATGCACTTGGGGATGGATCTCGTGAACTCGTAAGATTCTCTTCTTTTTAAAGGTCTATATACGTTGTCAACCTCGAGTCTCAGGTCTGACATGACCTCAGAGCCTTTCTTGTCATTTTTTTAAACATCTGTTACTAGTTCTACATCCAAATTGCGATGTAGGTCGTCGTTTCGAATCTACCAAGGACACTGGCAATAGTTCTGAAACATTATTCTGGAATCTTTGTATTATTCTCCTATTAGAGTCACTGGTACAGCCCCAGAGCTGGATACCGTAGGTCTATATAGGTTTCAGGACCTGATTATAAAACAGAAGCTTGTTTTCAACTGGGAGTGAAAATTGTTATCGTAGACAGAAGTAGGTACGTTCTTTTGTGGGAATACATTAATTTCAATATATGTCTCACATGACAAAAACAATCGTAAAGCTTTTGTGGGAATAGGTTGTTAAACAACATGGTCTATGTTTTAACTTTTGTATTAAGTGGTTGTTAAACACCATGGTCTATCTTTTGACTTTTGAACTGATTGTTTTAGAAAAAGAAAGGTCATTGCTGGAAATAAAATTGAAGAAAATACATTTATTTGAAACAATTTACAAGATAGTTTACAACATTTGAACATCCAAAATATCTTACCCTAGGAGTTAAGGAGCAGAATCACAAAAATAAATGTATTTTGAGAAAAAAATATCACCAGGCTTGATTTGGAACTGGGGCTGGCGCTTTTTTCTGCTCCTAGATTGTGGGACTGTCAGCCNTAGTTTACAACATTTGAACATCCAAAATATCTTACCCTAGGAGTTAAGGAACAGAATCACAAATATAAATGTATTTTGAGAAAAAGATATCACCAGGCTTGATTTGGAACTGGGACTGGCGCTTTTTCTTGCTCCTAGATTGTGGGACTGTCAGCCTTTTTTGTACTTTTTGGTCACTTTTCTGTATTATTCTTGTTGTTGTTAACGTTCTTAACGGCTCTCACTGTGTCTCCAGGCACAAGAAAGGCGAGCACTCCAACATGATCTGTCCATAATGCTTACGGGTAGATGGCTGGGTGTTATGGACATTTAAATAAATGATTTACGTCATGAGCAGTCAGCATACGTAGAGGACAGCGAACATATACTCAACAATTATCTCATATTCCTACTACTTGTCGCTATTACCATCGTAGCATTACAAGGTGTTTTCAAACAATCACTTCAATACAACAACATATACTCAACAATTATCTCATATTCCTACTACTTGTCGCTATTACCATCGTAGCATTACAAGGTGTTTTCAAACAATCACTTCAATACAACAACATATACTCAACAATTATCTCATATTCCTACTACTTGTCGCTATTACCATCGTAGCATTACAAGGTGTTTTCAAACAATCACTTCAATACAACAACATATACTCAACAATTATCTCATATTCCTACTACTTGTCGCTATTACCATCGTAGCATTACAAGGTGTTTTCAAACAATCACTTCAATACAACAACATATACTCAACAATTATCTCATATTCCTACTACTTGTCGCTATTACCATCGTAGCATTACAAGGTGTTTTCAAACAATCACTTCAATACAACAACATATACTCAACAATTATCTCATATTCCTACTACTTGTCGCTATTACCATCGTAGCATTACAAGGTGTTTTCAAACAATCACTTCAATACAACAACATATACTCAACAATTATCTCATATTCCTACTACTTGTCGCTATTACCATCGTAGCATTACAAGGTGTTTTCAAACAATCACTTCAATACAACAACATATACTCAACAATTATCTCATATTCCTTCTACTTGTCGCTATTACCATCGTAGCATTACAAGGTGTTTTCAAACAATCACTTCAATACAACAACATATACTCAAAAATTATCTCATATTCCTACTACTTGTCGCTATTACCATCGTAGCATTACAAGGTGTTTTCAAACAATCACTTCAATACAACAACATATACTCAACAATTATCTCATATTCCTACTACTTGTCGCTATTACCACAGCTGCTCATTAGTCCTCAGAAGGCTGAGTTACGCCCAAACTCAACCAGTTGAAGTAGAAAATTCGAAAAAAAAAACTTTTTTTCAATTTTTCGACCCGACCAGGAACCCGGTACCTTCCTGGTGCAAGCCGAGTGTGATGGAGACTTGGATTTTGGTTACGCCTATGACTTTTCCGAGAAAATCGCGCACAAATAATATACATCGAAAAAACTTCCTCTCCATATAATGTCCGTGAACAATTTTTATAAAATAATTTAGTGAAATTTATATATATACTAGGTGTTTGCCAGTGCTTCGGTTATGAAATTCATCAACAATTTGGAGATTGCGACATTAAATCTTCTCAATTTTGGATTTTTGGTGGACCAGACACCCAGGAAAAGCATGCCTCCTATTTAGAGAATTCAATATTTTATCAAGGATATTACTTTTTGCACTGCGGAACACCTTCGCATTAAATTTCAGCTTTCTCGCTCATCCCGAAGTGATACTTCTAAAATATGGATTCTTGGTGGAACCGACCTCCAGAGTGAGCACCGCTCCTATTTAGAAAATTCAATATTTTATTTTTAGGTAGTGAAAACCGTCCATAAATCGGGGCGGAACCGGAAAATTTCAAATTTTGTTAAAAATCTTAATTTTTGGCTTTAACTTGATCCCACTTGAAGTTTCTATTTTTTCCTTTCTTATTACACACCTACATACTAAACGGGTTCTGTGTGCCAAGTTTCAAGTCTGTAGGTGTAGCAATCGTGGAGCTACGTTGATTATCAGTCAGTCTGTATGCAAACTGGGTTTTGCGTTTTACAAGTATAGATATATGTTTGTTGGAGGGTTTTAATTGCCCTACCAACATGTTCGGGCCGGGCCAGTCTGGCGATTTTAGGGTTATCGCCAGTCTCGATGTATCGAAAAGACTCGTTTTGCAATGCATAAACATACCTTTGAAATCCATGAGATTTCATTAAAATCCTATGGTCGTTATAAGAGTGTTGTGGTGTGGAGGTTGTACTCACTAGGCCATAAGCCATCAGATACTTTTCACCTATTACTAGCTCGTTATAATTTTTTTTTTTTTCTGGCTTAACGTCTCTTTAACATCTATTGGTCATTCGAGACGGGTGTTTTACCCTCAATTCTCTGAAAACTTACCAACCAGCCAGCCACATTGACCCAAAAAATAGTCAGCATCATGAGGGCGCGATCCTAAGTGGACATCCATAAATAAAACCTCGCTGGACGTTGCTTAACATCAGTGATCTAACGAGAACTGGTATATTCAACGGGACCAACACACTGGCCTCGTTGTAACATTGATTCTTATTATTTTTTTCTGGGATATTGGGAAGGTGTTATTTCTTGCAATCCATTTATGACTTGCTAACTCTCCATGAGGAAAAGTAAATCATACTTGAGATTGTAAGAAGTTACTTGAGGGTGACATCCCCACGGGCCGAGTCCATCTCAGCTGATGATGTAAAATAACACAGGAAGCAACTCTGTAATATCATTATGTTTGTAACTCTTGTGTTACAGACGTAATTATATTACAATGATTGTCATGGTTTTGGGGGGGGGGGGGCTCTTCAATTATCAGCCTCCAAGAACAGATGTATGATGAAAATTAAAAACTTTAGCAGTCTTATACATTTGGATACCTTTGGACACGATGATACCACTATTAGATGAATTGGGATTTTTGTATTTTTCTTTTACATTATTTATTTTTGATTATCATCACATTTTTTGTCGCCCAGTTGCCGCAACTAACACTCGAGGAGACAGAAATGTGTGACAGAGGACGACGTCGCTTTAACAACAACAGGGCGGTGGGGGGAATTCCCCCCGACCCAAAATTTTGTCCGGTGTACTGGTGTAAATATAGAATTATTTTAGCTGAAGGTGTTATAGGGGGCCCGTGTTCTGTTCACATCAAATTATTTAGATAGAGCGTAATCATTTCTTTTTGGCAGGCCCAAGGAGAGGGGGGGGAAATACCTTCAGGCCCGGGATTTCCTAGAGGCCCAGTGAGAAAATTATGATAATGAATTTTTTCATGTTTTTTTCTGAATAATAAATAAATCAACTTAAAGTTTTGAAACATTTTCAAGCACACAAAATCAGAAGTTTAGTGATAGTGGACTAATAAGGGACAATGGCTATTGCAGGACACTGATTTTAAAATATAATGCGACCTTTCAGCTTGTACAGCAAACATAAATATTGGTATATTTCGTAAACATTAACATCTGAGAATTGAATTATTTGTTGCCAAGAAGAAGCGTACACGCCTTTTCACATCAACTAAGTGAATTGCCTACTTTTACTTTTATTACTGCCCATACGATGATTTTAGATGAAAGAAAAATAGAGGGGCCCGTAAATTTTTTCCCCCGGTCCGGATTTTCTGTCTATGGCCCTGCTCGTTGGTGTGGCGGTCTCTCAAACGAAGCTTCTGACACCTTCAAACTTGAATATTAAGAAGGATCCATTTTCCTATAGTTGCTTCTCATGATGTCACAGATGTTGATTTGGATTTTGATCATTTGTCAAAAGTCCCACAAAGATAGCCAACTTTCTGCCTTTGGTGAGTACTTCCTCTTGAACTAATGAAAATGACATTGCAATCAGCACCAAACCAATCAACAAGTAAGCACAACATGCGACTAATTGAATTTGGCCATCCTGAGTATCAGTCCTTTGAAAACTTTTTCCGGGCACCAAATCACCGAACCCAATTGTCGACAGAGTGACAAAGCAGAAATAAGCACCGTCCAAGAAACTCCATTCTTCCCAAGTGGCGAACACTGCAGCCCCAATACAAATGTAACCTGAAACCAAATATATAGCGTGTTAAATAAAAACTATTAAAGAAATAAGCACCGAGTAAGAAACTCCATTCTTCCCAAGTAGCGAACACTGCAGCCCCAATACAAATGTAACCTGAAACCAAATATATAGCGTGCTAAATAAAAACTATTAAAGAAATAAGCACCGTCCAAGAAACTCCATTCTTCCCAAGTAGCGAACACTGCAGCCCCAATACAAATGTAAATCTAGACTGATGATGAATCGAATGATTCGAAACTAGTTTCTTCATAAATAATAATAAATAGTGTTTCTGGTAAGTAGTTATTATTATTATTATTTTTGAAGTTCTTTAGGTGCGTTATGAAAAAATGTTGAGA
>CM022876.1:25547506-25578225 GCA_012654025.1 Pachypsylla venusta | reverse complement strand
TCATTAGGCCAATAAAAGTGAGTTTCGGGGGTTAATCCTAAAAATCTCACTATAACTATTCATTAGGCCAATAAAAGTGAGTTCCGAGGGTCAATACTAAATCTCACTATAACTATTCATTAGGCCAATAAAAGTGAGTTCCGGGGGTCAATCCTAAATCTCACTATAACTATTCATTAGGCCATGGCCCTTTTCCTATCCTCAGAGTTTTTCAAAATTCAAAAGTTAAGAGGGGCGGGGGGTGACCGGTCAGTCTGGGACACGCTGTATATGTTTTGCTCTTGTAATGCCGCCAATGGTCGCTACTGTTCTATAGCTCTATGGGCTGTATCTATAAAATGAAAGCTATAAACAGCAAGGCGCCACTGAATGACCATTGTCTATCTTTATCAGAAGGATCTCGGCCATTGTATCCTAATTGAGAAGTCTTACCTATTGTAGTAATGACAGTCACGGAGCACAGCAAGGCGCCACTGAATGACCATTGTCTATTTTTATCAGAAGGATCTCGGCCATTGTATCCTAATTGAGAAGTCTTTACGCGCCCCGTTTTCCCCCGCGGCGGACGCCCCAATTTGAATATTTGAAAATCCTTTCTTAGTGCGCATCGTATATCCAAGAGCGACCTACATGCCAAATTTCAGCCTTCTAGGACGTACCAGTGCGGAGAAATCGCGATGAGTGTTAAGTGAGTGTGTTTCTCTTTTATATATATAGATTGGTAACGATCCATTGGGGTTGCAGAATAACTTATAACCAGTTTGTGATCTCGTGTCACCTCTCCCTGACTTGACTAACATTTGGGATACTAAACAGTCGAACGCGACACAAGGCCTGAATAAGGACAAGTTTTTACCGGGGCCAATTTTTGGGGGAGCCAATTTTTTACCTATGTAGTAATTATCAGATAGCGTTTTTAGTTTATCAGATAGCGTTTTTGGTTCTTTAGTTTTTACGGGAGCCAATACTATTTCATCCGATTAAATCGTTTCCTAACCTCTCTGGTTGGGGGGTGGGGTGAAGTTAAAGCGTTCATCTTGACGCTTATATTGAACACAAGCTGTTTCGCCCGTGCTTCGCTACGATTCTTATATTGCTATTTTTGTTTTCCAAGGACAATGGAAAATGGGGGTGGGGTTATTGGTTTGTGACAATGGAAAATGGGGGTGGGGTTATTGGTTTGTGTCCACTCTGTATATTGCAGGCTTTAAAAACCAAGATTTTTCGCCATTTGCTAAAAAAAAAACTCAAAATTACTACATAGGTAAAAATATTGGCTCCCCAAAAATTGGCTCCGGTAAAATTTTGTCATCATTCGGACCTTGTGCCGAATCAGTAATCAGTCCCTTATATTTGTCGTTGTTTGTGTTATGATCACTTATAACTTTTTTCAGTCAATTTATGACTTGCTAACTTTCCATGAGAAAAAGTAAATCATAATTTGAGATTGTGAGAAGTTATTTGAGGGTGACGATGTCACAAGTAACAAGTCAAATATATTACTTCACGTAGAATAAGTCCGGCTCGCTGGAGGACGTTAAACTGAGAAGTGACCAGCCCTGTCAAGCCGCAGACAATAAAATGACTCACTGGCGACCTCAAACTGACCGGTCCATATACCCGGACGTCTCAGTAAGTAATAGGCACGCAGTTATGATGGCTACGAACAGGGATGTGGAAGGCAACGGAAAACCACCACATTATTCATTTTCCTAGGTAAAATCATCATGGCTGAGCAATATATAAAAACGGCCCCTAGTCCCTGGCAGACCTTAAATGGTCAAGGGGTGCAAAGAATATCCGGGTCAGACATGATAATAGCAACTTGGAATGTAAGAAATTTATTCTCTCCGAGAAAAATAGAAAATACATTAAAAAAAATGGAACGCTTGAAAATAAATCTACTTGGCATAAGTGACACTCAATGGATAGATTCCGGGAAAAGAGTCATTGATGAGGGAACAAATGTCATCTACTTCTCTGGAAATGAAAATACAACCCACCGATATGGAGTAGCAATTATAGTGAATAATTAAGTCAATAAATCTGTAGACTCCTTTATCCTCATATCAGACAGAATAATCATGTTGAGAATTAAAACAAATAATGGATACACAAATATTATCCAAGTATATGCACCTACCGCGGACAAAGATGATGAAGTTGAAATATTTTATGAAGACTTACAATCTATTCTTAAAGCATTTTAACGCCAAAGTCGGAAGTATTCTAGTTGAAGGTTGTACAGGAATGTTTGGTTTGGGTGATCGAAATGAACGAGGGGATCGATTGATTGAATTTTGTCAAAATGAAGAGCTTTTAGTCACTAATACTATGTTTAAACTACCCAAAAGAAGACTTTACACTTGGAAAGCACCATCTGACGGAATAAATAATATTATCAGAAGAAATCAAATGGACTACATAATTATCAAAAAAAGATTTCGAAATGCAATAAATTCAGTTAAAACTAATCCAGGCGCAGATGTGAGATCCGATTATAATCCTGTGGTAGCGAAGTTGAACGTGAGATTGAAAAAAGTGATAAAGTCTAACAAAAAGAACAATTTTGACCTACACAAACTGAAATATAACAATGTTGCGGATATATTGAGGATTAATATAGAAAGGAAGATGACTGAAATAAAAACACAAAATAATGTAGATGCAGATGTCAATGAAAAGTGGAAAAATTTTTAAAATGTCTTGAAGAAAGAAGGAATAAGCTTGCTTAAGCCGGAAAAAAAAATAAGAAGAAAAAATCTTGGATGACAGACGAGATCCTCGAACTGATGGAGGAAAGGAGAAAATTTAAATTGATTGATCAACGAAAGTACAAAGAATTACATTCACTCATAAAAAGGAAAATGTCAGATATTAAGGAAAATCAAATGTTGGAAGATTGTCGGGAAATTGAAAAATATGACGAACTATATGACAGATTCAATATGCACGAGAAGATAAAGGAAATGACTGGAACACACAAAAAGAAAAAACCTGGAATATTAAAAGACACTGATGGAGCTATAATTGTGGACGCAAGAGAAAGGATAAAACATTGGACACAGTACATAAAAGACCTCTTCTACGATAATAGACCGCCTCTAAACATAGCTATCATAAATGAAACAGAACCACCCATTCTTAAGGAAGAAATTGAGCATATTATCAAAATATCAAAGACAAAGAAATCTGTCGGTCCTGATGAAGTCCCCACAGAATTTTTAAAACTGCTCGATAAAAATGGTTTAGATGTGTTGCTAGATCTTTTCAACACGATTTACATCAGTGGGATAATACCTGAAGAATGGTTAACTTCTACTTTTATAACTTTACCGAAAAAAAAAAAAAAAACGCTAAAGAATGTTCAGATTACAGAACTATTGCACTCATGAGTTACACTCTAAAGGTCTTTTTGAAAGTTATACACAAAAGAATATATACAAGGCTAGAATCAGAAATCAGCGAGTCAAAATTTGGATTCAGAGGAGGCTTGGGCACTAGAGAAGCTTTATTTGGAATCAACGTACTTATGCAGCGTTGCCTCGATGTAAATAAAGACATATTTGCTTGTTATATAGACTTTGAAAAAGCATTCGATAAGATACAGCATAATAAATTAAAAGACATTCTTGTCAAGAAAAACATAGATTCAAGAGACATAAGAATTACAGCAAATTTATACTGGAACCAAACAGCCAAAGTAAAAGTAGAAGATGATACATCAGAAAACATAGAGATACTGCGAGGTGGCAGACAAGGGTGTGTACTTTCACCTCTTTTATTCGAATAGAAAGAGTAAAAACACATAAATACCTAGGAACCTGGTTAAATGAAAGCAGTGAGCAGACCAAAGAAATAAGATGCAGAATCGAAAATACCAGGAATGTATTCATCAAAATGAAAAAAATGTTTATGTAGCAAAAGCATCAAACTTGAGGACCAGAATGCTGAAACGGTACGTTTTTTTTTCCACACTACTATATGGCGCTGATGCATGGACTTTGAAAAAATCTAACATCAAAAACATAGCGGCTTTCGAAATGTGGTGTTCTCGCAGGATGCTGAGAATTCCCTGGACACACAGAATCACAAAGTTTGAAGTCCTCAATAGAATGCAAAAAACAACAGAACTAGAATTTACAATAAAGAAAAGGAAATTACAATATTTGGGACATATTGTCAGAGGGGAAAAGTACAGGTTGCTGAGACTTATTGTGGAGGGGAGAATACAGGGAGTGAGAAGTAGAGGGAGAAGAAGAAAGTCGTGGATGAACAATTTGAGAGAATGGTATCTCACAAAAAATTATCATTGAAAAAAGGCCAAGTTCCACTTATTCAACCAAAAAATTCTGCCCATGAAAGTAGTGATATCTATTATTGGGGCCAAGTTTATTGTTGCTGCTGTAATTCCCGCACTTAAATTTGTTGTCTCAATTCTCTTAAAGTAATACCGACTTTACACTTGGTCAGTTAATGAAATTTAGCTTACCGTAGATCAGTTTTGATGAGCTTTGATAAAAGCCACCCTTAGACAGGGTGAAACTGTTAATCGGGTTAAGGTTCAGGGGTTGTGTGGTACAAAAAAACAAATAGGTATACCCTAAAATTATAAATACTAAATAGCATTCACAATAAACACTGAAATTGTCAGTGACTTTGCTCTCACAGTGATTTTAATAACAGCCGTCTGTGTTTTCTCAGTGCTCAGTCAGTAATTTTTCATGTCAAATTACTGTGAAGATCACGGCACGGTGTCGGAGAGCACTGTCACTGACACTTTCACTGTTAAGTGTGAATGCGCCTTTATATAAAGAACAAGACACATCCTAACGTGAAGGTGACTTTATTGTTCAGAAACACACAAGCGGGCCAATAGTGGAACATCGAGATTTGGACTCTTGGGATCTCAAAACGAAATGAATTGATAACTCAAGAGTCAAAATTTCAGGCCATTTCCACGTTGAATACACCAGTTCCCGTTAGATCACTGAAGTTAAGCAATATCCAGCAAGGTTGTACCATGTGTGTGGCAACGTGGGTTCGCGCCCTCGTGATGCTGGCTATATTTTTCCGGCCCAACCCAGGCTGGGTGAGGTCAATGTGGGTAGCTGGTTTGCAAGTTTCCAGCGAATGGAAGGTGAAACCCCCGTCTTGAATGACCATTAGATGATGTTAAAGAGACGTTAAACCATATTTAAAAAAAAACTTCTTCTCTTTTTATATAGCTGAGGAAAGTCGTGTGAAGTTCACATCAGAGTTCTCATTCTGTGCTTCTGGGATTTAACCATCAGACATCATTGGTACTGTGTGTTGTGAAATTTATGCGTCCCCAGACAGAACTAAAATCCGCCATTTTGAAATGTGTGTCAAATAAAGTTGACAAACATTATGTAAGTTTTGTAAAATGTCAGGAAAATTCTTTTAAGTAAACNAAGAAATGATACTAAAAAAAAATATTACTCAAAAATCAAGTTTTTTATTCATAGAAAGATTACGTCAACATTGGATCTCAATTATTTATGAAAAATTAATCTTTTATTTGATTTAAGTATATAATCTTCAAATTTTTTCTCCATCACAATTGAAAAACTGAAATGTTAACTTGTCTCGCTTTAATCGCTGCAAATGTACATATTATATCCCCGTAATCCAACATTGCAGCAGTTTCATTTCCCATTGAAACAATTGCTGGATTTGTTAATCTACTTTGACTCCTGGTTGATCTGTAGTAAAATTGAATTAATTTGAGTTTCAAAACTATCGATCGTTCGCATACTATATATTCGAATATTCGACCAAGTATTAGCGATTGTTTAGTGACGTACGAAGATGTGCGTGAGGTAATAATTAAATAAAGCATGAAAATTGTTAAAAATAATCTTTTACAGAACTTAATCTACGCCCCCCCATCCANATTTGAGTCAAAACTATCGATCGTTCGCATACTATATATTCGAATTATTCTTTGCCCCGGGCGCTCAATGATCTAGGTATGCAACTGGCACGATTACAATACTTTATCTTGTATAGAAGATTTCTTCCTATAGGAAGAGAAAGTAAAATGAGTCCAGAATTGTATTCTTATTAATTTGGTTGCTTTGCGTGCCTTTTCCTTAAAGGTGATTCTACTTAGGATTCAATGTCATTGGTCACTATTTTGAAAAGTTTTCATTGCATATTATACTGAATTTTTTGTTAACTTTATTCTCCTTATATTACAATACAAAAATATGATACTTTTTACAAAGTTTACAAACATCAAGAAAGCAATAATCATTTTTTTACACAACATTGTTAAAAGAAAAAAAAAGGTTGAAAAAGCGCCATGAGTAGAATACTTTATTTTTACGATTGCAATACTTTATCTTCTATGGTAAGAGAAAATAAAAATGATTCCAGAATTATAGGTATTATTATTATTTCCTTCTCTCTCGATTGATCGGTTATCTCAAAAGGTAGGTCCAGAGACCAAATTCCTTTTGAGTTGAAAATTGTTCAAAATTGTTGTTAGTTTAGAAAACGTCTGACAATATTGCAGGATGAAAGGATTGTAGACCTAGTGTTCTTATGAATTCATTTATATTTTGGAATCACTCCTGTTGTTGATATTATAATGGGGAGTATTTTGACGTTTTGAATTTTCCACATCCGCTTGATTTCAAAAACTAGTTGTTGGTATTTGCTGAGTTTCTCACATCTTGTTTTTTCCATGTTCTTGGTGTTGACAACAGCAAAATCGATTAGATATACTTCCTTATTAACTTTGTCCCAGTAGATTGTGTCTGGTCTATTATTTGGTGTTGTTCTGTCAGTAAGAATTCCTCTGTCCCAGTATAGTGTAAACTTTCCTTCTCTGTCTTGGATAACTTTCTCAGGTTGATATTGGTAGTCCTTTGGATATGGTTTTTTTATTAGGTTTAGTTTTTTTCATTATTTCTAGGTGAACGATTTTGCCCATATTGTCATGTCTGTTCTATATATTGGACCTGGGCTAGGGAAGTACAGCCGACGAGTATGTGATCTATTGATTCTGAAGTTGCGTTACAAATACGACATTTGTCATTGGTTAGGTCTGCTTCTTTAATGATGTATTTTCTATAGTTGCGTGTATTGACTACTTTATCTTGTATTGCTATCATGAATGCTTCGGTTTCAGGTATGAGATGACCTTTTTGTAGCCATAGCATTGATTTTTTTTTGTCAATGTTAGGTCCGTTATTATTATTAATTTGATAATAGATTTTCACGTTTTGATTGAATAAATTGATAGAAAACTTAATTATCCTTCAGTGTTTTCATTTCAATATTAGAAAAATTTCATTTCAATATTAGAAAAATTGAGCAGCCAACAATCATACCACGTTGAATACAGCAGTTCCCGTCAGATCACTAAAGTTAAGCAACGTCGGGCGTGGTCAGTACTTGGATGGGTGACCGCTTGGTAACACCACGTATCGTTGGCTCTTTTTTCCGGCCCAACCCAGGCTGGGTGAGGTCAATGTGGGTAGCTGGTTTGCAAGTTTCCAGCGAATGGAGCGTAAAACCCCCGTCTTGAATGACCAATAGATGTTAAAGAGACGTTAAGTCAAATTAAATTTAAAAAAAAAAAAAAAAAATTGAGCACAGTATATTGATCAATAATGTTGCTTTGCGTGCCTTTACTTTAAATTTGATCCTACTTAGGATTCAATGTCATTGCTCAATATTTGGAAAGTTTTCATTGCATATTATACTGAGTTTTTTGTTAACTTTAGTCTCCTTATATTATTATAATACAAAAATATGATATTTTTTTTCTTAAAGATTACAAAGACGAAAGCAATCACCATTTTTTTGCACAACATTGTTAAAAGTTTGAAAAAAAGTACCATGAGGGTATGGAATAACAAAAAAGCAAACTTCAATTTCAAAGGCGTCAATTTAAACCTTTTTCATGGCATTTTGATGAATTACGGGGTTAAAGAGAATGTTCATAGAACCAAAAGAATGGGTTCTATTATTTTTCTACCATATTTTGTACTAAAAAGGAGTGCTACGTTGCAAAATAAAACAAGAAGGTATACCTAATTGTACAGGGAGTTTCATGTTAGCGGTTTCTGATTTTTTGCACTTCTGCGAAAATTACATATAACAAAACTAATACAACAAATTTGGGAAAAAGAACAAATACCAAAAGACTGGGAAGAAGCAATAATTTAAGAGAGGGACTAAAGAAGATTGCTCAAACTATCGCGGTATTACACTCATGAATACAAACTACAAAATATTATCAATATTGACTCTCGACAAACTTAGACCCTATACAGAAGAAATAATCCAAGATTATCAGACAAGATTTATCCAAGATTATCAGACAAGATTTATGAATAATAAATCAACATCTGACCAAATATTCTGTCTGAGACAAATTCTGGAGAAAAGGTGCGAATACAACCTAAAAACTCACATTCTATTCGTTGATTTTAAAAAAAGCTTTTGACAGCTTGAATAGAATCGCTATATATAACGCTTTGTTAGAATTAGGCATTCCAAAGAAACTCATAAGTATCATCAGAGTATGTCTATCAAATACCAAAAACAAAGTACGCTCACCTGCTGGAATGTCGGACAATTTTGAAACCATTAGCGGTGTAAAACAAGGGGATGGCATATCGCCCATCATATTTAATATAGTCCTTCAATATGCCCTCAAACCAATAGTAACTGGAGACAAAAGCACCTTAAATATAAGAAAATTCCAGCTTTTAGCATATGCGGATGACATTGCTATTTTCGAAGAAAATAGTATCGAAATAGAGGAAAACATAAAAATAGTACAACGAGAATGTAAAAAGATGGGCCTCGAAATAAATATAGCTAAAACTGAATACATGATAGTAAATAGAGATATCCGGGAAAGACCAACATCTATAATGCTCAACAACACAAACTTTAATATAGTCAGAAAATTCAAATATCTTGGAGCATTCATCACAGACGACAACACAATTGAAGAGGAAGTTGAAACAAGACTCAACAACGCCAATAACTCCTATTTTGCCTCAATAAATTTTTTTAAAGCAAATTGTTATCGAGAAATTCTAAAATAAAGATCTACAAAACAGTAATACCAACCGGTAATCCTTTACGGCAGTGAATCCTGGCCTGTGACTAATCACACTAAAAAAAAACTTTAGACTTTTGAGAATAAAATCTTACGAAGAATATATGGCCCTATCAAAAATGCTGAGACAGGAACTTGGAAAATCAGGAAGAACACAGACAAACTGAAAACTCTACAACACTCCCCTCATTGTCGACGCCTTAAAAAATAAAATACTCCGCTGAGCCGGCCATGTTGCAAGATCAAATGAATCAAGTACAATGTACAAAATCCTACATCTGTCGTACGATACATAAAAAAGAAGAGGAAGGCCTAGAAAGAGGTGGATAGACGGAGTAAATGCATGGTACAAAAGAAGGAAACCTAGAGGCACTACAGAAAAATGGACGCAATTTGTTCAAAATAGGCAAGCATGGATGGACCATTTTGTTGGAGGTCATAGGCCCACGCGGTCTGTCAGAACCCTGCAGTAAGTAAGTAAGAAGATCATGTTCGTCATCGGCAATGTCATATGAAAAATTACTGACTGAGCACTTAGAAAACACTGACGGGTGTTATTAAAATCACTGTGAGAGCAATGTCACTGACACATTCCCTGCGTGGTGCGGATGCTCCTTAAAGGATTAAGAGGTCACCTAACACTTTGAGTTGATAGGATGTTGCGATAAAATTTAATACAGAGCGTCGAATACGTTTCGACATTTTTGTATTTTTCATAAATCTAAATCTTGCTCATGAATCATTCTGCGTACTAGTGAAACCCGCATGAAAATCAGTATTTTTCGAGTTTATCGCGAACAGACAGACAGAAAAACAAACGCGGCCGGAACATTGGTTTATAATAATACTCAAAGGAAGCTCCCAGTTTCGCTTGGTGCCTTAGAACACCCCGAGAGGCATCGCTATTACAGTGCTTATAATATTCTCTGTTTTCCCATACAAATAAATGGTACGGGAAACCGTACTAGACTTTCTCTTCCTTAATCTTACTATTGGTTTTTATGATTGTTGTAATTCTTGTTATGAATTATCAATCATATACACAAAAATGCACGTCTATATATGTATACATTTTTTTTTCATATCCCGGTGAAAATATAATTTCATTTTGATTTTGCCGCCCCCTAAATTTTGCCGCCCTAGGCGGTTGCCTAGTTCGCCAATATGGTAGAGCCGGCCCTGCTAGACAGCCGCTCATTTACTTATCTAATACCATATCTCATAGATATATCCTTTATGAGCAAGGAAAAAACAAATACACATGTTCTTATGGGAGTCCGCAGATCGAGCAATTTAGCACACTCTCATAAGCACCAGTGGGTTTGTTTTCTTCTTGCTTATATAAACAATGTCCAACGCCCCATGTCGTCCCATGTCAAAAGGGGGTACATAAAAAGACTAGGTACTTCTAAGGCACTCAAGTTTATGTCGGTCATAAAAAGGCGACTGAAGACAGGATTGGAAACGATATCTGTTCCATTACCCACGCAGAAAGCAGGCAGAAAGGCAGAAACTATTTAGTATCAACAACTCGCCGATCTCTGTGGCCGGGTTGTTAAGAGCATTGACCGGAGGTTGTGGGTTCGAATCCCGCCCGGAGCGAAAATTTTCTGATCGAATTTTCTCGTTTTGGGAATAGCATGGCTGTAAAAGCAGTGCCTTGAAGTAATGCGAAAGCGGTTCCGGGGCATAACTTTTTTCTTTTTTTTAAAAAAAAGTATAAACAACTCATGGCGAGTTGTTGTAAACCAACCCCACGGCTGATAACCTATGATGATGATTTTAAACAATGTGTGATATGCCATAAGATAAGTAAGTAAGCTGTCTGAGAGTACAGAGCACTCACAAAACACAGTCCAGTTTTCCCATTCTCATTCCTTCTCAAACCTCTTTAGTTTGCCANAGACAAAGAAGAGAGCGCCGCGCCGGGGGGATTTTCATGCATCATTTAGCTAATGTGGGCCTTAAAGTATTAGGGGCTTAGGAAAACAGTAAATACATTATGCAAAACAAAATAGGGACCATCCAAATATTCTGAAAATTACAAAGTTAGAAAGCGGTTTTCATTAATTCTGTGAAACATCAAGAGTTTATGCCCAACTATGTGCATCAAACATCAAGAGTTTATGCACAACTATTTGCATGAAACATCAAGTGTTTATGCACAACTATTTGCATGAAACATCAAGAGTTTATGCACAACTATGTGCATCAAACATCAAGAGTTTATGCACAACTATTTGCATCAAACATCAAGTGTTTATGCACAACTATTTGCATCAAACATCAAGAGTTTATGCACAACTATTTGCATCAAACATCAAGAGTTTATGCACAACTAGTTGCGCTAAACATCAAGAGTTTATGCACAACTATATTTGCATCAAACATCAAGAGTTTATGCACAACTATTTGCATCAAACATCAAGAGTTTATGCACAAGTATTTGCATCAAACATCAAGAGTTTATGCACAAGTATGTGCGTCAAACATCAAGAGTTTATGCACAACTATTTGCATCAAACATCAAGAGTTTATGCTCAACTATTTGCATGAAACATCAAGAGTTTATGCACAACTATTTGCATCAAACATCAAGAGTTTATGCACAACTATTTGCATCAAACATCAAGAGTTTATGCACAACTATTTGCATCAAACATCAAGCGTTTATGCACAACTATGTGCGTCAAACATCAAGAGTTTATGCACAACTATGTGCGTCAAACATCAAGAGTTTATGCACAACTATATTCGCATCAAACATCAAGAGTTTATGCACAACTATTTGCATCAAACATCAAGAGTTTATGCACAACTATGTGCGTTAAACATCAAGAGTTTATGCACAACTATGTGCGTTAAACATCAAGAGTTTATGTACAACTAGTTGCGTCAAGCATCAATAGTTTATGCACAACTATATTTGTATCAAACATCAAGAGTTTATGCACAACTATTTGGATAAAGAAAAAATTAAGAAGAAGGAGAAGAAGAAGAAGAGAAAGAAAAAATTAGGAAGAAGATAAAGAAAAAATAATAATAATAAGAAGAGGATAAAGAAAGACTTAAGAAGAAGGAGAAGAAGAAAAAGAAGAGAAAGAAAAAAATAGGAAGAAGAACGGAAAGAAAAAATAATAATAATAAGAAGAAAAAATTAAGAAGAAGAGAAAAAAAGAATTAAGAAAAAAGATAGTGTGGCTAGTTTAATATATTTCATTCAAAGGGCGGGGTTAATTCCTGAGAAATTCTCTTCACCCAACCCTTTTCATACCATCACATTAGGTTTACTCGAGCCGTAAGAAGGTCACCCCCAAATATCTTCGAGTAATATATTGTATAGTTCATTTTCTCTTTAGAGAAGAGCCAGAGGAAAATCTCTTGTATTTCCCAAAAAATATGCCCTGAATTTAAAATAAGTACAATTTACAAATATGGTAAAAGTTATGGAGGTTCTTTTACTACGTCTTGCTATAAAGTGTGCCATGTGATACAATAGAAAGCCAGACGTATGTCAACAAAACAAACTCTGAATACTACTCCAAAAAATATCCCCTGAATTTAATAGAAAATATAATTTACAAGTATGGTAAAAGTTATGGAGGTTCTTTTACTACGACTTATTGCTGTGAAGTTTGCCATGTCATACAATAGAAAGCCAGACGTATGTCAACAACAAACTCTGAATGCTACTCAAAAAAATATCCCCTGAATTTAAAAGAAAAGAAAATACAATTTACAAGTATGGTAAAAGTTATGGAGGTTCTTTTACTACGTCTTGTTGCTATGAAGTTTGCCATGTAATACAATAGAAAGCCAGACGTATGTCAACGACAAAATCTGAATACTACTTCATCTTTTGTATTAAAATTTTCCTGCAATCTTTGTTGGAATTGGGGATTTATTATCAAAGTTTTAATAAAAAAGGAGAAACAATGTAAAAGGATTTGATTGTTTCTTAGAAAAAGAATTCTGTTGAACGATCAAGAAGACGAAATGGATAAATAAAAGGGAGAAAAAAACTGTGGTTGGGGAGTGAATGAGGGAGAAATATTTGAGTAGCCTTTGAGTGAGAGTAGCCTTTGTGGGTATTTACTTTGATTTCGATTTCTTCAAAAGACGAAATAAATTAGAAATGAAAAATAAGAAACCTCTATTTGGCCAAATAAGAATGATTAATTTTGAATTTTGATATACAACAAACAAGACTTCAAAAAGATTTGTCAGTAAACATCATCATTTTTAGTGGCAGTGCTGGGTCCACGGGAGAAAATTGGGATAGTTTCTTCATCCTCACTTAGGGTTATACCAGACGTGCGGCTTTGGCAGGAAGTGTCTTGCGTCCAGCCTGCTTTTGAAAATAATGAAAATGTTTTTTTCCCAATTCACACAAAACACTTTTTATATAATCTGTATACAAAAATACGGTATCGAACAGTTTTACACAATTCATCTCTCTGAAGTATAACTTCAGTGAGATGGATTTTGAACAGTTCTACACATACTTAATGAAATCAGAAGATTCTGAGGTAAGGACCCTCCTGACAAATGTCCAGAGCTCTGAAAAGTATGGCTATGGCCAGTAGTGGTAAAATTATGACTACAAGTTACTGTATTGCACGTATGTCAAATTTCTGGAGGAACAAAAAACATGCAAGAATTCCTGCTTATTTTTTTTACGAAAACCGTTCCTTTGTGTTTTTTATTGCAAAACACAACTTGTAATAGGTATTTCCTTTCTAGCGCTCAAAGATTTTTTTCTTCTTTGCGTTGCGTTGGATCAAAACTTGGCTCAGAAGTATAATGCTACAGAATAGACTCAACGGGGTGGACTCTTCTCAATGTAAATTATGATATTGAGGTAACATCAGAAGAAGTGTTGGAAAGATTCTCTAAAATAGGAAAACATCGGAAGAAGTGTTGGAGAGATTCTCTAAAATGGGAAAACATCGAAGGAAGTGTTGGAGAGATTCTCTAAAATGGGAAAATTTCGCAAGAAGTTTTGGAGAGATTCTCTAAAATGGGAAAACTTCGCAAAAAGTGTTGGAGAGATTCTCTAAAATGGGAAAACTTCGTAAGAAGTGTTGGAGAGATTCTCTAAAATGGGAAAACTTCGCCAGAAGTGTTGGAGAGATTCTGTAAAATGGGAAAATATCGGAAGAAGTGTTGGAGAGATTCCCTAAAATGGGAAAACATCGAAGGAAGTGTTGGAGAGATTTTCTAAAATGGGAAAAAATCGGAAGAAGTGTTGGAGAGATTTTCTAAAATGGGAAAACATCGGAAGAAGTGTTGAAGAGTTTTATAAAATGGGAAAACATCGGAAAAAGTGTTGGAGGGATTCTCTAAAATGGGAAAACATCGCATTGATTTTAATGTCTAAAATTGACGTTTATATTCGCATTGAGAATAAAATCATTCCATGAATATATATTTTTAACATTTACCTTTATTTGTCAACGCAGATAGAACAATGTATAAATACCTATCCACAAAGCAGCCTAAGACACGTGTTTCGTTCTTGTTTGAACTCATCAGTTAGGCACAGCTAGGAATTGAACCCGGGACCCTTGGATTTGAGAGGCAGAGACTTAACCATCAAGCCACCAATGCTTGGTGAAGAGATACGGATACATTGTAACATTTAAATAATCCCTAACCCAAAGGGCGGTTATTTCACCGAACTCAGTGAGTGTTTGAAATGTCCACAAGATCGCAGCATATTATCGTCTACGTATCTATTTTTATGAATCCAGCTTATATATCGTCTGGTTTTTCATATTAGGGCATTCGGGATGTGTTCCAAATTGTCTGGAAGCATTAAACTAACAACGAATTTAAGTGGAACCATTTAGTGACAATTAATCTAAACCATAAATATATATTTTTAACATTTACCTTGATTTGTCAAACAGAGAGAACAATGTATAAATACCTATCCACAAAGCAGCCTAAGACACGTGTTTCCTTCCTGTTTGAACTCATCAGTTAGGCACAGCTAGGAATTGAACCCGGGACCCTTGGATTCATGGTTTAGATTAATTGTCACTAAATGGTTCCACTTAAATTCGTTGTTAAAATCATTCCTCATCGACACGACACATACTTATAAATTTAAGTATTTCATTTTTCTGGTTCCCCCACAAATTTATACTCTAGGTCCGCCCCTGAATGTATAATAGAATCATTAGGGGTTGACAGAAAACATAAAAGTTTTTTTTTTTTTAAAAATAAAAAAAATAAAAATTAAAGTTGTGCCATGTTGACAAAGTCAAAAATGCAACTCATCTGATTGGCAGAATAATTGCAATATTTATTCGCGGGAGGTTTTTGTTAAAACTAAATTGTCTTATAATATGCGCCAATCTCTATATATTTCCTATTGTTTAAGTATTACTAATTTAGCACCCATGGAAATCGGTTCCACCGGTGGAAATCTAGGCGCATGGCAATATGCCAGACCAAGTTCAGGCCGAAGGCATTAAAATCCCCTATGATGAAAACATTGTTTGCTATATTGGTTAGTATCCTGACAGAGTCATCTTCTCTGTTCAGTAGTGGAAGTGTACACTGCCAGTTCGAGTGACACGGAAGCGAAGGAGAACGCAAGGGTTGATTCTGCTACCTCCTCGTGGTGGCAAACGGAAAATACCTATTCGATAGACTTCGTACCGATTAGAAGGCTGAATCCAGACATCCCGAAATCAGTACTCCAAAGTTTTGGGAGTTGAACGTTGGCTAACAACCCACCTCGCAAAAAACTACTGTTACAAATACGAAACCTCAACGAAAGGCCTCAGAAAAATGGACTGGAAAAAAAACCCATTGACCAAGGAACCACCCACAGGCTCATGATAATAGGATACGGAACAAATATTTATGAGACAGATCAAGTCCTGGATGACCTGACGGTGATGCAAATTACTGGATGGGGAACGATGATCAAGGACCGTGTTTTGTGGAGGAGTTTGGTAGAGGAGGCCAATGCCCATCCAGGGCTGTAGTGCCAAATGATGATGATGATGAAGAAAACATTAGATGTCAGAATATTATTTCTCATTATTACTGCGAGATGTAGGAAAATAGATGAGGCCAATGCCCATCCAGGGCTGTAGTGCCAAATGATGATGATGAAGAAAACATTAGATGTCTCTTCAGTGAGTCAATTTTGTCATTATTATTTCGAGACGTAGGAAAATAGACTTGTATGATATACATTAGTGTTGGTTTGGCTTCCAATTTGATCATAAGTAATCTGTCGTTAACATGGTATGTGTTCAGAATATTATTTCTCATTTTAACTGTGAGATGTAGGAAAATAGACTTGTATGATATACATTGGTGTTGGTTTATCTTCCAATTTGATCATAAGTAATCTGTCGGTAACATGGCATGTGTTCAGAATATTATTTCCCATTATTACTGCGAGTAAGTAATCTGTCGTTAACATGGTATGTGTTCAGAATATTATTTCTCCATTTTCCTTTAAGATAATGGCAACTCCATTCTTTCCTCTTTTTTCCTTCCCACCGTGTTTCGCATAATCCTAATACGTCGAGTTTCGCTTTCATCATCTCTGTTTTTACCTCTTCCATTTTGGAAGGTTTTAGCATAGTTCTTGTATTCCGAGTACCAATTCTAAATTGATTTTTCATTATCACTAAAAGGATTTTGCAGGATGACGACCTGGGAAGCCTTTTCTCTCCTTCAAATCGGTCAATGCTAAGTGGCAAAGCGGACAAACGGTTTTTTTTTTATTCGATTTTTGGATTTTACGTACCTTGAAACGTATAATATCAAATTTTGAGAGGGGGTATTTTTTTTGTTTTCGTGACGATTCCAAAGGTTCATTATTGAAAATAATAAATCAAAACCGTCAACACTATATATGTGCCATGAAATTTTCTTCTAAGTACGGACTCTTCATTAGAAATGCAACCAATGAATTGCAAACCCAATTTTAAAATACTTAAGCTGTACATAAATTACAACAAAACCACATGCCACGGAATCAAAGATCTCGGATTAGAAAACGACGTTCTTGACCACTGCTCACTCAGTTGTTCTGATTTGAAATAGTAATTCCAATGATTTGAAATAGGAATTCCAATATTTATATTGAAGTGATTGACACGGTTCTATTATAAGTCAATTATTAGCCTCCAAAGTATGATGCCAATACATTAGTAAAAACTTAATTCGCAAAGATCAACTTATTTATTATATTGATAACTGCACCCCAATATATCCGGCTACCATAAGACACAATGATGCCTCTATTGTAGCATTTTTCTACCCTAGTCACGTGCACACCACGTGTTGATGGTTATAATAGTACTTGTCCGGTTCATTATCAAGATTGAGTGATATGATGTACGAGTTGATAGTGAACTTTTTGTTTGGCGTTCGAAGAACTACCATTTTGTTAAAGCATCCAGTCATGATAAACTAAACTTTGTTTTTCCCCCTTTGAGAAGTCACTCAGAAGCTTATAATTATCTTGACAAGTTTTTTTTGTAAAAGTTGAGTCTTACTCTGACGTAAAGGTCTCGGCCAAATTATTGTTCTTGGGAGAGGCATATTGACAAGTCCACGTAAAGGATTTGTGTTATCAGATATCATCTCACGTCTCTTGGTAAGTATAATTCAATGAACCTCCACCAGTTCCCATGGCTCCGTGGTCACAGCACTCGGGGGACCGGGTTCCAATTCTGCCAGGGCCATTTTTTCCAATCCATTTATGACTTGCTAACTCCATGATGAAAAGTAAATCATACTTGAGATTGTAAGAAGTTACTTGAGGGTGACATCCTCGCGGGTCGAGTCCAAGCTGAGCTGATGGTGTAATATAACAGAAAAAGCAACTCTGTAATATCATTATGTTTGTAACTCTTGTGTTACAGGCGTAATTATATTACAGTGGTTGTCATAGTTCTGGAGGCCCATGTCAATTATCAGCCTCCAAGAACAGATGTCTGATGACAATTAAAAACTTTAGCAGTAGACTACAACCTATCTGGAGCTGCTGTCTCATACATCTGGCTACCATCAGACTCTTTTTTTAAAAAAAATTTTTTGCTTAGGGTTTTACCCTCCATTCGCTGGAAACTTGCAAACGAGATACCTTCATTGACCTCACCCCGCCTGGGTTGGGCCGGAAAGATAGAACAACGCCGCTGGACGTTGCATAACTTCAGTGATCTAACGGGAACTGGTGTATTCAACGTGTCATAGACGCTGGCTACCATCAGACTCGATGATGCCACTATTGAAGAAGAAGATTCTGATTTATTACAGGTAAATATCTGTGGTTGCTGGAGTACACACAACAAAATTTGAAAGAAAATCATTTTGTCTGCAAGTCTCATCAAATAGTCTGATATAGGGACACAAATATATAGGTACGAAAAACATAAATTCAACAAATATACCAAAATTTGGCACAAACCTATTGTTCCAAAATTTTGGAATCATGACAAAGCATGTGATTAACCAATAATATACTTTCCTTTCCTTTCCAGAAAATGAACCCGATAATTATTCGACTCCATGTTTACATTCAAAGAAAACTAAACAACATTTCTCATCGAATCATGAACTCAAAAACTCATTCCCGTCTCATATTTGTATCCTATTTAATTAACAAATATCCAAATCTAGAAAATGCAACTCTACTAAACACACTAAAACATTATTATTTGATAATATTCAGTTTTGTAACATATACCAGTCTAGCAACGTCCACCTTACTTCAATTAACGATCAATTCAACTGAAAATTTTCAAATATTCTTCAAACAACTTTTCGATTGTCTCTATTCTATGGCAAGTGTTGTCGAATTCTTCATTCTTATTTGGACATTCCGTACGTTACAACGAGACGTTCAATCATTACAGAAATGTTTTATTCGAAATCATGTTATCATTGGCCGTACAATTGTCGTAGAAATGCTTATCTCCGTTGTAATTGGTGTTTTATTGTTTTCATCTTTTCTTATTTGGTTTTTTCAACCTTATATAATACCGCTAACAAACGAAGAATTGGTTTATAGCCATAGAAAATACCCGGAAAGAAGATTTACCACTGAAATGTTATTGCCTTTCGACTATTCTGTATCTCCTTATTTTGAGTTCATGTCTATTATGGGTGTGTATTTTGGATTGAATCTGACTGTTATAACTTTTGTTGCAATTACGACTTGTTTGTTTGTCGCTTTGCATATTAAGAGTCAATTGGATATAATTAGTTTCTATTTGAAATCGATTGGTAAGTAAAACATTGCTGTAAACTCTACGCAGTGACAGTGATGTGACTGGCAAAACTAAAAATATTTTTCCAGGCATTTGAAGGAAAAAGTTATACGTGACAGTTACAGTGCACAGGGCCGTACCCAAGAGTTTTTTTTTGGGGGGGGGGGNTGTTGTTGTTGTTGGTGTTGGTGGTGCTGATGAGGAGTTACACCTTACAATGGCATGCAGAAAAATGAAATTTCGTGGGGGGGGGGTCTGGACCCTATGGACCCCCCTGGGTACGGTCTTGACAGTGCATGAACTGTGAGCTCACGATCAGAGGGAATCACTTGCCGTCACTGGTACTGCTTACTGTGAATGCTCCTTAATTACCACATTAAGGTAAGGTTTTCCACATATTAATAAAAATCTATGTTCTTTAAATTAAATTTCTTTCATCCTATTTTTTTTAATGGGTATGAGTCAGCCTCGTTTACTGTAGGTAATCTTAAAAAAACAAGATTTATATATTTCGCCAGGGGCCTTTAACGCATGGCCATTCTGGGTGGTTAGTATTTTCTAAATATTATTTTGGCTGTTCTCGAACTTGTCCTAATTGGTCAATGCTAAGTGGCAAAAGTGTCCATCACGGCGTTCGGAAGACGTAGCGCGTAGGGACGAATTTTTGTTCATTTGATTTTTCGTACTTTGAAATGTAAAATATCAAATTCAGGGAGGGGAGGGGGGATATTTTTTTTCGAGTCGATTCCAAAGTTTCATTGAAAAATAGTAAACGAAAATAGTTATTTGTGAAACAATACAAAAATTGCGAGATCCATCTGCCACTGATACCCTCGTATTCGTATATTCGTGAGCTAAACTCCTCTTTGGGGCTATGTAAGCCCCTGCACCTAAGCCTCTGGTGGGCTTTTTGTGCTTGGAGAGTAGCCTGATTCCCTAGCTAAGGTCTAAGATCCGCGCGAGCTTGATCAGCCTTTTGGCTAGGTGTTTTTCATGGATGTCGAGTCTGGGTTGTAGCTGCCCCATGCTCAGTCTCCATGTAAGTAGGGAGTTACAGTCAACAATGACGTGAGAGGCAGTTTCCTCCTCTTCCCCACAGAGTCTACACATGATCTGGTTCTGATGGATGCCCATAGTGTGTAGGTGTTTTCTTAGACCACAATGCCCAGTGAGTAGGCGTGTGGCTAATCTGATGTTTTTCCGACTGAGGGCCAGGAACTCCATCGAAAGGCTTCTTGATGGTCCCCGAAGCATGGCCTTACTTTGTCTCAGTCCAGAGACGGCCCTCCACCGTTCAAGGTGTCTTCCAAGCACCCAGCCCTCGATGAAGCCCCTGACCTCAGTCGTGCTTAGGCCGATCACGGGTTCTGGTCCGATGAATGGTGTCGAGGACCCCATTCTCGCCAGTTCATCGGCCCGTTCATTTCCAGCAATGCCCTTGTGCCCTGGCACCCAAACAAGACAAACTCGGTTGTTCTGTGCCAGTTCTTTTAGTGCAAGCTGACATTCCCACGTTATTTTGGAGAACGTGTTATAGCTGATTATAGCCTTCAGCGCTGCCTGGCTATCAGAGAATATATGAATCTTCTTATTAGAGAGACCCATCTTTATATTCTCATCCGCGCAGGTGCGAATTGCAAGGACCTCCGCCTGGTACACACCGGCGTATGTCCCCAAGGGCAGAGATATGTCTACTCTGGGTCGCACGCAGTGTACACCAGCACCAGATCCCTCTTTAGTTTTGGAGCCATCAGTGTACCACACCATGGCCCCCCTATGATACCCTCACTTCTGCTCTGAACACCGTATAGTGTTAGAGTCATCCTTAGTATGTACAAAGATACCTTTAACATATTGGGACAGTAATTCGGTGTCATTTTTTGAATTATCTCATTGAATTCGTGAAGTTAATGATTTAAGGGTACTTTTGAGTCCACTCGGAGTGTTAATTTGTCCATTTCTAATGAGTGAGATCTCCGAGGGGAGATTTGAAGCCACTGAGGGGAGCAAACCAGTTTCATTAGGTAACGGTCCTAAGCTCGTGTAAATACAGAAGGTTTCGTGTTAGGAAAGACATCCTGCCTTTAAAAAAATCTGTGCTTTAAACCAATGATGATAGATCATTAGCAAAAAGCTAGTTTCCACGCAGTTTTAATTGATACCGTAAGAAGCAAGCTAGGGTTACCGTACCAAAGAAAAGGTTGTGGCATGGTAGAATTGAGGAAAGAAGCGTCAAACCCAAATAGAATTGGGAAAGGGTGAAGTTAAAGAAGAAAAACTGAGTAACCCCACTTCGCTGAACTACTGGTTTTAGTGATATTTGAAACCTAATAATTGAGATACATTTTACAGGGTGCGGCAATTGATTCTCCCTCATTTGAAAGAGCTAGTAAATAAAAACGAAATGAAATATTTATTCTAGATTTTTTTTTATCTATGTTTTGTAAATAATGTCGTAAAAATGACGACTTTGGTGAGTGAGACACATTTAGAGTCTTTCGCGGAAGTTTTCCATGACTCTCGTCAGCATACCAGCATCAATTTGGATGATTTCTTCCAGAATTGCCTCCTTTTAACACTTCAAAGGTCCAGGGCGATGTTTGAAGACCTCAGCCTTGAGGTAACCCCACAGGAAGAAATCAGAGGGACTCAAATCCGGCGAGCGAGGGGCACACGAAATATCATGCCGTAGAAGATCACGTGACCGGGGAATATAGGCCGTAGCCCCATAAAGCTGATGATGTGGTCCTAAAGTTGTGAAACCAACTCAATATTATTTTTCGATCAGGAACTGGATCTGTGGAGTGCAAACCATACCTTGTGCGGAACGCCCTCTGAATGGCCATAATTATTTCATTTTTAAAAAAACAGCTTGACAACGAACGTACGATGCTCGTGCTACCAAATCATTGCGACGCCTAAAAACTAGACGTCATTTAGTGTTGAAACAAACCCCTCGCTCCTCCCACAATTTTTTTAAAAGAGGGAGAACTAATTGTCGCACCCTATATTTCTAGGCCAGTCAGAGTTTGTTTACACCGATATCTACACTGGAGAGCATATATTTTTGGATCCAACCAACCCTCATCATCGTTCACTGAAATCTTGGTACATTAAACATTTGGTGGTTCAACTCATCAAACACCATCAGACAATTCTTGGCATTATCACGAAATTTGAAGCTCACAATCAATTAATACTTGCAATACGATTGATGTACACCACAGTGCTACTAGTGGCACAACTATGTCAATTAGCGTTTGGTAATATGATCCCTTTCTACTCTGGTGTCCATTTGATGATTGTCATTCAGTTCAACTACTTCTTGGCAGTTGGTAAGCATAGCTTCCTCACCATGTCCATTAGCGTTTGATAATATGATCCTATTCTACTCTGGTGTCCTTTTGATGATTGTCCTTCAGTTCAACTACTTCTTGGCAGTTGGTAAGTATAGTTTCCTCACCATGTCAATTATCGTTTGGTAATATGATCCCATTCTACTCTGGTGTGCTTTTGATGATTGTCCTTCAGTTCAACTACTTCTTGGCAGTTGGTAAGTATAGTTTCCTCACCATGTCAATTAGCGTTTGGTAATATGATCCCATTCTACTCTAGTGTCCTTTTGATGATTGTCCTTCAGTTCAACTACTTCTTGACAGTTGGTAAGCATAGCTTCCTCACCATGTCAATTAGCGTTTGGTAATATGAACCCATTCTACTCTGGTATCCTTTTGATGATTGTTCTTCAGTTCATCTACTTCTTTGCAGTTGATAAGCGTAGCTTCCTCACCATGTCAATTAGCGTTTGGTAATAATGATCCTATTATACTCTGGTGTTCTTTTGATGATTGTCCTTCATTTCAACTACTTCTTGGCAGTTGGTAAGCATAGCTTCCTCACCATGTCAATAAGCATTTGGTGATAGGATGCTTCTTCACCAAATAATTTGCGTCATAAAAAGGCGACTCACGGCGCGGCGGTTAATCTGTTTTTTTTTTTTTTTTNTTTTTTTTTTTTTTTTTTTTTTTTTTTTTTTTTTATGGAGGAGTATGGGTATGTGTCTGCCCCGTTTATTGTAGGTAGTCTTAAAAAAAAGATTTATATATTTCGCCAGGGGTCTTTAACGCACGGCCGTTCTTGGTGGTTAGTACTTTCTAAATATTATTTTGGCCGTTTCCGGTCTCTTAATTCTGGAATGGCTGGTCATAATATGTAAACTATGTTCTAAATGAAGGACTAAACGGCCACATAAAACTTTCTCACTTTAAGTTCATAAGTATGCTGTCGCGACTAAATTGAAGATATAGGACCGAATTTTAGTTAGTAAATTGGAAATTTGGCCGTGACTTAATAACTTGAGGCCCTAACGAATCGACATGTTTTGGTTCTGATATAATTTTCCTGGGGTCAACCATGAGTTTGGGTTTTGGGGCTGTATACAATCCCATCTAATTTTCGTTATCAGCTACTGTTTAAGATGTGGTATTGGAATAGACAACCCCCAAATACATTCGGCACACATAGATTTCTTTGTTGATTAATCCTGTCTTATCCGCTTTCATTGAATTTTGGGGGAAACACCACCTATTACCATGCCCCATACAGAATCTATACTTATAAAACGCAAAGCCCAGTTGGTATACTGACTGATTGATAATCAACGTAGCTCTGCGATGGCTAGAATGGAAAAAATCAAAAGTTCAGGTAGGAGCAAGTTACCGCCAAAAATGACGCTTTTTAGCGAGTAATTTATTTCTGGGCAAACTTTTGTAATTTTTTTGGGGGCAAGATAAAGGAGAATGAAAAATGACTGAGAATGGACCCCCCCCCAAAATAGTATATAAGGAACTCATAAAATATGTATATAAAATTTGAAATCTTCCGGGTGCTCCCCGATTTATGGACGATTTTCACCACCAAAAAATTGAATTTGAGAAGTACCACTTCGGAAAATGCTGAAATTCGATACATAGGTGTTCCGCAGTACAAATAGTCATATCCTTGAATAAAATATTGAATTTTCTAAATAAGAGCCGTGCTCACTCTGGGGGTCGGTTCCACCAAGAATCCATAATTTAGAAGTATCACTTCGGGATGAGCGAGAAAACTGAAATTTAATACGAAGGTGTTCCGCAGTGCAAAAAGTAATATCCTTCAGTATAAAATATTGAATTGTCTAAATAGGAGCCATGTTTTTTCCTGTGGGTCTGTTCCACCAAAAATCCAAACAAATTGTTGTTGAATTTCATAACCGTGGCGAAGCACGGGCAAACAGAACTATAAATCTACGTTGATTATCAGTCAGTCAGTATACCAACTGGTCTTTGCGTTTTATAAGTATAGATATACCGACACGCTTGTTTAGAACGGCAACCCTGCTCTCTAACTTCTCTCGATTTACAATTTGCAGGTTCGGAACTTATTGAAAGTGGAGTCAATAATTTGCACACATCCGTGCTCAATAATTTCTGGTACACCTGTGATACGGATATTTGGAAACTCTTGCAAATATTGGTTGTCCGATCTCAGAAACCGCATCATTTTCGGATACTCAATTACTATCCACTCAGCTATAGAAGCTTCATTTCTTGTTTAAGATTAACCTATTCAATATTTGTACTCATCATTAAGTTCTCATAATCGATATAGGGTTGTTGTGATATTGGTCTTTATGCGATATCCGATATCGATATTTTTTACTGTATCAATATCTCTATATTATCGCAAAGGGCAAAGGAAATATCGATATTAACAATTGCGAAAGATATTGGTTCGGATTCCAGTTTTAAAAAGTTATGATGTGAGAATTGAAGGTTAATTTAAACTTTGCTATAGCTTAGTTTACTCTACGGATTATGATTACTTAAAAACCAGCATATGGAATGCAAAATAATAATATAAACCGTTCTCAATATGAATATAATCTTTGCAGCTAAAAGAGAAGCTAATAGGGTAATTGTTCCATTTATTGGATAACCTTGGTCGCGCTAGGGGCCAGTTCTCATTACTTTATTAGGCACTTAGTAAGATTTTTTTCCCATAAGGGTTCATTTTTATTTTTTATTTTTTTGTTTTACCATTTTTTTTTCCCCTTAAAAGTTTATGTTTATTACCTTTTCCTGGTAATTTTAGTTAATTTGTTGTTCAAAATACAGATTTTTAAATTCCCTTTGAATTAAATTTTTAGGTCCAAAATTAGGAATACTTTGAGACAAGAGGGTCCAAAATTAGGAACACTAGCACCTTTCTCACTTAATATTTTTTTATTTTTATCTCGTGTAAAAATTAGTAAATGTTAATACAGCATAATGTTTAAAACTAAATTCCCTTTCAAATAACACCAAAAACATTTTTCTACTATAATCGGGTCCGGAGATATAAGGTTTTGAATGCCAAAATTTCCTTAAGGGGGTCCAAAATATGGAACAAATACCTTAGAATGATTTCCGCAATCCTGTGATATTCTTATACTCGAATAAAAATAAGTCGAATAAAAATAAGAAATGGAATAAAAATAAGAGGGAAAAAAAGAATAAAATAGAGGAGGAAGTGTCAATCCACTTTATACAACACAAAGGAACTGATATGCTCTAGGACCCTTCCTATGACAGTCTGATTCGATATTGACATTTTTCTTCCGATATCCGATATTATCGAATCCCAGATATCGGAAATATCGAAAGAAAATATCGATATTTATCGATAGCGATAATATCGCAACATCCCTAAATCGATATTGACTTTCGGAAATATTAGAGTTTTGAATGGCACGGAAGGTGCATAACAACGCACCCTCAACATGCCGCAACCTTTTGCTGTAACACTTTCCTCGTACGGTAACCTTATTGTCCTGGGGTCTGACACGGCGGGGATGTGTTGAGGCAATTAAAAAATTTAACAATTTTTATGCCTCTATTGCGTTTGTACAACCGTCCAACAAGGACCTATGGCGGCCAATAAAAAAGCGAGTTTTTTTTAAAAAAAAAAAGTTGCCTCAACACCGGTGCAGGACGCTGCTGCCCTACTAGTACGGTAATACCCGTAGTATCTATTGTTAAAACTAGAAACCAGAACTTGACTTGAAATATTATTTATTATTGAGATTTATCTTAAAAGTTAAAAACTTGTTGCATTTCGCTCCACAATAATAACATATGGGAGGAACAGAGGAACTTGTGGTAGGGAGAATAATCTCTCCCCTCCCTGCCGCCAAATCTCTTTCCCTCTTTATTAGAAAGTAGAAATTTTCATTGCTCTGAATATACATTCAGTGTGTACTAGAAGTCCAAGTGGAGCTCCTGTAAATTTCATTGCTCTGAATATACATTCAGTGTGTACTAGAAGTCCAAGTGGAGCTCCTGTAAATTTCATTACTCTGAATATACATTCAGTGTGTACTACAAGTCCAAGTGGAGCCCCTGTAAATTTTGGACGCCTTATTACTTTTTAATTCTGTGAAGCTTGGTTATGGGGAGATCTGAGTTTTTCGAAATTCTCTGAAGTGATCTGAAGTGACTTTTGTTACCGAAATGTATCGATTTCTCAAGAAATTTCAATGGAATGTTACAAATATTTTTTGTTCAAATAAATTAAAGACTATTTTTTCTTTTAATTTTTTCAAAAATAATAATAATCAGGGGTGGATCTAGTGGGGTCTAAAAGTCAAATCTCACTTTCCTTCTATTAGAAATTAAAGAATTTAAACTTTTGGGTTTGGAAAAGACAAGTTTTGGGCGGAAAGCCTAAAGTAAGGAGACGATTTGGGACAAACAGTCACAAGTAACCTAAATAAGGAAAAAAATCAGCGAATAAAGAAAAACATTTACCTTCTCATTCCTTTCACAGCGGGGCCAGAGGAATGAGAAAATTTCAAGCCTTTCCTACCAGTAGAGGTTCTGAAAATTCAAAAATATCAAAAGTTAAGGGAGGGGGTACCGGTCATTCTGAGACATACTGTATAGCGAGTTAATGGAGGGGGTAGGGGCCGGTCATTCTGAGACATACTGTAGAGCGAGGTACTTTCGTTTCTTTTTATTTTCATTTACTTCGTCAGACGTTTCCATTGTTTGTACTCTCAGCTTTATTGTATCCATCAATCATGATGTTCGGTTAATGTGATACAGGGTGAGGCAGAACAGTTTGTTGGACAGAATGTGCTACGAGTTGTATTGGGTTAAGTCTGCGACACAGCCCAACCTTGCGCAGGCTTAAATACGTATTTCAGTTTAAAAAAAATAAAACCTATAACCCCATACTACTCTCAACACGTTCTACACAGCATAACAACCCGATACTACCCTCCATGTTCCACACTGATTAACAAACGTGTAGTTAATATGTAATCTATGTGTGGTATGCTGAGATCGCATTTATTCAGTAATGCCTGCGTGGTATAAATATTAATGAAAATATATATTTACATACCTCTTCTCATTATTTCTCTCATCTTCTCGAAACAAAATTGGGACTAATAGTTGAGTGCGGTTAAAAGTTCCCTCGAATATTTTGTTGTATTGATTAGATTACATTTCATTTGCCCGCCTATTAGTACACAGTGTAAAAAAAAACAGAAAAATACAATATGAAATGGGGATGAGGTACAGTGATCCAGGAGAGAAAGAAGCGATTTTTCATTGTCAACAAACAGAGCAAACCAGATTGTTTCAGAATAGATCAAGTAAACCAATCAACTCCTCTGCTGGATTGTAAAATGAGGATGATGTATAGTGGATGAGGAGATCAAGAGGCAATTTTTTATTGTCAACAAACAGAGCAAACTAGATTAATTCAGAACAGACTAGGAAAACCAATTGGTTTGGTTTGCTCTGCTTACTTTTTTATTTTCTTTTTGTGCGTTTTTATGTGTTTTCATATTGGCTATCTTGTGATTGTTTTAAGTTGCTAAAATAAAAATTAAACTAATAATTTTCTGGTGGCCTGATGTGTTGATTTTTTTTTTTACCATTTCCCTGGGAGGTGACGTAGAGGTGAACTGACATTGTTTGTTTATTATATTATAATATTGAACCGACATATTTTGTTTATTATATTCGATAAAAAAAAAACATTTGAAATTTGATCTGTCCACACAGGATGAAATACTGAACATTTTCCTTCATTCAGTTCCATTGAACATCATTCATCATCATCTTCAAACAACTTTATGTTAGTGCAAAGGAGAAACAAACGTGAAAAAGTTTGTTCATTTGATTAAAGTTTCATTTTTGCAATAATAATTGTTCCAAATAAAATATTTTATTTCAAAACTTTTGCTGTCTACCTTCCTCTTCTTGTTTTGATCATTTTCTTCTCCTCTAATTCTGTTTTCATGTTCGTTTTCTTAGATTTTATCTTCCTCCCTCTTTTCATTTGATGTCGTATATTTTTTTGTTTAATATTGCATCAAGTTTTGCTTTATTAATGTGTCTACCTTCCTCTTCTTCTTGTTTTGATCATTTTCTTCTCCTCTAATTCTGTTTTCATGTTCGTTTTCTTAGATTTTATCTTCCTCCCTCTTTTCATTTGATGTCGTTTATTTTTTTGTTTGCTTTATTAATGTGTCTACCTTCCTCTTCTTCTTGTTTTGATCATTTTCTTCTCCTCTAATTCTGTTTTCATGATCCTTTTCTTAGATTTTATCTTCCTCCACTTTTTATTTTATGTCGTTTATTTTCTTTGGATAATATTGGCATCAAGTTTTGCTATATTAATGTGTCTTCCTTCCTCTTCTTCTTGTTTTGAACATATTCTTCTCGCCTAATTCTATTTTCATTTGTTCTTTTTCTTAGATTTTATCTTCCTCCCACTTTTCATTTGATGTCGTTTATTTTCTTTGGATGATATTGGCATCAAGTTTTGCTTTATTAATTTGTCTAACATTAAGTTCCTTCTTTTTCTTCTTGTTTTGAAACTTCTTCTCTAATTCTATTTTCATGTGTTCCTTTTCTTAGATTTATCTTCGTCCCTCTTTTCATTTGATGTGGTTTATTTTTTGTCTAATATTGCATCAAGTTTTGCTTTATTAATGGGTCTACCTTCTTCATCTTCTTGTTTTGATCATATTCTTCTCCTCTAATTATGTTTTCATGCGTTCCTTTTCTTAGATTTTATCTTCCTCCCTCTTTTCATTTGATGTCGTTTATTTTTTTGTTTATTATTGCGTCAAGTTTTGCTTTATTAATGCGTCTTCCTTCCTCCTCTTCTTGTTTTGATCATTTTCTTCTCCTCTAATTCTGTTTTCATGATCCTTTTCTTAGACTTTATCTTCCTCCCACTTTTCATTTGATGTCGTTTATTTTCTTTAGATAATATTGGCATCAAGTTTTGCTTTATTAATTTGTCTACCTTCCTCCTCTTCTTGTTTTGATCATTTTCTTCTCCTCTAATTATGTTTTCATGCGTTCCTTTTCTTAGATTTATCTTCGTCCCTCTTTTCATTTAATGTGGTTTATTTTTTTGTCTAATATTGGCATCAAGTTTTGCTTTAGTAATGTGTCTACCTTCCTCTTCTTCTTGTTTTGATCATTTTCTTTTCATCCAATTCTGTTTTCATGCTTGGTTTTTTTCTTCCTCCACTTTTCATTCGATTCTGCACTATTCTTGGTAGTGAAAATATGATTTCCATCAAGCCATTGAGTTCTTATCCATCAATATGTTCTGTAGGTAGATATCCATTGTTTCCAAAGTTCTTTATAATTATTAGCTCAATCCTAGCATTCTTTTAATATTACATCTTCTTTTCTGTATTGCATTATTCAAACTATGTTTTACCTTATTCCTATTCCTCAAGCATTGTTTTTCCTTTAACACTTTTCTTTGTTTTCTATGCGCAAACTTTTTGATCTAATTTTTAGATAATGTCCCTTGGGATTTTTAGTAAAAACAAACAAAACTTCATTCTGCTGTAGAATGAACATACTTTTGTATTGACGATGTTTCTATATGAATGCGGTAATAAGGGAGAAAGAAAGGTACAGTCGATTCTCGATAGTTTGAAATTTTAAGGGAAAAACTTTGAAATATCGGAAGAGAAAATGAATAAGATGCCAGCGTCTAATTAAATGTTGATGTCGCCGAAGTTCAGCAACGTACAGAGAGATTTTACTAAGTGGGTGAGATCAATGTGGACATATGGTCTGTAACTTTCCAGCACATGGAGAGTAAAATCCCCGTCCCGATTGACCAATAGATCATAAAGAGACGTTAAGAAGAGAAATAAATGGTACGGAAAACCGTACTAGACTTTCTCTTCCTTAATCATTCCATCAGACTACCACCGAATGCAGATTTTGTTCTTCTAAAGTTTTAAGGTTTTTAGTTATATATTTTAGTTATTGTTATATTTCTATTTTCTGTTGATGTTGACC
>CM022876.1:25522411-25534115 GCA_012654025.1 Pachypsylla venusta | reverse complement strand
TAATGAGGGGAATGATAGGAGAATAGATACCGGGTGCACTCAACAACGACCAATAGGAGAAGGAGATTTTTAAGAAGGTATATCTATGAATCAGTCTGGTGTGGCCAATCCTTATCTAGGGAGAGCAGTTCGGGCCGTCGGGCCGGTTGTCTCTGTCATTAGAGTCCAAAAACATATGGATGGTTTATTGCTCTTTAGCTTGTTAGGAACAACAAGATTCCACGAGGATGGCCAGATGTAGCAAAAATTAGATGAAAAATCGACTTTTAAAATTACAAACGTTAGATCGGTCGCAGTAAAATGTTCAGCAATATATTGCGAGAAGTTGATCTGCAGATATTTCTGAACAGGAACACTTCCTGCAATAGGAAACCTCTGGCAGAAAAGGTGGAGTACCTTAGGCCGTGCGAATCGTTTATTATCTTTGGATTGACAAGTACGGCCAATTATGTGCTTAATATCCACCGGCGAGATTTTAAGAAATCTGACTAATGGCTCAAAACTTCGTTAGAATATTGAAATGCAGGCGAACGACCTGCTTTAATGCAGTAGTTAAAGCGAATAATTGGGGAAAATATGTCGAGTCATATCTATTGCTCGTATATCACAGATAACGAAAGTTAAATTCAAAAATTTTCTCAGCCAAAATATATTCATTTTTATCCATCCTAAAACGTTTCGTTATTACCTCTATAAAATGAAACATCTTGAATTCAAACTTTCCAATTTTCTGGCGTTCCTTCTTCAGAGATATCTGTTTTTTTTTTTTTTTTTTTTTTTTTTTTTTTTTTTTTTTTTTTTAATATAAACCGTGTACTTATGCCAAATCTAGTAACAGATTGCTCTAATGTTGCCACATATTTCTTTTTCTTCTTTACTTAGCAGCTTATCAAAGTTGCTTTCTTAGGTTTCTTATTCTTTATTGCTCCAAACATTGCCGTAATAAAGTTTATATTAGAAAGCATTTGTCACACAGATATCTCTTCTGGATATTATTTTTTATGTCAATACATTCATAGAATTCCTTTTGAAATTATATACGTATACAACAGGAACAGGGCGGTAGACAGAAAATCCCGGCGGGGTGAAAAATTTACGGGCCCCTCTATTATTCTTTCTTATAAAATCACCTAATGGGTAGTAATAAAAGAAAAAGTAGGCAAATTACTTAGTTGTTGTGAAAAGGCGTGTACGCTTCTTCTTGGCAACAAATAATTCGATTATGAGATGTTAATGTTTATGAAATATACCAATATTTATGATTGCTGTACAAGCTGAAAGGTCGCACTATATTTTAAAATCAGTGTCCTGCAATAGCCATTGTCCCATATTAGCCCACTATCGCTAAAATTGTGATTTTGGATGTTTGAATTTTTTTCACAACTTTTAAGTTGATTAATTTTTCAAAAAAAAAACTTGAAAAATTTCATTATGATAATTTTCTCACCGGCCCTCTTAGAAAATCTCGGGTCTGGGGGGATTCCTCCCATACCCCCCCCTCGTCGGGCCTGAACCGGAACGAAATTTCAAAATTCCCCCTCTCTTCAACAGAAAACCAAATGTAAGGGGATATTCGGGCCAAATGGGAGAAGCGTTGAAATATTTCCATGCCGAATTGAGTTAGGTACATATCTTAATATTATGGCGTGAATCAGAAATCAACTTCCTCGTAACGCCCCGCCCTGTGGAAAAAAATATTTAACTTATTCCAGGGGAAAAAATGAACTTCTGAGGAAAGAACCTATAAGCATGCAAACCCAATTCTAGAGGAACAGAATTTTCTTCTCTTCTCCAAGATTTAACTTATTTTATATCAGTTTTTAGCGATTTTTTAATATTTTGTTGTTTGCTGTTTAATACTTTCTTCTCCATGCATAACATGTGTGTAGAAGAACTATAGAAAATGTTTTCAAGGTTCACACTCTTCTTTCTTCTCTCCATCTCCTCCACATGCCTATCTATAATTTCCTCAAATAATTGTATGTCAATTATGTGTGTAGAAGAACTAAAGAAAATGTTTTCAAGGTTCACTCTCTTCTTTTCTTCTCTCCATCTCCTCCATATGCCTATCTATAATCCGAAATAATTAACTCATAACAATCATTTCCCATCTTAGAAACATGCAGATATTCTAAACCAGTTATTTCAAACCCGTGCTTCACTAGGAATCTTATATTGCTTTTCGGAGGGACTAAGGAAATTGGGGGCGGGGATTCCTGGATTGTATTCATCATCATAGGTTATCAGACGTGGGGCTGATTTGCAACAAATCGCCATGAGTTGTTAATTCTTGATAATCCTTGCGGATAATGCAGTGGTTCCTCCTTGCTTTCCGATGTTATTTGTTTGACCAGGAGCATTAGAAGTATGACCGTTGTGGGTGGTCAGTGTTTTCTAATATTATTTTGCACCATCCCGGTTTCGAACCCATAACTCGGGAATAACAGGTCATAATTTTACAACTATGATCCAAATTGAGGACTAAACCGATTCCTCCTTGCTTTCCGATGTTATTTGTTTGACCAGGAGCATTAGAAGTATGACCGTTGTGGGTGGTCAGTGTTTTCTAATATTATTTTGCCCCATCCCGGTTTCGAACCCATAACTCTGGAATAACAGGTCATAATTTTACAACTATGATCCAAATTGAGGACTAAACCGATACCTAAAAGTTTTTCCTTTCAGTTGATTTGTCGTCGCGACAAAATTTACGATATCGGACCGTGAATGACCGAATTTTGTCAATAAATTGGAAATCAGGCCGTGACACGAAAACGGTTTGACATTTATTAGTTCTAATAATTTTCCTGAGTCATAGATAAAGATTTTGGTGATGGTTCCATTCCCATCAATTTTTTGCTATCTGCTATCGTTTGGGCATGGGAACAGAAACCTTCTTTTTAAATTTCGCTTAACGTCTCTTTAACATCTATTGGTCATTCAAGACGGGGGTTTCGCCCTCAATTGGCTGGACACTTGCAAAACAGCGACCCTCATTGACTTCACCCAGTGTGGGTTGGGCCGGAAAAATGGACAGCATCACGATGGCCCGAATCCACGTAGACGAACTCACATGGTACAAACTCGCAGGACGTTGCTTACCTTCAGTGATCTAACTGGAAATGGTGTATTCAACGTGCAACAGATGCTGGCTGCTGAACAGCTACCACATAGGTACAATCACACAAATTTCTGATTTATATATTTAGATACCGACCTTCTGTATTTTATTATTATTATGGTCATTGAAGATTTCTTATATTTTCACATAGTCATTTTTTAAGAATGAATATGGAGAAATTATGGAAGATCAAACAATGTTTCTGAGGATTCTCCATCGCATTCCTATTACATGAGGAGCTTTCTTATTATGTTTGCCGTTCAATTGATGGAATTTTTTTGGAGCTCTTCTATTTTATGATTGTTATTATTATTATTGTAAAAGAGGTTATACCAACACCAATATGATGTAAAAAAGGAGAAAAACAATACAGCCCTGACCAACCATGCCTTTGAAAACAAACATAAATTTAATTTTGATGAGGCTAAAATAATTGCTAATGAGAAACAGTATAAAAAAAGAAAAATCTTAGAGGCTTTCCACATAAATCAAAATCCATGCTCCATTAATTACAAAAGTGATGTGGGAAACAATATAAGAATTTATCAAAACTTGCTCGACCTACAGAAGTATTAACATCTCATACTCTGATACCCTCACTTCTACTCTGAACATCGTAGAGTCAACATCGGCCTGACGATGATAGTCTGAGAACTATTGAAAGCTCGCCACAAATTAAAAATTTTAGAATCGATATTGTCTTTATTATTAATAATTTATTATTTATTTACGATTCCTTGAAAATATTTTTTATTATTATTATTGTAGTTATTCATTGGAAAAAAAAAATTCTTTAACTTTCTGGATGAGATACAGGTTAAACCAAAGCATTCTCATCAACTATGACCAAGAAACTTGCGCACAATACGCGTTGTATTAAGAATGACAGCCTTTTGGAGAAGCATGAAGACATTTTTCTGGATGCCTAATGTTGACAGACTTTGATGTAAACTTGATGGTATAATACCAGTGGCGGATAACACTATTGGAACTATAGTAACATTTTCTAGGTTCCATATTCTTTTGACCTCAGCCCGTAATTCAGCATATTTTCTTTTCTTCTCTACAATAGTGCTCTCGATGTTGTGAGTGTTTGGGATAGCTATATCAACTAGCAGTGCTGTTTTCTGTTTCTTATCCCTTACTACGATGTCCGGTCTGTTATTAGGGATACTTTTGTCCGTAATGATGGATCTGTCAAAGTACAATGAAAATCTTGTGGACTCCAAAACAGCAGATGGATCGTATTTATAGTACGGTAATTTTTCTTCGATAAGTTGTAAGCTGATAGCTAGGTTCTGGTGTATTATAGCCGCCACCTGGTTATGTCGGTGTAGGTATTCCGTTTGGCACATAACATTGCATCCAGATATGATATGTTGGATGGTTTCTGCCTTATCACCGCACTTTCTACATCTATCGTCCCGTGTATTTGGGTCCTTTATTATATATTTCATGTAGTTTTTTGTGTTTATAACTTGATCCTGGATGGCGATCATAAATCCCTCCATCTCTGGAAATAGTTCCCCACTCGTCAACCATGAGTTCGACGCATTCTTGTCGACGTATGCCTGATCGATTTCGTTGGGGTGTCTTCCATGGAGGCTCTTACTCCGCCATTGAGCGTGCTTAGTAATGTTGGCAGTCACCAACTCATTACTTTGTTCAAAGAGTGTACTGAGGTTCAGTGGAGTGGAGTTCTGATCAGCTGAACAGGCACATAAGTGCAGGTTTGAAAACTCACATTTTTCGTGGAAGAAGCATCTTAATTTTTTTATTTGACTATTGTGTAGGTTTTTAATATCAATAAGTCCTCTGCCTCCCTCACATCTTGGAATAGTTAATCTCAAGAGACTAGATCTAACCTTTCTCATGAGATTTTCCAGATCTGTGTCGTACCACTTAATAATTCCAAATGAGTAGGTTAGCACTGGTATAGCCAAAGTGTTCAGTATTTTAAAGAGGTTTTTGCTGTTCAAATCCGATAAGCATGCTTTTCGAACTCTGGCCATAAATTCTTTTGACAGGGCCTCTTTAACTTTCGTATGATTGATTCTTTGGGCCTGTTCATACCCTAGATACTTGTAAAAATCGTTTTCGCCCATTGCTTAAATCAATCCGCTAGTGTTAAGCTGTATTCCTCTGGTTTCAAACTTTCCTCTGTTTAAATTAATTACCTTACATTTGTCCAAACCAAAACTCATGCATATGTCCACAGAATACTGCTCCACAAGTGTGATCAAATCTGCGAGCTTCTCATATGAAGGCGCGTATATTTTTAAATCATCCATGTAGAGTTGATGTGACACAGTATGTTTCTCTCCATTGGCGTTCAATGAGTATCCCATTCCAGTTCTTTTAAGGGTTTTAGAAAGGGGATTCAGGGCCAGGCAAAACCATAATGGACTCAACGAGTCACCCTGAAATATTCCTCGTTTGATTTGAATGACTGGATTGGTTGTCATCGCTTCATGCCGGCCCTTCTCCACATGAATGACAGTTCTCCAGTTACGCATGAGTTCCTGGAGGAGTCCGATAATTGTTGGGTGGATTCTATACATTTTGAGAACTTGGATCAACCACAAATGAGGAACAGAATCATATGCCTTCTGATAATCTATGTAGCAGCATGACAACTTTCGATTTTTTTTTCATTGCATGGTTGAGTACCACTGAATCTATGATGAGTTCTTCTTTGCAGCCCTTTGTTCCTCTACGACATCCTTTCTGCTCGTCCGTCATTATATTCTGAGATTCTATGTGGACATTCAGAATAAGTGTAATGCATGACGTCATGATTTTGAAGAAGGTTTGAAGACAAGTAATTGGTCTATATTTTGAAGGATCCGCTGATGTCTGACCCTTTGGTAATAGATAGGTTTTGCCCTCAGTTAGGAACCCCGGTACGGTTTTAGGGTCTCTCATAAAGTCGTTGATATGTCTGACCATACTACTATGTATACACGTCAGCTTCTTGTACCAAAAACTGTGTATAGAATCACTACCAGGGCTTTTCCAGTTGTGTACATTATCTAATACCTGTTTCAGCAGACTGTTTGTCACTATTGGTTCTTCCATAGGTATTAACAGGGCGACATCTTCCTCTTCTTTAATCAGCCAGCTTGCATTTTCATTAAATTCGGCACTGTGTCCCCATAAAGATGACCAGTAGTTTGTTACTTGTTCGTGGCTGGGGATATTTTCAGTGGATGGAGTCATATTGCGTCCAGCTTTAAGTTTTCTATAAAACTTCTTTTCATTATTTCTGAATTCATTGTTTTGTCGCTTTCTTTCATTACATTTAGAATATCTCCTAAGACGTGAACTAAATACTGCCAGCTTTTGCTTTAAAGTGTCAATGAATTCATCTATTGTTTTGTTGATGGGGTCTCTGGAAGAGTGGACTCTGTATTTACGTAAAATTTGTTCTACATTTCTTTTCAGTTTTCGGCTGGAACTACCTTTCTTGAATTCGTTCATTTGCGCTATCTCTCTTCTCTTGATATCTACTTTATTTATTAGCCTTCTTTTCCATGGTGGAGTCTTCTCTTCATGATGTGTGCTAACATTTTTTCTAAATTTAGCCCCATTGGTTTTAGCAGCAGTGTAAGCACTACAGTATACAATATCATGGAGTTCTTCAAATGTGTCATGGGCCAACACGGATGGGACCACGTGCTCATTTAAGATTTGTATGATTCTCGCAAGTTTTTTTGATGTTTTTTGAATTGGTATCCATGGTCTTTTTGTAGGGTTCATACCTCCAAACTTCTGTAACGCTTTAAAAGTATCATAAATAAATTTTATTAGGGTGTCTTGCAATTCTTCTGTTCCGTTTGTTGTAAGATTTTCATTTGATATGTTATTTTCAGTTTCCTCTACTTCCATTGATATTATCTCATTGTTCATCTCTTCTTTAGTTGTCGCGCTGTTATCAGGAACTGATATCTCTAGTGAGGTTTGCACTTGTCTTCTGATATTTTCAATATCTTCTGTTGATAGTAGCCTGTTTCGTATTATAACTCGTTTCTGATCAGCTATTCTCTGTTCAGTTACTGGTATGTTCGGGAATTCACTTGTGAAGGCCACATGCATTCTCTGTCTATAAGCTGTCATATCCGTTTCTAGTCTTGTGAATTGGTAATAAGTGCGCATGATGAATTTGTTTATATCAGTGGTCCATTTCATACGCATTCTTCTTCGGCCTGCTATAGTGGTCTCAGGCAAGAGTGGATTACTTCCCTGAGAAACAGTTCTAGAGGCTGTAGCCCTCAATGTTCTTGGTTGGCTACTTTCGGAGGTTTCGGCATTCTCTTCTTGTGTTTGTTCGGGTTGCCCGACCGGTGTTCGCGTTCTTAACACACGGTCACCACCGGTTCGTATGCTGCCATTTCCAGCGGTGGTCCTGGTGCTGCCCCCCAGGAGGTAGCGTATTTCCGAGGTCTTTATAACTATTTATATTCTCCATATTCATGATGAAATGGGTTTACCATTGCCCTGTTAGTAATTCTTGATGTTGTAGAATTATGTGTCTCCCACGTGGTTGATTGATTTTCAGCCTTAACGCAGGGTTGGATTTCGGGAGTTCGCAGTTGATGTTCATGTGGTACCAAAGTATTACCACACTACTTCCTGGGACGTTACTGATATTTGTAACCATCCAGGGATCATCAACCACTTGCTCGGGCCCTGGGGTCGCCACTCCCCAATAACTGATTGATCAGTTATCCCTGGGGGATTAATATTATTATTATTAAATTCTTTTTTTTTTTTTTTTTTTTTTTTTTTTATTTTTATTTATGTATGTTTGTGGTTAAATCTTAGAAATTAAATTTAACCCAATTCCTATTGTCCGATAGAGCTGAAATTTGGCACAGTGGTAGATCTTCGATGAAAATTGAATGTGGTTTGGTTTTGGTTGGGGTCATTTAGTTACGGCCACTTTTCTGGCCGATTTTTTTTTAAAAAAAAACAGAAATTTTCCGAATTTTGGCCAATATCTCAAGATTTGTCGCCACAACATATCAACTCAAAGCGAGAAAGTTTTGGGTGACATCGTAATCCTTCATTTAGGACATATTTTGCAAAATTTTGACTAGTCATTCCAGGGTTACAGATTAGAATCCGGGATTGGACAAAATAAAATTTAGACAATACTAATTGTTTAGCCAAAACGGTAAGAGATATAGAAAAANGGATTCTACGTACCTTGAAACGTATAATATCAAATTTTGGGGGGGGTAATTTTTTTTTTTTCATGACGATTCCAAAGGTTCATTGTTGAGAATAATAAACCAAAATTTTGATCAGTCGATTGAATAAGCCGACACGACGAAAATTAAAATATTGTTTCAAAAACATTTCCAAATGGACATGTCTTTGGATTTGATAAGATAATTTTCTTTCATATCGGGGTCAAATGATGCCCCTCTTATCCACACGAGTGCTAATTTAACACACAAGATATCTGAACACATATTTTCATTTGATGAGATATTTTGATTTCATATCGGGGCCAAATGATCCCCCTCTTATCTACACGAGTGTTAATTTTACACACAAGATATCTGAACACAACTTTTGATTTGATGAGATAATTTAATTTCATATCGGGGTCAAATGATCCGAGTAAAAATAACGAGTGTTATTTTTACACACAAGATATCTGAACACAACTTTCATTTGATAATTTGATTTCATATCGGGGTCAAATGATCCCCCCTCTTATCCACACGAGTGTTAATTTAACACACAAGATATCTAAACACAACTTTTTATTTTATGAGATAATTTGATTTCATATCGGGGTCAAATGATCCCTTCTTATCCACACGAGTGTTAATTTAACACACAAGATATCTGAACACAAACTTTTCATTTGATGAGATAATTTGATTTCATATCGGGGTCAAATGATCCCCCCTCTTATCCACACGTGTGTTAATTTAACACACAAGATATCTAAACACAACTTTTCATTTGATGAGATAATTTGATTTCATATCGGGGTCAAATGATCCCCCCTCTTATCCACACGAGTGCTAATTTTACACACAAGATATCTAAACACGTCTTTTCATTTGATGAGATAATTTGATTTCATATCGGGGTCAAATTTTGGAAACCTAGCAGCTAAAGTAGGCCTCAAAATAAGCCTTGAGAAATCCGAATATATGTGCATAAAAGGAGAAAGAGACATCTCCACTAATAGTTTATAACCAAATAATCAAGAAAGTAGATAACTTTAAATACCTTGGGAGCATAATTAACCATCAAAGTGATAAAACAAAAGAAATTACAGCGCGCATAACATCAGGAAACCGCGCCTACTTCTCTCTTCAAAAAGTCTTTAAAAAGAGATCACTTTCAAAGACCTTCAAAATTCGGTTATATCAAACTAGCATCATACCAGTAATTTTATATGGCTCAGTAGCCCTCGCGTTTAGAACAGTCGATGAGAACAAGTTTCTAGTTTTTGAGAGAATAATCCTCAGAAGAATTTTTGGTCCAACACTAGATCCCATAACTCAGCAATGGAGAATACTTAAGAATCAAGAGGTTTACGAAAGATATGGATCCCCAAATTTAATATTGTTCAAGTCATGGAAAGCAGAAGACTAAAATGTGCAGTTCATGTTGCTAGGATGGAAGAAAATCGCACTCCAAGAATTGCCCTTCTAGAAAAACTAGAAGGAAGAAGACTACAAGGCCGACCAAAACTAAAATGGATTAAAACATTGAAAAAGATGTTCAAGAGATTGGAATTAATCCCGAAAGATGGAAGGAGGTCGCACAACAACGAGATGGGTGAAGATAAGCGGTTGAGCAGACATATGGTCGTCCAGGCCGTGGTCACGGTTAAGTAAGTAAGTAAGTATCGGGGTCAAATAATCCCCCCTCTTATCCACACGAGTGTTAATTTAACACACAAGATATCTGAACACAACTTTTCATTTTATTCACAGGATTTATTGTGCTGGAAAATGAGGCTTTGCTCGATGAAGAAGACTTTGAAAAGAAAGGTAAAATAATTATTGCTGTGATGGACACACTGTGTGAAATAAACCCTGGTCGTGCTTTGGAAGGAACTATGCAAGCTTGCGACATTACGAGCGACATACGAACCCCCATCTTGTGATACATTTTCAGAAAGACAATAGAATTAGAAGTACTTTGCAAAAAAATGTATACGTCTAGCGTGTTTGGTTTCCAAATTGCGGCCATCTGAAATTTCTAAGATATGACTTCCAATCTCTTGAACTCCAAGAATTGCCCTTCTAGAAAAACTAGAAGGAAGAAGACTACAAGGCCGACCAAAACTAAGATGGATTAAAACATTGAAAAAGATGTTCAAGAGATTGGAATTAATCCCGAAAGATGGAAGGAGGTCGCACAACAACGAGATGGGTGAAGATAAGCGGTTGAGCAGACATATGGTCGTCCAGGCCGTGGTCACGGTTAAGTAAGTAAGTAAGTATCGGGGTCAAATAATCCCCCCTCTTATCCACACGAGTGTTAATTTAACACACAAGATATCTGAACACAACTTTTCATTTTATTCACAGGATTTATTGTGCTGGAAAATGAGGCTTTACTCGATGAAGAAGACTTTGAAAAGAAAGGTAAAATAATTATTGCTGTGGACACACTGTGTGAAATAAACCCTGGTCGTGCTTTGGAAGGAACTATGCAAGCTTGCGACATTACGAGCGACATACGAACCCCCATCTTGTGATACATTTTCAGAAAGACAATAGAATTAGAAGTACTTTGCAAAAAAATGTATACGTCTAGCGTGTTTGGTTTCCAAATTGCGGCCATCTGAAATTTCTAAGATATGACTTCCAAGAGTGTCTAATCCTAGGCGAATTATTTGCAATGGGATATTGAATGATTGAATGTCAAGGAACCTATTTTTTTGGACATAATTCGCCTAGTTTTAGACATTTTGCCTACTTTTAATGACCTCACCCAGCCTGTGGTTTGGGGCGGAAAAATAGGCAGCATCACGAGACCGCGATCCCACGTGGACAACCACATGGCACAAGCTCGCAGGACGTTGCTAAACTTTGGTGATCTATCGGAAACTAATTTCTCTTTTCTTTTTAATATCAGGGTAAGAAAATAACCGAACATCAGGGCTTCTGGTTTTTGTTTTTCGTCTTAAAGTTATTGTTTGAAATTAGCTTGGGTATATAAATTAACCATTCATTAAATGAAAAATCAAAGCCTTTGTTTTAATTAATTAAAAAAATCCTCTCATAACAAGAATCGAATCTAAAACCTCAGAGAGCGGGTTTACGTTACTGAACCTAAAACCTGAAAGTTGTCAAATTCCGTCAGTCTAAGAAAATATCATTCTCCAAAAACCATAACAGTTGATCGGATTGTCTTGGAAATGGTTTCATTCGATTTCCTGATTAAAAATGCATGACCAGTATAGGTTTGCCATTCAAATTTCAGTACCTCTTAAGAAAATTTCTAGGCCATAAAAAAAAATCCTATGTTAATTCCATTTAGAAAGTTAACCCACTGTATATGATATACGCTTACAGTGGACGAGGTGTCATAATCATTCGGATC
>CM022876.1:25484915-25513951 GCA_012654025.1 Pachypsylla venusta | reverse complement strand
TCTTGGGCACGACCCTGTCTGGGTGAGCTGGCAGCTTACCCTATTTTTGAAAATACAATAAAGGAAACGAAGTAACGAACAAACTTTTCCCCGTTAGGTAACAATGAATGAATGAAATTCAAAAATGAGGCACCGCACTAATACGACTTGACGCTTTTCATTCCATTTTCAAATTGTCTTCTCCTTCCTTTCATTAATATACAATTTGACAAATGTCTTCCAGAATTTTACAATTGTAAATGGCTTACCTTAATGTATAAGGACTGTGTAGGTATTAGGTAAGAATAGGTTTCGTTTCATGTCAAAACTCTGGATTATTGGTTTATTATTACCAAAATGAACCTTTGAAATCATCACCAAAGCCGTAACCCGGGGGGGGGTCCATGGGGTCCAGACCCCCCCCGAAATTTGATTATATTTTTATACATGACATATTTTATTTAATATTGTAAGGTGTAACTCAACAGGAACCTCAACAACAACAGCAACAACAAGAACAACAGCAACAAAANTGTAACTCAACAGGAACCTCAACAACAACAGCAACAACAAGAACAACAGCAACAACAAGAACAACAACGACAGCAAAAACAAGAATAACATCAACAACAATTACAACAACATCAACTAGAACAACAGGAACAACATCAACGACAACAAAAATAACATCAACAACAACAATAATAGCAGCAACAAGATCAACAACAGCAACAAGAATAACAGCAACCTCACCTTTCATTTGATCATTTTCAGGTGTTAGTCCTGGCTTGGCTGTCAATCCTTCAATCCCCCTAGTCGAAATAAGTTTTGGGTACGCCCCTGATCGCAACGAAAAAAATATATATACTATACCCCCTGAAAATTTCATATTTTACATTTCAAGGTACGTAGAATCCAAAGGGCACTTTTGCCAATTATTGTTTGCCGATTTGGATAAAATTTGGTATATAGGTGACACCTGGGGTATAATTGGGCTTCGACACTTTCGGGTGAAATCGAAGGTATCGTTTTTTTTTTTTTTTTGCTTTTTAGCGGTTTTTATTAATAAGTTTTTTTTTTTTTAAAAAAAAAAACGTATTAATTAATTAAGAACCAGAGACTTTTGCTTTNGGGGGGGGGGGGTGTACTTTTGCTAGTAAAGTGATAAACCCATGTTTCACATTGGCAGATTTTTTTTATTTAAGTTCTCAATTGGACGCGATAATTTTTCTGACCCGTCGATATATTAGCGTTGCCAAAGTTACTTTATATCGTGTCGGGTTGGAAGCTATCCAAATGATGTAACAGCCTCTACTTGAGCTAAAGATTTAGTTCAAAATAGGAAGCAAACAGCATCTTCGTCGAGCATGCGCGTTCTAATAGAATCTGAGAGACGAAAACTTTCTAGTCGGGATCACACAAAAGAAAACACCCAACTACTGTTTACTATACAGGACGGATTAATTTTCATTCATTTTTACATATCACTGTCATTGGAAAACAAACTTCTGGTGTACAAGACAATACTCAAACCCGTCTGGACATATGGCATTTAGCTATGGGGGACAGCTAGTAATTCTAACATCGAAATCTTGCAACGGTTCCAGAATAAAGTACTGCGGGGATTAGTTAATTCTCCATGGTACGTGAGAAACAGCGAAATTCATGATGTAGAGATAAAATCCAACGATTCAGTTCAAAGTATTAAGTTCGACTTGAAGGTCATGTTAACCACCTTGCTATCAGTTTACTTGACAATAGCAATACAATAAGACGCTTGAAACGTCAGCATATCTTAGATTTAGCTCATAGTAATTAATGTAAACAAAATAGGAGTAGGTTTTTTATTTCCTAATTTGGTCACCAAGTAGACAGGTACAGTTATATTTACACATTACTGTTAGTTTGTAGTAAATAAGAATGTTATTGTTCAATAACATTTTTATAAGGTCGTTACCACCCATCACATTTGCTTATAGTCTAAAGACTGATTGTAAATATTTCCTAAAAAAAAAAAAAAAAAAAAAAAAACATTTCTAAATTATTTTCGAATACTAAAAGGGGGAGGGGGTCGAACCGTGTTATTTATAATGTGCCCAGGGGGATATACTGGGTGAGTCATTCCAAGTAGAACAGACCAATATTTTGGATACTGTAGAGATACCGACAAGAAATGTTGTGACCAAAGTTTAATACTCCTAAACTCTGCCATTGAATCATCATAGGTTAACAGCCATGGGGCTGGTTTGCAACAACTCGCCATGAGTTGTTTTTGTTACTTGAGAATCCTTGCGGATAATGCAGTAGCTGCTCCTTGCTTTCTGCATGGGTAATTTTTTTTTTTTTTTTCAGGAAATATTTGTAATGTGTCTATAACAAACTTTGTTATAGTACACAATAAATAATAATAATAATGTTGGACGTCTGATAATCCTATTTAAGAGATACATCTCGCCATAGGTACAGTCTGGTACAGTCTCATACATCTTCCTATAGGTGCAGTCTCATACATCTTGCTATAGGTGCAGTCTCATACATCCCACTATAGGTGCAGTCTTATACATCTCCCTATAGGTGCAATCTTATACATCTCGCTATAGGTGCAGTCTTATACATCTTGCTATAGGTGCAGTCTCATACATCTCGACATAGGTACAGTCTCATACATCTTCCTATAGGTGCAGTCTCATACATCTTGCTATAGGTGCAGTCTCATACATCTCCCTATAGGTGCAGTCTCATACATCTCGCTATTTTTTTATTTTTTTTATAGCGTCTACACTACATCTATTTCGGCGAGATTCAGACACAAATGCAGCAATTACTGACGCTCAAGGGATCCCTACCGTCTTAGAGTTTTTCCGGCTTCACCGACATACTGTTGTAGAGGGACATGGCTTTTATTATAGGGGACTTGAACATATAAGTCTCCCTACTATTGGGGACCTTGAATAAGATACCTCCGGAAGACCTGATCCTTGGATCTGGTATCCTCAAGGAAACACGTTCAACTTCATATTGATGATTGACCGAACCTTCACAAATTTTCTTCAAAAATTGGATTTGTGCATCCTTCCTTCTCGTCTCTGAGGAGTCAAGTTGGGGGTGATCAATCAATAACCCATACTCAATATAGTGTGGGTAGAGGGGATAAAAATTATTTTCTTTGTTGAAAAAGTTCCTAACAAAGTGAGCCTACAGTCTCTCTATGGATTTTATGGCAACCTTGGTTTGCGGGGTCCATACGATTGATCTGTATTCAAGAACTAATCACACGAGGGCTTGGAACAGTAACTTGATAACATCTGGTTCATGTATCAATTTAGAAAATCTAAATATCATGCCCAGTTTTGTATACCCTCTTTTTGTAATGTCTTCAAAGTAAGCTTTGAAGTTAAGATTGTTTTCAAATGTGAGACCCAAATCTTTATACTGGGTTACATACTCTAGGGGGATGTTGTTTACGTTGCAGGTGTACGTTATCGAGCTGGACTTATTGGTGTAATTCATTACATAACACTTATTAGGGTGAAAGTTTAGGCCTACAGTGGATAGCCAGCTACTGATTGTTGTCACGTCCTGCTAGATGAGCTCACAGTCCTCTATGTTTCTGATGACCCTGAAAATTTTCAGGTCGTCAGCGTAAAGCTGGACCCTGGAATGTTGGACGTGCTCATGTATGTTTGTATGTCGTCATACGTAAGGTGCAGTCTTATACATCTCCCTATAGGTGCAGTCTCATACATCTCGCAATAGATGCAGTCTTATACATCTCCCTATAGCTGCAGTCTCATACATCTCGCAATAGGTGCAGTCTTATACATCTCCCTGTAGCTTCAGTCTCATACATCTCCCTATAGGTGCAGTCTCATACATCTCGCTATAGGTGCAGTCTTATACATCTCCCTATAGCTGCAGTCTCATACATCTCGCAATAGGTGCAGTCTTATACATCTCCCTTTAGGTTTAGTCTCATACATCTCCCTATAGGTGCAGTCTCATACATCTCGCTATTTCCCTTTAGGTTCAGTCTCATACATCTCCCTATAGGTGCAGTCTCATACATCTCGCTATAGGTGCAGTCTGATACATCTCCCTATAGGTGCAGTCTCATACATCTCCCTATAGGTGCAGTCTCATACAGCTCGCTATAGGTGCAGTCTTATACATCTCCCTATAGGTGCTGTCTCATACATTTCGCTATAGCTTATACGTCCAATTTCATACAGTCTCATATATTTCACTATAGGTACAGTCTCATACATCTCGCTATCATCGGAAACCAGTATATTGTTTTTTTGCCCTTGGGAAATGTGTTTTTTAATATCTGGAGATCATTCGAGACGGGAGTTTCACTTTCGATTCGCTGGAAATATTATTTTCAATACTGAACCTTTGGAATCGCCACGAAAAAAAATATCCCCCCCCTCGAAAGAAAGAAGCCATACGCTAAATAATTTAAAATTAACCACCCTGTATTGTAGAAATTTGGAGGCGAGTGTGGGGTTCCACAATAGGACATAGGGGTTGGGGCCATGTCTATTCCGTATTCTGATAGACAGCAATTAAAAACAATAATTAGATTGCTCCAGCACGTCCTGTGGGCTCTGTCTCTAACGATACAAAATACTGATGACATTGCATTCTGCAGAGGATTGCTGAACTCAGTGCAATATGGGTCAACCTAGACATGTAGCAAGTTGGTATCAGCGAAATTGAAACGCGCAGTTCGGTGAGACAATAGATGAGGGAGAGTCATGTTTGTGTATTACTGGACTAAAATATTTCGGGACAACAACACGACAAACATATGATGGGCGCTGAACCATCAAAATCTCTAACTGCTGATCTCCTTCGCTTGAATCGGAAAAAAATGAGACTGGTCTCTGGACTATAATACCGGGACATTGTGGTCTTAGAAATCACCTATAGACAATATGGGAATCTTTGGGGAAAACCATTGTATACACTATGTGGGGAGGAAGAGGAAACATATGAGACTGTTCACTGGAATAATAACGGACATTGTGGTCTTAGAAATCACCTATAGATAATATGGGAATCTTTAGGGAAAACCATACACGAAAAGACATTGAAGCTGAGATGTAACGATTCGAAACGTTACAGGGTGAAGTTCAAAGAAATGAGATGGGCACATATCTACCCTGTGAAGTTCAGTGTAAATCCCTCACCAAATATTTAAGATGTTACATTTTGCAGATGATACCATTTTATATTGCTGAACTTCAAATTACGAAAACCGTCAACCGTGAGCCGGTATTTAGGGTCTTACAACGTACAACGGGAAGATGTGTTGAGGTAAGCTTTTCAAAAAAAATCATGGGTCCATGTTGGACGGTTGTACATGCAATAGAAACATGGCCGTAAAAACGTTTTCTAACCTCTCTAATTGGGTTAAAATTTGTTAATTTTTTTTTTATTGCCTCAACACATCTCCCCGGTGTCAGACCCTTAAAATACCTAATAAACTTATGCGTCACAATAGCCGAACTTTTAATTGCCTCAACACATCTCCCCGGTGACAGACCCTTAAAATACCTAATAAACTTATGCGTCACAATAGCCGAACTTTTAATTGCCTCAACACATCTCCCAGGTGTCAGACCCTTAAAATACCTAATAAACTTATGGGTCACAATAGCCGAACTTTTAATTGCCTCAACACTTCTTGAACTTTTTGACTATTACGCCCTGTAGATTAAATATATAAATTTTGATAGAAATTTTTAGAGCTTGAAAATTGTGTGGAAATAATATTGGGAGTGTAAAATTAATTTGAATTCTAATTGAATTGATTGATGTACATAATATGTGGTGCATGGTGCTATGTGGAAATGGAGAATCAAATTAATTTTGAGTGCTACGTGGTCTGTCTGTACGTTCTTCTGAAGGCAGTCATTTGTAATTTAATTAATTTTCTAATAATATTATCACAGGGAAATACATTTAATACTTATCAGAGGACGTTTTATTGACAAAGTTTTAGATTTGTAATGGAAAATGATAGAATGGGATATACAGGGTGACGCAGAAAAAAACTATACAGGGTGACGCAGAAAAAATTACAGGGTGACGCAAAAAAAATTACAGGGTGATCCAGAAAAATTTAGCAAAAATTACAGGATGACCCAGAAAAACTTAACAAGAATTACAGGATGATCCAGAAAAATTTAGAAAAAATTACAGGGGGTGACCCAGAAAAATTTAGCAAAAATTACAGGATGAGCCAGAAAAACTTAACAAGAATTACAGGATGATACAGAAAAATTTAGAAAAAATTACAGGGGGTGACCCAGAAAAATTTAGCAAAAATTACAGGATGACCCAGAAAAACTTAACAAGAATTACAGGATGATACAGAAAAATTTAGAAAAAATTACAGGGGGTGACCCAGAAAAATTTAGAAAAAATTATAGGGCGACCCAGAAAAACTTAACAAAAATGTCAGAGTGATCCAAAAAAATTTAACGAAAATTATAGGGTGACCCAGAAAAATTTAACAAAAATTTCAGGGTGACCCAATAAATTTTAGCGAAATTTTCAGGATGATCCAGAAAAATTCAAGATGTTACAGAACTCATCATTTTCAACAATGTATTCCTACATGAATTCTTAGGTGACCATAGGTCCCGCTTTCGGCGTTACTGTCCCGCTTTGGAGACCCTGGTCCCGCTGTCGTCAGCAATTTCCTAGGGACGCTCAAAATGTCCCGCTTTTGATCAAATCAGGAATAAAATTTGCACAGGATATTTTTAAGCAGAAAAAAAAAAAAAAAAAAATGTCGTACTTTATTGAGAGCATAAATCCAAAAAAAATCGGAAAAAATATTTTTCCAATATTTTGAACCGATAACTCGCATCTAGAAATAGTAATGTTATTTCCCATGTCATTACATTGAAATTTTCTCATTCCTGTGACCCCGCTAGGAAAGAACTGAGAGGGAGAACGTTTTTCTTTTTTTGCGAAAAGGTTTCCTTATTTAAGTTACTCAACATTATTTGGCCCAATTAACCACATTTCTTCGACTTTCCACCCGAAAATGGCCGTTTCCTAAATGGTCTATTTTTAGATTTTTTATATATTTAAATTTCAGGAGAAAAAATAGATTAGACTTCGTCCTAATACGACACTGATGAAAATAATAACATCCACTTTTAAAAGTTTAGGTAGATGAGAAATCTTTTTTTGGAACTTTTACATCAAAGCTCAAATCAATCATCGTTATACAGGGTGTAAACTTTAGACCTCTCTCTAGCTCCAACCCTGGGGAGTTCTGCTCAATCAGCGTACTGTGTAGGCAGACCGAAGCAGGGCGAGGGACTTGGAACCACTTAATCAGAACAGACAAAGAAGAGTTGGAAGGAGAAGCCCAGTGTGAGGGTACGCACTACTCGGAGAGTCAAACAGGATGAGGCACCAGAAGATGATTACAACAAAAGAATGCTTGAACAAAAAACATTAAGACGAAGAAAGCAACTCATTTATCCCCGAGTCGCACTCCGTCACTCTGGGCTGAACTAAGTAGGGTTGGAGTGAGGGACCTGATGCTGTCCGAGTTAGATGGGAGTGAAGAAGAACAAACGACACAAGGGCAATCCGAATCAAAGTAACTAAGAATTGTCAGACTCGACAACACCAGAATGGTCAAAAGGAAATAGTAACCAAGATAAAGCAGACAATTTCGCCATGTTAGATTAAATGATACAAGAAGAAGACGGCGATCCAAATGAAGATACCACCACCACAATCGACAAACAGGACTCAAAACCCCAAGTCAAAACTCGCAAAAGCGGGGCTCCAAAACTCCACAGCTAACAAACCTTATCACTACTATATACTAAAAGGAACTTCTGGCCTAGGTGCGCTTCAGAATGGGGACGTGAAAGTAAACATCTTCACTAGACTGTCACTGCTTAGTGTGAATGCTGCTTTAGGGAGGTGACTTGTGACTGTTTCCATATTTGATGAAGTAATAATATAAAGAGTAAAGCGTATTAGGTAGGCATATTCTAAACGAAATGAAAGTAAATTTTTACACAAAGGTTCCTCCTGCCCCACATTTACAATGGTAGGAATGGAAGGCTGGGTTATTAGGGGTGCAATATGGGTTGGGAGCGATCTGGGGACGAAGGAATGAGAGGATTTTTAAATGTATATAATATACAGTATGTACGAGTATCAGGTCAGGTATTTGTAGCTTCTTCCCTTTGAATTAGACTTATCTGACGGTATAGTGGAACGAGAATACTGTTTCGGTAATTTCTTTAAATCCATTTATGAACAGCCAACTTTCTATCGTTTGTACCGAAATATGTTCGATTGTACCGTTACCGTTATCTACCAAAATTCCACCCGTGGACGGGCCAGCTTAATAGACCTTCTTATCACTGCGTATCCCAAATCGCCATTATTATTTGCATAATTGGGGAATTTTTTCCATATACTCCGTAAAAAACAGCCTGTTTTTGGAAGGTCTCCATACGTGAGGGCGAAAGAGATGGGCAACTGTATATTGCTAGCGAGGCATCAAATTTCATCTCAGTATATCACCCTGTTAATAAGGCAGAACGAAACAGGTTAACGTTTGGAATAAATGTACTGCCGAGCAGGGAGCTGGGTGCAACGGGCAGGGGCAATAGGAACATATTCACTGAATGAAAAGCTGCTGAGTTTAATTTAATTTATTTAATATTTTTCTGTGTATCGCATTGTCATTTTTTTTATGTTCGTAAATAAAAGTTTATTCTTAGGAATTAAAATAATTGTACGTGGAAATAAATAGAAAGTTGTTTCAATTTATTATTTATGCATAGGCGAAACATCGCATTTCCTGTGAAAAAGATTTCTGGGTGTCCCACAATTACCGATAATCCTCGAGAAATCGAACATTTTTTTATCAAAAAAAGTCACTTCCGGAGGTTGAATCTCGATCTCACTATAACCATTCGAATGACAATAGCCCCTTTTCTATCACTAGGAGTGATCTTTCTTATACGTACCAAGCATGACAATAGTAATGCTATAGGAGTGATCTTTCTTATCCGTACCAAGCATGACAATAGTAATGCTATAGGAGTGATCTTCCTTATCCGTACCAAGCATGACAATAGTAATGCCATATGAGTGATCTTTCTTATCCGTACAAAGCATGACAATAGTAATGCTATATGAGTGATCTCCTTATCCGTACCAAGCATGACAATAGTAATGCTATAGGAGTGATCTTTCTAACTCGTACCAAGCATGGCAATAGTAATGCTATAGGATGGAGTGATCTTCCTTATCCGTACCAAACATGACAATAGTAATGCTAGAGGAGTGATCTTTCTTATCCGTACCAAGCATGACAATAGTGATCTCTCTTCTCCGTTTTTAATTTGATAATATTTTTCTACCAGACCCAGGCCGCACCATGAGCGAACTGAGACCGGCATCATGGAGTAAATTGGGCCTGAATTAGCAGTAATATGTAAATTCAAATTATTGTAAATTCAAATATGTACAAGTGTGATTGTAAATTCAAATTTGTACAAGTGTGATTGTAATTCAAATTTGTTCAAGTGTGATTGTGTTGAATAAAGAACTAGTTTGTGATACATTTTCAGAAAGACAATAGAAGTACTTTGCAAAAAATAATTACACGTCTAGTGTGTTTGGTTTCAAAATGACGGCCATTTGAAATTTCCAAGATATGACTTCCAAGAGTGTCTAAAACGAGGCGAATTATTTCTAAAAGTAGGCGAAGTGTCTAAAACTAGGCGAATTATGTCTAAAAAAAACAGGTTTCTCGACATTGGTGCCCTATGCAATCATTCAATATCCCATTGCAAATAATTCGTCTAGTTTTAGACACCCTTTGAAGTCATATCTTGGAAACTTCAAATGGCTGCCATTTTGAAATCAAACACGCTAGACGAGAAAATTATTTTTGCAAAGTACTTTTATTTCTATTGTCCTTTTGAAAATATACAAAATTTGGACCCCTGGGGGCCACATGGGCCCCGCCCCTGAAAAATTGGTCACACCATCAGGTGGTTTAATTTGGGATATAATACCATGCAAAATTTCAAAACTCCACATAAAGCCGTTCAAAAGATTTTCAGGTGGTCTCGGACTTTTTTGGGACACCCTGTATAAGGCACAGAGCTAAGGTACGTCCATATAATCACGACTGTGTCGCTCGACTAAGTCGGCACAATCAAAATGGTAGTAGCCTTCCCAAAATTAAAAAAAAATCGATTAAATGTAATCGTGTGATTTTTACGCCATTTTTTTTTTTNATTAAATGTAATCGTGTGATTTTTACGCCATTTTTTTTTTGTCTATTGGTCATTCGAGACGGGGGTGTTACCCTCCATTCGCTGGAAACTTACAAATGACCCAAATTTGGTACCGATATTTTTTTTGATAATATCGGAAACTATATTACTGATACAAAATATCGAATGTCTAATTTAATAATAATAAATGCTGTTACTTTGTGTTATTATGTCACAACTTTGGTGCTCACTACAGCATTTTAGGATTTTCCCAATATCAATTATTATCCAATTACTTTGATTTTTTTCTATTTTACCTAAAATGCTGGCAACAGATCGGCATGCGCATTTATCTCCACAGCTACTCATTGTCCTCACGAGGCTGAGTGGGCCCCGAAAATATCCAAACCACAGTGACAAATGTTTGTCCCCTCCAAGATTTGAATTTGGGTCTTTCGAGTGCAACACTAGTTATATCGACATCCCTAATCACCCATTCCATTGGGCACAACAACCTGATGTTACACTCTGTATGTAAATGTAAAAATATAAATGTATATTTCTTTGTGTTATTATGTCACAATGTTTGTGGGTATCATAGCCTTACAAGGTATTTTCAACATTCACTCCCATATCACTAAGCCTAAGTTACACTTTATCAACTTTTACCTTATAATGCTACCACTTGGCGCTATTACCATAGCTACTCAATTGTCCTCAGGGGGCTGAGTTACCCCCAAACACAACCAGACCAAGTAGAAAATTCGAAAAAAAAATTTTTCAAATTTTTCGACCCGTCCAGGAATCGAACCCGGAACCTCCTTGGTGCAAACCGAGTGTGATGTGTCCTCGGTCGATGGGAATAGTGTGGACGTACCTTCATGATTTTAGCGGACAGAGAACGTGATACTTATTTCCACATTAAGCATTATAATTGTGGTCTGGTTCCTTTAATTTTTTTATTATAATTCGGAGCTATCCTTTGAAAATGTAGTTACAAACAGGAGGTCAACATTCATCGGACATCAATGATATAGCCGGCTTTAATTTTTAATAATTTTGGAAATGGAAAATCTGATACAGAAAAGGCTTATCTAAAATTAACCTGGGGGATGTTTTTGAATATGCGTGTGTATTTCTGAGGATTAGAAAATGAAGGGAGGGATTAATTTAGTTTTGGAAAAGATGGGGTGGTTTGTTTGGCTGATAACAATTCTGATCATTGCATCACTTCCGTTCATGTTTATAATTTAACAGCTATTATACAGTTTCAGTAAAAATGTAGTTTGTTTGCAGGTACTTTGTACCCTTGGCAATGCACGTAATTGAATAGAGCTTGGCAATCCTAGGGTTAAATATCAATTTAAATCTTTAAATAACATTTTAATTATAAGTGTTCAATTTTTTTTTTTTTTTTTTTTTTTTAAATTAAATTAAAACAAAATACTTACCAGAAATACTATTTATAACGATACTTGTTTGGAATCATTCGCTTTATCATCAGTCGAAGGATGGAGGGTCACACCTCAATGTCAATTGAATTATTAATATTCTAATATTTTATCTAGGACCGTGAAGGGGTCCTACACCGGGGAGATAATATGTTGAGTCAACTTTTTCATTTTTTTAAAAATTCCTTTTGTTTATTGGCCGTCATGGGTCCATGTTGAACGGTTGCACACACGAAAAAGGTTTCCTAACCTCTCTAATTGGGTTAAAATTGGTTAAAAAAATTCAAAGATTTTATAAACTACCTCAAGTGATCCTCCCCGGATACAAATCCGACCGTGAAGTTGTTTTGAAAAATAAAATGAGAACAGATGGGAGAGACAGAGGGAGAAAATGGGAAAGATGGGAGAGACAGAGGGAGAAATGGGAGAGGTAGGAGAGAGAAATGGAAGTAGGTGGGAGGGATAGAGAGGAAAAATTGAGTATATGAGGGAGAGAGAAAATGGGAGAGAATGTATAAACATCAGAGGGACAAAATTGGGGCGACGGAGGGATCCTTAGAAAATGAAGATCTGAGTAAGTAACAAATCGAAGAATAGATGTTGGATATTGGACGCATTTCAAAAGAAAAATCGAATATTTTTTACCAAATATCTTCTACAATAATAAAATAATCTAATTGTATATTACGTTGTGTTATTATGTCACTATTTTTGTGGGCATCATAGCATTAAAAGGTATTTTGAACAATCTCTCCAATATCACTAAGCCTAATAAGATACACTTACTATCATAGCCGCACCCAGGGAGGGGTCCAGACCCCCCCCCAAAATTTAAATCGTTTTTTTAATGAAAATACTTTGCACGTGACCTAATATAATATTAAAAAAAACAGCAACAACAACATCAACAAAAACAGCAGCAGAAACACCAGCAGCAACAACAAAAACAACAACAGCAGCAGCAATAACAACAACAGTAGCAGCAGCAGCAACAATATCAACATCACCTTCCATGATAATCATTTTCAGGTGTTAGTCCTGACTTGGCTGTCAATGTTTCGGTTACAGTTACCTCATAATGCTACCACTTGTCGCTATTACCACAGCTTTATAGCTACTGAATTGTCCTCAGGAAGCTGAGTTACCCCTTAACACGACCTACCCAATAGAAAATTCGAAAAAAAAACCTTTTCAAATTTTCAATCCGATCAGGAATCTCCGTGGCCGAGTTGTTAATCCCGCCCGGAGCGAAAATTTTCTGATCGAATTTTCTAGTTTCCGGAATGGCATGGCTGTAAAAGGAGTGCCCTGAAGTAATGCAAACGTGTTGTGTTACTTTTGATTACATTTAAAACAATTTTGGTATGAAGTTTTAGAGGGAAAAATATTTCATGAATTTTGAATTTATGAAAAAAATAAACAAACAAACAAAATAATTCCGTGTGGAAAAGTTATTTACTTTGAAAAATGAGAATGATATTATTTACACGTGCCTTGGTCTGACGTGTAAAGTGAACAAGAGCAATTTATTTAGTGCCCTGAGGATTAGGGGACTTAAAAAGAATACTTTCAAGGCACCCAAGTCCGTGCCAGTCGTAAAATGCGACTAAAGGAAAGATCGGAAACGATATCTTTTCCATTACCTGTGCAGAGAGCAAGGAGAAGCTACTGCATTATCCGTAAGGATTCTCAAGTATCAACAACTCATTATGAGTTGTTGCCAAACAGCCCCATTGCTGATGATGATAAAATTGAAGTATGCAAGATTTCTATACCCTGAGTCCTAAGGGATCTGACAGACTAACGGAAAACTTGAAAGAAAAGGGTGCAATGGCGTACATCAGAATTTTATTGTGTGTGTGTGGGNGGGGGGGTACCAAAATTATTTCCATTTATAGAGGTAAAAATTGGCAGAAAAAAGTATACGTCTACCAAGAATACAGATTCCTCACCATTTCATCCCTGCTCATTGCACAAAATTCAACGAAAAATCTTCCACGAAAAGGCAGACAAATATTAGTAAAAGAAAATCGCTAACATTCCCGCGACAAGAGTAATCCAAGAAACGGTTACAAAAAAAGTTCTGTCTAGTACAAACTAGTTAAAAAAAAATCTTTGTCTTATTTTATCACAACTTTGGTGCCCACTGCAGCATTACAATTTCTTAGAAGCTTTAAAAGCTTAGGAAAAGTGCCTTTGTAAATTCAATTTAATGATAATAAATGATAATTATTAAAAAAAAAAAAAATTGTAGCAAGACTAGTGCAGGAGCACTGCGCCATGGGAGCCGGATTTTTTTGGTTTATTATTTTCAATTTTTTCAATAATGAACCTTTGGAATCCTCACGATAAAAAATACCCCCCTTCAATAGTCCCCCAAGGTACGTAGAATCCAAAAATCGAATAAAAAAAAAATCCGTTTGTCCGCCGATGGGCACTTTTGCCACTTAGCGTTGACCAATTTGCATGAAATTTGGTATATAGGTCCCACCTGGGCTCTAATTGTGCCTCGAAACTTTTGGGTGCAATCGAATACACCCTTGGTGTCGCTTTTTAGTGGTTTTCAGTATTACTGTCTAAAAGGAGAATAGTAAGAGCTGGAGATTTGAAATTTTGTATGTATGTCATATATGGGGTCTCAGTTAGCTCCGAAACTTCAATCAAATATACCGCTGGCGGTTTTCATAAATCCTGTCTAAAAAGAGAACTCTTACAGTTAGAGACTTCAAATTCGGTAGGTATGTCAAATTTAGGGTCTATTTTTACTAATTAATGTACGAATATTTTCCACTATAGCTGTTTCGCTCGTGCTTCACTACGATTGTTACATTGGTATTTTTTTTTTTTTTTCGAGGACAATGGAATACAATATGCAGGGTTGACACAACCGTATACAGGTGTCAACCCTGTATATTGTAGCCTTTAAAAAACAACATTTATATGTTTCACCACAGGGCACTATGAGAGGCAATATTTAGTATTTACTAAATATTATTTTGCACTATCCCAGTCTTGAACTCATAATTCTCGAATAACGGCCTATGCTAAAACTTCCTCGCTTTGAGTTGATTTGTTGTCGCGACAAAATTTAACATATCTGACCATGATTTGTCAAAAATCGGTTTTCATTAATCCCGTCTAAAATGAGAATGGTAAGAGCCAGAGACTTCAAATTTGGTAGGTATGTCAAATTTAGGGTCTAATTACGCCCCAGATTTGGAATCGTCACAAGAACCCCCTGAAATTCCCCCCCCCAATTTTTTTTGAGGGAGGGGGGCAAAAAAGTTTTATTATTTTTTGAGAAAAAAAATAAACCCATGTGTCACATTGGCAGAGTTTTTCTTGAGTAGAGGACGATAATTTTGGGGGACAAGTAGGGGTACATTTCCATCAATTTTGCGCTATCTGCGAGTTGTGTTATTGTGACAAACCCTTCCAGATAAATCGGTACACACAGATTTCTGATTCATATAATATTTCAAATTATCGAAAAATCGAACCTAATACAACAAGTGACCCCAGCCTGTTGGTTCATCTACCTTTTCATTTTGTATTTTTATTTTCATACTTGGAAAGGAAGAAAATACGCCTTCGGTAATAGATATCGAACCGAGCGAACATCATTTCCAAATTATATTATTGACCTAGATTTCGCAAAAGAAAATTGAATTCAAAATTAATATTATATTATCCTTCGAAATAGAAATAATTAGAGGCGCTTCTCAATTTTCACTCGAAATTTACCCCCTCACACACCCGCAGGGAAAAATCCTGTAAAAAGGGTCTTAATCGTATTTAAATAAAATTGTCGTAAAAAAAAATCAAGAGAGAAATGCTGTGGTTGGGGCTTAATTATTAATTTTATATTAAAAATACCCTTTGTGTTCTTACACCCCCCCCCCTCAAACAACCAACGCCCTTACAATATACAATTTTAATGACTCCCCAGTTTTTACTTTTTTTTTTTTTTTTTCAAAACACTTTTTACTGTGTGTATTTAGAAGAGTGGGTAGCTAATCTTAATATTTTAACCCTCGGACGGCGCGGCGTTGGAGCTGTTGCCTGCGGAGAGTTGGACTAGAAGCGGTTTTTATACGGTCTACTACAATGCCATTACATATACAGGATGAATCAGAATAGATTGTAGGGTAGAAAAAATGTCATTTCCAGCAGAAAATAATAAAATGTGTATATGTAAACTCAGAAATTGAAAGAAGAATTAAAATAGGATGGAGTACGTTTGGTAGGAACAGCATTGTGCTCAAAAGTAAGATCCCCCTTCACCTCAAAGGGAAAGTTTTCAACCACTGCAGCACTAACTTACGCCAGTGAAACGTGGACACTTGCAAAGAGGGAAATACAAAGACTGCAAACAACACAACACAGAATGGAAAGAAGTTGGGCATAACCAGGAGGACAGAAAAAGAAATACATGGGTTAGAGAAAGAACAAAAGTGGAACATGTTATAATCAGAATTAACCCGTGAGTGGTTGCGTTCCGCCGCAGAACGCCATCGGTCTACTGTTAGATTTTTTCTCACACCTGGTTTTGCTGTGTTTTCCTTTCTTTTCCAAGAAAATAACTGATTTTTTTTCAAAGAATTTGTTCAAAATCTTCTGTGATCTATATTTGAAGCGATTGTAGCAAGTTTATTTTCCAATAGTACCCAGTTCGATCCCCTATTTTGGCACTTTTTTTTTCTTATATCATTTTATGAAATTTTAGTTTAGAAATGGTATTTAGGATGTTTGTAATCATTATGAAATATAATTTTCAATAAAATATTGTGTATCAACTACAAATAATAAGGCGCTCAAGTGGACTCTACGAAAGCGCTCGTGACTCGCCTTATTATTTGTAGTTGATACACAATATTTTATTGAAAATTATATTTTATGAAATGTTAGAAATGTACCTAAATAATTAAAATAATTAATTATTTAGGTCGTTATTCCGACAGTGTGAGAAAAATTCCCTATAGCAGACCACTCACGGGTTAAAAAGGGGATGGGCGGGGCATATAGCAAGAAGGACAGACAACACATGGACAAACAAGATCTTACTGTGGTGCCCCAGAAATGAAGTTCGACAAAGAAGAATACCAAAATCCGGGTGGAAAGACGAAATAAAAAAGATGACAGGAATACGATGGCAATCAATTGCAATGAATAGAAATATGTGGAAGAAAATGGAGGAGACCTTTTCCAACAATGGAATAATCACGGTTGATGATGATGATATGTATGCTATTTTCCCTTCGCTTTCAATATGGCAGCCATTTTGTGAATATTATAAAATTACCTACCCCACAAAATCGTTTTTAACATTTTTTGGGGAGAGTTTCAGATAGAAGAATATAATTAAAATAAATTTATTCTAAATACAAAACTTTAGTTTTATCTTCGTTATTGGATGGATCGTTTAAATCTTTGAATAACATGTTAACTTCCATCTTTAGACTCGACTAGACTGATGATGAATCGAATGATTCGAAACTAGTTTCTTTACAAATAGTGTTTTTGGTAAGTGTTTTGGATGGATCGTCCTAAAAACTTTATTTTTACTTCGGGATTTCGCACTAAATTTTTTTCCAAAAAAAAAAAAAAAAAAAAAAAAAAAAAAAAAAAAAAAAAAAANAAAAAAAAAAAAAAAAAAAAAAAACTTATGCAAGAACAAGAAATAGGTACACTGAAAGAAAGAAGCCAATTGTATATTCTCATGTTTGTTCATAATATTTTAAATAATAAATTGGCATGTCATGGTCCATGACTCATGGATTTCTTGAGAAGATAAATTTTAAAGTGCCAAATCTCTCTCTGAGATGTAGAGAAAATGCAAACTACTTTCATCTGCCGAAGAACTGTCCTCCTGCTTAGACCGGCCATACACGCACCGATAAGTCAGTGCAGACTTGTCTGTACAGACTTATCTGCGCGGACTAGTCTGTCGTGTATGGCAGGATTTGCACAGATTTTGTCTCCGATTTTCAGATCAAAATCTGTGCAGATACTGCCATACACGACAGACTTGTCTGCGCAGATAAGTCTGTACAGACAAGTCTGCACAGACTTTCACACAAAATCTGTGCAGATCCTGCCATACACGACAGACTTGTCTGCGCAGATAAGTCTGCACAGACTTATCGTTACGTGTATGGCCGGCCTTACAGGGACTCTCCTCTATTTTCCTCACTGTCAGTTTTCAATCAGTACTCCTCTAGTTTAGACATTTGCAGATGATGAAGTTAAATTTAAATGTAAATGTAAGGAGGTTCTGCGTTCGCACTGGCTTCATGACTAGGGCGAATGCGGTAAATGCCTGCATGCGTAATTGTAGTAAGTACAATACGTGCATGCAGAGAGTAAAAAAAAAAAAGTACCCAAGCCACCCCTCGAAGTTTAAAACTTTGCGCAAATTTTTTTCACCTGATGCCTTGTTACCGAAGTCTCACGGCTTTCAAATATGTTTCAAGTAATTTTTAAGATCGTACTCACGTAGGATGACAACAGAATGAGCTTTTAGAAAATTAAGCTTGGGTTTCGTTAGATATTTTTACTTTTTAACCCTTTTACCTCATGGAAGGGGTCATTAACCCTTTCAATCTACACCCATGGAAGGGTAGAAAAAGTATAGAACATATTTTTGGCTTCTTATTTTCAATAATAAACTTTTGGAATCGTCACGAAAAAAAATTGACCCCGCCCAAGATTTGATATTTTTACGTTTCACGGTAAAAGGAATCTAAAATTCGCGCCGTACGCCATGATGTGGGAGAATCTTTTCCAAGTAGCCTGGACCCATCTGGATGATATTTAGTAAGTAGGTCTTGTATCGGTTCTAATTGTGCACCGAAAATTATTTCTTGAGGAAACTATTATGATAAAGATTTCAGGAACTGAATTTATTGCCACTGAGATCAAGGCCGTACCCAGGGGGGCCGGGGGTTCAGACCCCCCCAAAATTTCAATCGTTTTTTTTTTTGTAAATGAAAATACTCTACTTTTCACGTAACCTACAATATTAAAAAAACAGCAAGAACAATAACAACAACAAAAACAACAAGAGCTGCATCATAAACAACAACAACAGCAGCTGCAGCAACAACAACAACAACAACAGCAGCAACAACAACAGTAGCAGCAACAAAAACAACAGCAACAACAACGGCAGCAGCAACAACAAAAACAACATCACCTTCCATGATTATCATTTTCAGGTGTTAGTCCCTGTTAGTGGCTTGGCTGTCAATNTTGGCTGTCAATGCTGCCTCACCCCCCCACGAAAATTGGGTACGGCCGTGACTGAGACGGGAACTCAAAATGAAGTCCTTTTACATGCCTTTCAGACATTAATCGATATCAGGGCAATATAGTTATGCTCGGATTGAAATGATTTGACATAGGTACCCGTCCCCAGTTCTTTGGGACCATTGTAGCTCCTCCCAAACCTTAACAGTTTTAGCATCTCTGCACTAAACACCACTCGTGGAAAATTAAAATATTCTATTCAGGCCCCTCCCCCCTCCAAAAAAAATAGTGACTAGTGAAATGTTGCGGGAGGGAGCAATGGGTTCATTCACAAGAAAAAACAAAAATTTTTTAGAGAACCGCTCTTCCCTTGGGATGCTTATCTTATTACATAGCACATATCTTCGCATATACAGGGTGAGTCCTTCTAAAGGACATAGTCAAACCGTTGGAGATAGTAAGAAAGGCCACCTTTTTTTGGGGGGGGGGAATTTAATGGTGGCCATGAATTTTTTCTCCAAGGTGGCCTTCAAGATTACTTTAAGGCCAACTTTTTTTTTTAAATGCAACCCTATATTTTTGATTGCGGTTTTGAAGTTCGTATCAAAAAATTTTTTTTTTTTTTTTCAACCTTTTTTCGATTTGTTTTACAGTTTTCAAAATAATTTTGTCCTTAAAGTGCTCTTTGTAAGTTATCTAACATGTGCAGCATTACGCCAAGGGGTAAAAATTATCTCGAAAACTGTAAATAAAATCAAAAAGAAAAAAAAAATTGAAATAAACAAAGTTGACCTGAAAATACCCTTGAAAGCTACCTTGGAGAAAAATTACAAGGTCACAATTATATTTCCTTCCCAAAAAATTAGGAGGGTTTGTATCGATCGTTTTCTTCCTATCTCTAACGGTTTTCGAGATATTTGACTCTGTCCTTTTTTTAAAAAAAGGAATTTATTTGTGTTAAAGCTAATGCTTTGTCACAATACACTTCCCCATGTTATTACTAAATTTCATGTCTTCGCTTTGATTCGAACCAACAGCCTCCTAGTTACGAATCCGCCATTCTTACCAACTGAGCTACTGAGGCTGACTATTATATGTCCTTTAAAATCACCCACCCTGTATGCAAGGTAAAACAAATACGCATCAGGCTCTTATAGGAGTCTGCAAAATGCTCGATCTGAACATAAGAACATGTGTATTTGTTTTTCCTTGCATATGCGTGCTATGCTTATCGCAGGCCCGACGAGAGGGGGGGATTGGGGGAATCCCCCCCAGGCCCGGGATTTCCTAAGAGGCCCAGTGAGAGAATTATCATAATGAATTTTTTTTTCATTATGATAGTTTTTTCTGAATAATAAATGAATCAACTTAAAAAGTTTTGAAAATTTTTCAAACACACAAAATCAGAAGTTTAGCGATAGTGGGATAATTAAAAATGCTGTTTCTTTGTGTTATTATGTCACAACTTTGGTGCTCACTGCAGCATTGTATTTTCCAATATCAGTCATCATCCAAATTCATTTGAAATTTCTTTTTTACCTACAATGCTGGCACCGGATCGCTATGCGCATTCATCTAGATTCTAGTGGGCTAATAAGGGACAATGGCTATTGCAGAACACTGATTTTAAAAAATAGTACAATATTTCAATCTTGTACAGCAATCATAGGTATTGGTATACCTATTTCGTAAACATTAACATCTCAAAATTGAATCATATGTTTCTAAGAAGAAGCGTACACGTCTTTTCACATCAACTATACGTGAATTGCCTACTTTTACTATTATTTGTGCCCATACGGAGATTTTAAAATAAGAATAATAAAGGGGCCCGTAAATTCCCCCCCCCCGGCCCGGATTTTCTGTCTACGGCTCTGATAAACTGAGAAAGTATGCTCCGTCTGCGGGCACTCTTACATTTTTAATATCCTCATCGTCGCTGTATAAAACAGTTTTGTTTCTTGAACAATGTCCAAACCACTCAATGAACGTGTTACCTAAGTAATTATAATTTAATTGCCTCATATTATCAAATTAAAATTTAATGCCTGATGCTTCTTTTAAAATAATTTTAATTGTCACCATCTTTAGAAGATAAGACAATAGCTCAGTGTACCCGAACTTTGTTTCGAAAAGAAAGAGAATGAATGGGACTTTTACATTCACATCACCGAGGTCTGAGCATATCACATCATACAGATATTAACATAGTTTTTATTAGATGTTTTGTTTTAATGTCTTTGATGACTTTATAAAGATTTTTGTTAGAAGGATAATTTTAAAAGAAATGTAAAATGTAAAATATTATGAAAGAAAAATACCTACATATAAAACTATTAACCCTCTCTTCCACATTTCCCGCGGTGGCACCATTCGAGCGTGGGGATTTTTATGCTCGTTGTGGGGATTTACCAAATAAAACAGTTGGCAACACTGGCTCAGAACTGTTTTTGGCTTCGGAAGACGTCATATCTGCCGATCGGGTCCTAACACCGGGGAGGCAACTTTTTAAAAATATTGGCTTTTTAAAAAGTCCTGGGTCCATGTTGGACAGTTGTACATACGCAATAGAGGCATGGCCGTAAAAATGTTTCCTAAACTCTCTGATTGGGTTAAAATTGGTTAAATTTTGGATTGCCTCAACAAATCCTCTGCCGATCAATATTTTTTTTTTTTTTTTTTGCTGGAATGATAATGTTTACGGTCAAGCATGTGTGGGTTAAATACGCACCAAAAAATATGAATTATTTTAAGCATTTTATTTTACTTTTTGCTGTTGAATGTTTTTTAATACTTCTGTCTATTTTATATATTTCTTTTTTTTTTTGTTTTTTTCATTGCTTTAGAAAAAGGTAGTTAATAATTATTTATTCTCTTTTTTTGTTTGTTATTCCAATGTATGTTTCCCTTTGTTTAACAAGGATTTAATGGAAAAGGGAGAGATAGAGTGGGAGGGAGAGAAAAAGGAAGAACGAAAGAGAGGGAGGGACGGGGAGGGAGATTGAGAGAGAGAGAGAGAGAGAGAGAGACAGAGAGAGAGACAGAGAGGGAAAGAGAGATAGAGAAAGAGTGGGGGAGGGAGAGGAAAAGGAAGAACGAAAGAGATGGAGGGAGAGGGAGCGGGAGAGAGGGAGTGAGATTGAGAGAGAGAAAGAGAGAGAGAGAGATGGAAAAGTCTGCTAAAGCAGCTGTAACCGAGTTGCTTGACGGAATAAGGTTTACATGTAAAGAAAGGTCTAAACTGAGTAAGTACGTTTACCTTAGCTGGATGTAAGCCCTAGGGGAAGGTTTAATAAAATAAAAAGAAAAGATGAAGAACTTCTATTTAAATATTTATATGTATATTATTATTTTAGTATTATACAAACACAGGAAAATGATGATCAAAGAAGGTGATGTTGTTGTTATTGTTGTTTTTGTTATTGTTCATGTTGTTGTTTATGTTATCGATGATGTTTTTGTTCTTCTTGTGCTTGCTATTGTTGATGTTGTTCTTGTTATTGTTCATGTTGTTTTTTATGTTATAGTTGATGTTTTTGTTGTTGTTGTTGGTGGTGGTGATGATGAGTTACTTAAGTCATGTATAAAAAAAATGAAATTTGGGGGGGGGGGGGGGTCTGGATCTCATGGACCCCCCCTGTAAACGGCCTTTCACCAATCCTACTGTATTTACACGGTCTTAGGACCGTCACCTAATGAAGTTGTATTGCTCGGTGGCTACATTAAGTTTGTACCTATTTTGTACAGTAAAGGGAGTTTTACCATATTTATAGGGATATAAAGTGAAAATAGTAAATTATCAATGTTATACTGATTTTTTTTTAAAAAATGGGGAGGGTGTGGAACCCATAAAACCCCGTCCTAGATACGGCCATGTAGTTCAGAATCGAAATCCCTTTCGCAGACATTGCATAACCTATACCTATTGAAATCTAGAAAGGTAACAAAACATACACATAGCAACGTATAGAGAAATAAAAATGAAAAGATATTGTTAAACAACTCAGAAAATTGAATTTTTTTTTCTTTGCAACACAAAATAATATGAAAAATAGTTTGCAACGGGAACAGGTTGGTGGAAAAGTAATAGAAAGGTAATAAAAATGTCACTTTTTTAATGTAGATACGTTTTTATATGCATAGTTAAAAGTAAGAAAGGGTCTATTAAAACTATTAGAAAAATACAGGAACACTTTGGAGTGATGGAGAACTTAATGCCCGAATTACACTACAGTATGTCCGAGAATGATCGGTCACCCTCTCCCCTTAACTTTTGAACGGCTTGTAATTTTTGAATTTTGAAAAGCTCTATCACAGGAGAAGGGCCATGGATAGAGATTACGATCTCGGGATTTCGGGATCCCAGTATCCCGCCCGAAAATGGCTGAAATTTTGATTCCGGGATTCGCCATCCAATCCCGGGATTGACAGTGATATAATAAATACAAACAGAAAACATATTTTTTATTTAATTTGAAAATGAGGCCCCAATACATCAACCTTGAACGTTACATGAAACTCGATGTGCTGCCATCTGCCATGCAATAAAAAAATGCAAGACCTTTTAAAAATCCTTTTCTTTTTTAAGTAGACCGAATTCGCCGAAAGAACCAATGACCGATATGTTGTTTGTGTGACCCCTTTCTGTATTTCACGTGCTTCAGTTCAAAAAATAAATTTTTAATGTTCTAATATATTCTAACATCTTTTTTGAACGTAACAACTTGTGTTCGATTTTACTTTAAAATGGACAGTTTTATATCGCACAAAAAAGATTCCAATCCTTCATCCGTTTGGAATCATTTTCTAGTGTAAAAATTGTGATGCTATTTTGAAAATTCTTGGTGGATCAACAAAAGGACACACTTATCTCTCGAGTTGAAAACTTCATTTTATTTTTATTGTATCTACTTATTATAGTAGCTATACCTACTTCTACTTGATTTTTGGAAGGTTCCGATTTTTTTTAACCCCGGGACTGGTCCCGGGATTGTGATCGTTCGAGTCCCGAAACTTCGGGATTGTCAAGAATGTTCGGGATCATAATCTCTAGCCATGACCAATCAGATGTGTATGCTTTTAAAATAAAGACAATTCTTGTTTCAAGGTAATTTTATTTATTTGCTGTTGATCATCAGGATCTTCATCAGGTTAATTAGTTTGACACTTTTGCCACTTAGCGTTGAGCGATTTGAATGAAATTGGGTTTATAGGTCATATCTGGGCTCTAATTGTGCCCCAAAACTTTTGGGTTCAATGAAATATACCGCTGGTGGTTTTCATTAATTCTGACTAAAAAGAGAATGGTAAGAGCCAGAGACTTGAAATTTGGTATGTAAGTCAAATTTAGGGTATAATTACGCCCCTGCTTTGAAATCATCACGGGAGAAAAAGAAATAACTCCCTCAATTTTTTTTTTGGGGGTGGTATTTTAAGTCACCCCGTATATCATATGTTTAACCTAATATGAGTCATCCTGTATATCATATATTATATTAATGGGAAAAACAACTATGCATTCCTCTTGAACTACCAGGAGCAGGAACTACCTACTTAATAAACTTATTTACATAAAATTTACTCGTTTTCCTAATGATGCCTCCTTCCTCTTGTGCACTTGTTTTAACTATTTATTAGGAATTGAAAAGCTTTTCTCCACTGTTGCTCCATATAGAGGAAGTCTAGGGATTTTCTTCTTTGTTCACTTCCTCTATCTTTTCTTTCCATCTCAACTCTGGTCTACCTCTCTTCCTTCTATATTCTGTTCACTGCCTCTTCTCTTCTCTTCTCCATCCTGCCTCTCTGAGGTCTTCCTCTATCTTATCTTTCCATCTCAACTTTGGTCTACCTCTCTTCCTTCTACATTCTGTTCACTGCCTCTTTCCTTCTCCATCCTGTCTTTTTCAGCTCTCAGGTCTTCCTCTATCTTATCTTTCCATCTCAACTTTGGTCTACCTTTCTTCCTTCTCCATCCTGTCTCTCTCTGGTCTTCCTCTATCTTATCTTTCCATCTCAACTTTGGTCTACCTCTCTTCCTTATACATTCTGTTCACTGCCTCTTCTCTTCTCCATCCTGTCTCTTTTAGCTCTCAGGTCTTCCTCTATCTTATCTTTCCATCTCAACTTTGGTCTACCTTTCTTCCTTTTCCATCCTGTCTCTCTTAGGTCTTCCTCTATCTTATCTTTCCATCTCAACAGTGAACAGAATATCTTATCTTTCCATCTCAACAGTGAAGAGTTCCTTCTACATTCTGTTCACTGCCTTAAACATCCCTTAAACAGAAGGGCGTGGGTTCAAACCCAGCCAACACTTGGGATTTTATCCTCATGATTTTGAGATAGTTACCACATAATAATAGCACCTAAAAAACTGCCGGTGTAAAAGGGGTCTATGTATTATTTTATACCTTAAGCTTAAGTGTTATTCGCGGGAGGTATAAATAAGGACTATTATTATTTTCACTTAAATTAGGCTTTCAGAGTCACAAGGATTAAGTGAAGATCAAATTAGGCCTCATGCTCGGAATAGTGTTAAAAGTCTTTACCGAAAAAGGAAAGAAAAATATTCCCCACGCCTTTCGACAACATGTGCTTCCAGACAGGCACGTATGTATTTATCTTTTTGACATATTCGACAACGTGAAACATCACGTAACATTTTATGTCTTTTTGACAGGAGAAAACTTTTGACGACAAACATAAAAGGGTCAGATTTTGAAAATCCAAATAATCCCTCCCCAAGCACATTGCCCCGTGTCCCTCCAATACACTTGTTGTGTAATATTAACAAGTTTGTTATTTGAAACACCAAAAAGTTTATTCTGTCAAAGAAGATGTATACTGTTTTCAGAAATAAAAAATTAATTGTGATCAGGCCCGGCGAGAGGGAAATGGGGGGAAAACCTTAAGGCCCGGGATTTCCTGAGAGGCCCGGTTAGAAAATTATCATAATGAAATTATTCATGTTTTTTTCTGAATCAACTTGAAAGTTTTTGAAAATTTTTCAAACAAACAAAATCAGACGTTTAGCGATAGTGGGCTAATAAGGGACAATGGCTCTTGCAGGATACTGATTTTAAAATATAGTGCGACCTTTCAGCTTGTACAGCAATCATAAATATTGGTAGGTATATTTCGTAAACTTAACATCTGATAATCGAATTATTTGTTGCCAAGAAGTAGCGAACACGCCTTTTCACATCAACTAAGTGAATTGCCTACTTTTACTGATTGTGATATATCTTATACTCCTTATAGGTACAAGTTTCCACTTCGGTGAGAGGGACCCGTAAANGTAAATTTCCCCCCCCCACCGGCCCGGATTTTCTGTCTACGGCCCTGATTGTGATATATCTTATACTCCTTATAGGTACAAGTTTCCACTTCGGTAAAGTTTTGTAAATTAGGTACATTTGTATTATAAGTACCAGTGGCCGATTTAATCTTTTGTCGCCCCTAGGTAATTTAGGACTTGCCGCCTCTATTTTGAGAAGAAGTGCGATTTTGATAATTTCATTCGTTAGTGCTTACACAGTAATTTTGTCAATTATATTGCCGATATGGTAATAGCCCTGTTGCCAGGCGCAATCATGTCTATCCGCATTTGTTTCACACTTCAATTACTGCACATGTAGGCGCGCAACATCAAGATGCTCACGTGCGTCTATTTGAAAGCTTTACGGCAGTTGGAGTTTACTATACAGGGTGTTCAAAACTCCGAACCACCTGAATATCTTTTGAACGGCTATATGTGGAGTTTTGAAATTTTGCATGGTATTATATCCCAAATTAAACCACCTGATGGTTTGACCAATTTTTCAAGGGTGTGTCCCACGTGGCCCCCAGGGGTCCAACTTTTGTTTTTTAAATGCGAACCCTCATCTTGTGATACATTTTCAGAAGGACAATAAAAGTAGAAGTTCTTTGAAAAAAAACCGGGCGGTTAACCATTTCCAAGCCATGACTTCCAAGAGTGTCTAACACTAGGCGAATTATTTCTAGAAGTAGGCGAAGTGTCTAAAACTAGGCGCATTATGCAATCATTCAATATCCCATTGCAAATTATTCGCCTAGTTTTAGACACTCTTGAAAGCCATAGCTTGGAAATTTTAAATGGCTGCCATTTTGAAACCAAACATGCTAGACATGTAATTTTTTTTTGCAAAGTACTTCTAATTCTATTGTCTTTCGAAAATGTATCACAAGTTGGGGGTTCGTATTTAAAAAACAAAAGTTGCACCCCCTGGTGGCCACATGGGACCCGCCCCTGAAAAATTGGTCACACCATCAGGTGCTTTAATGATATAATACCATGCAAAACTGAAAAACTCCACATAAGGCCGTTGAAAGGATATTTAGGTGGTCTCGGACTTTTGGGACACCCTGTATATAATGCAAACTGTACAGTATCATTCTGATTTTTAATCATGTAAAAAGTGAGAAAAATGCATTAAACACAGACACAGACTATTTTCATTGCAGCTAAATCCAAAAAAATATTTTTTGCCGCCCCTAAATTCTGAATTCTGCCGTCCTAGGCCATGGCCTATGTTGCCTGTATGATAAATCCGCCACTGATAAGTACTGTGGACAATTCACTAGCTAACTACTTACATATCCGATTACTGACTGTTGAAGTGGACAATAATCAGTGCCTTCAACTGGATCTAAAAAAATAGTACTAAATTTCACATAAAAACGGTACTGAAAAGATACCGAATTTGTAGTTCTGTGAATTGCAAAAATGCCCCCGTTTGGCCCAAAAGCAAGTTATTGTGGTACAAAAAGCCACAGAAAAGAAATATTGTTGAGTTAAAACTAGAACTCACTTACCCTAAAAAAATTACCCTTGGCCCTAAAAATTTGATATTTTACGTTCGTATAGCGCCGTGGGAGGAGCTTTTACAGTACTAAAATTTTATCTTGGAACCCTATATAATTTTGAACAGACAGTGACGAAAAGTTTCGGCGCATCTAATTAATGGGACCTACATACCAAACATCATTTAAATCGAGCAATGCTTATATGTGGCGAAAAGGACGCTCATATCGTACGTCTGACGATTCGATTTTATTTTTTTGTTTATTATTTTTAACTAGCTTAACCGAACTTCGTTTCGAGAAGATTACAAACAAACAGACATTCACTTTTATATATATAGATAATGGACCTTTGAATTGACCAAGAAAAAAAAGTTCTCCCCCTCCCTAAAATTTGACAACTATAACTAGGCATCGCTGCTGATATTTGTCGAACACACTGTTTGAGATAAAAAAAAAAGTTTGCCAATGCGACACATGGGTTTATTATTTTACTGGCTTAAAAAAATACCTCCCCCCACAACAAAAATGTGCGGCGTAATTTGACCCCAAATATGACATAGGTACATACCAAATTTCAAATGTCTAGCTCCTACCCTTCTCTTTTAAGAGAGGATTAGAGAAAACCGCTATAAAGCGGCAAAATCCGCCAAGGGTGTATTCAATAGCACCCAAAAAGTTTCGGGGTACAATTAGAGGCCAGATGGGACCTATATACCAAAGTTCATTCAAATTGGTCAACGCTAAGTGGCAAAAGTGTCCATCATGGCGGACGGTGACAAATGGATTAAATTTTTGGAATCTACATCTACGTACCTTGACCCGTAAAATATCAAATTTTGAGGGTGATATTTTTTCGGGAAGATTCCAACGGTTCATTATTGAAAATGATGAGACAAATATTTGATGCGGCCTTTAGAGATCCTATGGGCTATACCTCTCGGTATTTTATTTGGATTCATGTCTGGTAAATTTAAAACAATTTCTGAATCCGAGCCTGGTAAATTTAAAATAATTTCTGAATCCAAGCCTGACAATATTTATGCATTTCTGTTTCGTGATTATCAGGTGTAACCTAATTCTACTAAAAGTTTATGTCTCCCGGGAGAAAAATATTAAAATGAAATTATTATTTCAGTAAGAGAATTGAAAGAGTTCTTGGAAGAAACTAATGAGTCTGTTATTGGAAACAAAAGAGACGAAAGTAATAAAAACAACGGAGATGAACATCAAAGGAAGAACAACTTTGATGAAAACA
>CM022876.1:25420379-25473187 GCA_012654025.1 Pachypsylla venusta | reverse complement strand
ATAGACAACTCTGTAAAAATAATGCATTCGTTTTACATTTTGTCAGCAAACAAGATATTCTCTTTGAAATATTTTATTGCGTAATTTCAAAAATATAAAAAATGGAATTACGTAGATACATATATTACGTTGGGCGAACTGACAGACTTCATAAAATAATGAAATGAAATTAAACATATTGTTGATATGTCGAAATATGTATTTGCAAGGCAAGAATGTATTTCCTTGAAGTGCACATTGCTCAATCTACATAAACATCTAAATATTTTGCTAAACAAGCTAAGAGAGGTGAAATGTCGTACAAAGTCTATACAAGTCGCACGAGAGGTGAAATGTTGTACAACCTGTACACGTAGCACGAGAGGTGAAATGTCGTACAGTCTGTACACGCCGCATGAGAGGTGAAATGTCGTATACAGTCTGTACACTTCGCACGAGAGGTGAAATGTCGTACACACTGTACACGTAGCACGAAGGTGAAATGTCGTACAGTCTGTACATGTCGCACGAGAGGTGAAATGTCGTACATCCTGTCCTGTACACGTCCTAGTTTAAACTATGGAAGTTTAACTTTCAATATAGGTAGCCGGTATAATTTCCGCCCGGAGCTGATTTTTTCTTAAACGGAAGAATATATTTTAAAAAAGCTAGCTTCACCAAAATAAGGACATATTCATTGCTTTGGTCAAAAGTGTGACATTTTAGGGTCCCCATTTGCTTGGGGGCCCTAAAATGTCACACTTAGGTCCCGCTGGGGACAGCGGGACCAAGGGTCTCCAAAGCAGGACTGTCCCGCCGAAAGCGGACGTATGGTCACCCTATGCAACGGTCATTGAAAAGATATCGTTTCCGACCCTACCATCAATCGTCTTGCACCACTGCCAAGGGTGTCTTAGAAGTATACTTTTCCACAGGCCCCCTACCCTCTAACCACAGGAGACAATAATCAATTATGGCAGAAAAACTCGGTCCCGCGTGTTTTGGAATGTAAAATATATGTTCTTTATGTTTCAATCTGAGCATAATTTTTGTTGTTTAAAAATATAACTTTACTTTTTCCTTTGTTAGGTTAAAAATTTAATTTTAGAAAATTGCATCGAAAAAATTCATATTTTATGCGAAAAATCTATAAACTAGATTTTTCAAATGTACAGTCACCCTGTATACAGGGTGACTGTGGCGCATCCAGAATTTTCATTCGAGGGGGGGGGGGATTGCTATTAGTACGGTCAGAACATGAGCGGGGGTTGCAGTTAAGACCCTACAAAAATATCTACCTATGAATTCCACTAAAATATAAGTAATTTGTTTTACAGAGGTGAAACGGTGAGGAAGCTATTTTGACGTATATATACACTGGGTGACAAAATTAGCGGAACAATTTTTTTTGAATAGCCCGAGATATGTAATGGTTGGGAGCCCCTGTTTAGTAAAATAATATCACAAATATTATAGGTGACGATAATACCAAACATTTTCACAAGCTCGTCAGATTTTTGACTTAATTTTTGCAAGCTTACTTCAAATATCCGAAAAATAGTGATTTCAGGTATACCTTGCCATGTTTGAGATTTCAGTATTGTGCTCTTAGACACGTGTATCTTTCTTTTTTCTTTAACGATGGACGATTTTACTGAAACGCAAGTCGCAAAAGCGGTTCAGTTTACCATTGTTGATTGGAGTTACCGGAGGGTGGCGTATTCTTTCGTTGTGCCGAAATTTGGGATTCGTGGCTTTGTCAAACTTTACCAAGAGACAGGCAACCACAACAGACGGCGTGCAAAAGGTCAATAACGAGTTATGCACGCACAGGACCGCGGCTTTATGAAGCTGACAGCCCTCAGGAATCGTATTTTAACCGAAAAAACCATTTGTCACGAAGACCAAAGCAGTCGCGGTGTCAATGTTTGCTCAAAAATTGTCAGCAAAATACTCAAAGATGGCAAAATTTGTTCTTCCCGAGCCATGATGGCTCCTCCTCTCGCCAGGACTTGCAAAGTGTAGAGTCGCGAATATGTTCATCGATGAGTGTAAAATCTCTCTGCGACCTGAAAAAAGAAGGGTTAAAGTGCTGAAACGTCCCAAGGAACTATACGCGCAGTGCAACATTATCGTAAATATGCTGGCAGTTCAATCATGTTGTGCGGAGCATAACTTTGGGGAGGCCCACGGTCCTGTGTGCATTAGTGTCGGATTTTTAGAAGATATTGTGGGACTTTTCGAGTAGATTATATCAAACGGTCATGTGCTATTGCACGACAAGGTGCGTCCACACGTTGGAAACCTTGTGCGCACATACCTTGAAGTGTACCGTATGAAAGTTCTGCGCCATCCCTCACATTTGCCAGGCATGAACACGATCAAACACGTCTGGAACCACCAAAAAATGGCTTTGTTGTAGGAGGAATTCAGACCAACGACAATAATGGAGCCCAAAAGAGGCTTGACGAGTGGGACCAGATACTGCAGGGGATCCAGGATGATCTGAACTGGAGCATGGGTAGTAGAAGCCCTTATTTGAGCCTCGGGTCGCAATTTATGCAATTGAGATTACTAAATTTGAAGCGAATCTCAAGATATAGCAAAAGTCCGAGTCTCCTATTTTCGTTCTTTTTTTTTTGATTTCCTCCATAAATGTCGCCATTTTGGAAAATACATAAAATAAATTTTGTTTTCTTTTCCCATGTCATAATTATCAGGTTCAATGGCCAAAAAACATCAAAATCTGTTGCAAAATCGAAAAAAATTGAGCGTTCCGCTAATTTTGTCACCCAGTGTTCGATCTCTGTATGCGCCTAAGAACTTACATGAATATGAAGCAAACAGAATACTGAGAGATGGATCTCTGGCTGTCCCCAATGCACTGGTTGATTGCACTACTCAGGCACCAAAAGAAAACAATATTTAAAATTTTGCACACCAACTTAAAATTTCAAAAATTAGTATGGAATCCTATACAGGGTGTAACGAAATTCATGAATCAAATTGATAGGGCATATTCAAGAGACTAAATATAAGGGTGGGTTTATTCTGTGATTTTTTTTTCTCTCGAAAAGTGCTTCCTCTTTTTTCTAGAAGCTTTCAAAGTTTTAAAATATCAAAGTATCAGAGAAATGACGGCCACATCAGCTAAAATAATAATTAAATAATATAAGTACCAAAAAAAAAAAAAAAAAAAAAAAANAAAAAAAAAAAAAAAAAAAAAAAAAAAAAAAAAAAAATCATCACTGAAATATAAGTAGTTCAGAAGTTATTGCAAAAAAACTATTTTTATTTTATACTTTGAAAGCTCCTAATAGAAAAAAGAGGAAGCACTTTTCGAAAAAAAAAAATCATAGAATAAACCCACCCCAGTTTAGTCTCAGGAATATGCTCTATCAATTTGATGCATGAATTTTGTTACACCCTGTGTATGTTTAATTTAGAAATATTATTTTGGATGTTTGTAGTCATTATGAAATATAAATTTCAATAAGGCGAGTCACGAGCGCTTTCGTCTACTTGAGAATGTCATAACAGACGAAAGCACTCGTGTCTCGCCTATTATTTGTAGTTGATACTCAATATTCTATTGAAATTTATACCCTGTATACATATACTTATGTGATGCAAGATGTTGATGTGATGATGTTGCTCCATGCGACTCCCAGATGTTCACAAACCTAAAAAAAAGGCTCGATGGTAAGGAAATCAAACTTATTCCTTAACCTTAAAGTTGAATGAAGGTATATTTGCAAAGGTAAAATTATTGGAACGTTGCTGAACTAAGTGCATTGAACTTAAACGAGACTACTTTGAAAAATAAAGCAAATGTTGCAAGTGCCCAGAATCACCTCTTCCTACAGAGTCCACAAACAACGCTCGCGTCTATATACTTTGTCTAATGGGGCACACAGAAACTTATTACCTTCTCTTTAACATCATTTGTTGGTCATTCGAGATGGGGGTTTTACCCTCCATTCCCTGAAAACTTACAAACCAGCTACCACACCCAGACTGGATTGGGGCGGACAAAGCCAACATCACGAGAGCGCGAACCTACTTGGACAAATTCACTTGGTAAAACTCCGCTGGACGTTGCTTAACTTGAATGATCTAACGGGACCTAGTGTATTCAACGAGCCATATTAGACGCTGACTAAATCACCCCGTATAAAATTATTATTTAAAAAAGTTTGCAAATATTTAATATTTCTTTGGAGTGTTTACAAACATTCTTCCTAATGAGTGTTTGTCAGCTGAACATATTTGTTACTCACTCCGTACACCCATCTATCTACCTCTGCGTCCAAACATGTTCAGCGTGCGAGGGTCGGGCATGAGCAACTATCTTTAGAGTAGGGGCGGATCCGGAAATTTGGGGTGAGGTAGAACCAGGGGCCTACTGGACATATTGGAAGAAGGGTCCCACATTTTTCTTTCATATTTTTGCCCCCTGATGATCTGGGGGCCCATCGGGGACCGCATATTTTTTCTCACACATAATTTTCATAATAATGCCCCCTGATGAACTGGGGGTCCATCGGGGACCACATATTTTTTCTCACACATTTTTACATGTATTTTTTCCCACTGATGTGCCAGGGGCCCACATATTTTTTCTCACACATAATTTTCATAATAATGCCCCACGATGAACTGGGGGTCCATTGGGGCCCACATATTTTTTCTCGCACATATTTTTCATAATAATGCCCCACGATGAACCGGGGTCCATTGGGGCCCACATATTTTTTCTCGCTCATATTTTTCATAATAATGCCCCACGATGAGCCAGGGTCCATTGGGGCCCACATATTTTTTCTCGCTCATATTTTTCATAATAATGCCCCACGATGAACCAGGGTCCATTGGGGCCCACATATTTTTTCTCGCTCATATTTCTCATAATAATGCCCCACGATGAACCAGGGTCCATTGGGGCCCACATATTTATTCTCGCTCATATTTTTCATAATAATGCCCCACGATGAACCAGGGTCCATTGGGGCCCACATAGTTTTTCTCGCTCATATTTTACATGTATTTTTCTTTCATAATAATGCCAAGCGATGAACTGGGGGCCCACTGGAATCCAAATATTTTTTCTCGCAAATGTTTTAGATGTGGTACTTATCATGGGGGCCCCTCGGGGCCCACATATATCTTCTCACACATATTTTTCATAGATACTTTTGGCACCTCTATCTTCTGGCCCCGGCGCACTGTGAGACTCTAGGAAGGAAATATACATATATATGGTCATATATAGAGAAATATACATATATAGAGAAAAAATATGTGGGCCCCAATGGACCCTGGTTCATCGTGGCGAAGATTGTGTGAGCAATGAGAGACTCTAGGAAGGAAATATACATATATATGGTCCATACGAACTGTAACGAAGTTTTATTTTTTTTCAAAATTGATTGGATGTGCTCCAATTTGCCCTGTTTGTCAGAATGAGACGAATCGTGTACACCATACAATTGAACTTATTTAAACGATTATCTACTTAGAAATACCTTCATACTTATAATATTGCATTTAACACGCGGGGTCAAATTTGAATGTATTAGGTGACGGTGAATACAGAAGGTTTGGTGTTGTTTGCTTTAAAAAACTTAGCTTCAAACCATCAAAAATGGAAGGTCATTATAAAATTGTAGTTATCACACAATGATAATATGAGATGAAAGGGAGAGTTACCGTGCCAGGAAAAGTTACAATAAATAGGAGTATATAGGCACTGAAAACAAGGTTGTGCCATGGTAAAATTAAGGAAAGCAACGTCGAGCTCCGCTCAGTTGGTTCCGCCAAGTCATTAGTCACAAGAAGCACTGAAATCCAAACTGTGCCCGCCACAATTGCATAAATTTTTTTTTCCCCTTAGAAACTTTTCTTTTTTTTACATTAATTTCACTACTTTAAAACCTCACAAATCTCGCAAACTATTACGCTTTATTCGAAACTCACTTTCACACCTATGGCGGTGTGCCTATTTAACTAAACTAAGTGCTTCCACCTCCTCCAAATTAAAACTTTTCTGCCTTCTATAACTTCTTGGACAAATTTCTTTATCATATTTAATCTTTTAGTTGAGAACCTATAAGAAATTGCGTGTAAAAAATTGCCTTTTGGGCAAAAAGTGATAATGGGGGTGGAGGTATTTTTTTACGATAAAAATATCAAAAGGCACACCCTTCCACCAGATGCAGACAAATGAGACGTCTCCGATCAAAAGCGGTTCGGTAGATTTGGCTATAGCATTGTTAACGTTTAAGAAGAAGATGATGATGAAGGAAACTGAGACGGTGTAAAAATGACACTTTTCAAATGTTTTTTTCTCAATATTCCGTAACTTTTTTTTCTTCAAGCTATTGATTTTATCTCATCATCTACGCATCCGATTATAAAATATTCAACAAAAGTCACTCTACAATATTATTTTTTCGTTGGCTGTGGAGAAACTTGAATAGTGTACTTTGTGACGTGAGGTAATATATCACTTGTACAATTGTATTTAACTAAGAGGGTAATTATATGGTAATTGATATAAAACAATATATGGTAATTGATATAAAACAAGTTAAAATTTTAAGAGTGTACGAGTATTTATATGTAGTTTATTATTTCATTATGTTATACTTATAAAGCAAATATGTTAACACAGCGCTGTTTCATTTAAGTTGTGAGTTTTATTCCTAATGAGTTTATTATAAATTATGTTTGACAACTTTTCCCGTTTAGTGTTTTGTGTATGAAAATCTAATTACATAATATGGAGTGTAGTCAGTGAGAGGGAGGGGGCAAGGCAGTTTTATTATGTGACGATTCTAAGCCCGTGTAAAAACAGAGGGTTTGGTGTAGTCGGTAATAAGGGGGGGGGGGCAAGCCAGTTTTATTAGGTGACGGTTCTAACAGAGGGGGAAAATAGGGGGGAGGGACTGAGGAAATAAAATCCATTTATTGGTAATAATGTGTCAAAAAATATCATAATATTCCAACAGCAAGGTGAATTCTACAAACGAAAAGAGATTTTCAACTAAATTTGGCCGTGATATATGTTGTAATGCAGCGAAAAATTGCAAAGAGATTTTCAACTAAATTTGGCCGTGATATATGTTGTAATGCAGCGAAAAATTGCAAGAACTTTGGGTGGAGGGGAGGAACTCTCCGTCAGTTTACCCGTGGATCTGCCCTGTAATGATGAAAGGTCATCAGCAAAATCTAAGTTTCGTTTCTAAGCACTTTATATGGATATTGTTAAGAAACTTGAGAAAGTAAGCACCGAACATCAAAAGATTGTGACATGGCAGAATTAAGGAAAGTAGTGTGGTGAATGTGGTTGATCTGCCGGCTTTCGATTTTTCAAAGAATCATCAAAAGGGATTCGTTACGCGTCCAGGGTAGACACACTCGCTTAAGTTCGACTCTTCTCGACGGACCATCAGGTTCAACTCATTTTTTCGTGTTATTCCGGTTGTGGACATCAGAATTATCACAACCGAAAACAAATATTATAAGGCCACCCTTGTTTTAATGCCAAAACACATTTTGGAATTAAAAACTCGACAAAGAAAATGTGAGCGTTACAGTATTGTTAGAGGGAAGCTCCCTCTGCCAATCCTAAGAAAAACTTGATCCCAAGAATCAATAAAGCAGAGACACCCAGTGTCTGCCAAACTAACATGTGGAAGTACTGTATGACGTCATTTCGAACATGGCAAGGAACATAAACAAATGTCAAATGAAATGATACTGCCAGAGATGAAGGTCGACAGCAGTATAAAATCTTAGGATATTTCGTAAGAGAAGATCAGAACAGCTTTGGAGAAAGAAGTGTATAAGCTCTGAACAATTAAGACCAGTGACTGTTTCACACACCCGACGAGAGGGGGGGGGAGATCCTCTCAGGCCGGGATTTCCTAAGAGGCCCGGTGAGAAAATTATCGTAATGAAATTTTCATGTTTTTTTTAATAATAAATAAATCAACTTAAAAGTTTTAATGTTCAAACTCACAGAAGTTTAGCGATAATGGCCTAAAAAGGGACAATGGCTATTACAGGACACTGATTATACAATATAGCTCCACGATGGTTAATTGTAAAATACCTTTCAGCTTGTAGAGCAATCATAAATATTGGTATATTTCGTAAACATTAACATCTGATAATCGACTTATTTGTTGCCAAGAAGAAGGGTACTCGCCTTTTCACATCAACTAAGTGAATTGCCTGCTTTTACTTTCATTACTGCCCATACGGTGATTTTAGATGAAAGAATAATAGAGGGTTCCGTAATTTTTTTCCCCGTCTACGGCCCTGCTATTTGACAAAATTATAAGATCTTATCGAGTTGTTGAATCAAACTTCCCACAAGGGTATCAGCAGCCAATAGTTCCCTCACAATACTATCTATACTTATAAAACGCAAAGACCAGTTAGTATACTGACGTACTGACTGACAGATAATCAACGTAGCTCCACGATGGTTAATCGTAGAGATTTGAAACTTTGCACAAAGGTCCCTTGCAGTATGTCGGTGCGTAAAAAGAAAGGAAAAAATTCAAAGTTCAAGTGGGAGCAAGTTACCGCCAAAAATGCCGCTATTTAGCGGGTCTTTTTGCAATTTTTTCCTGGGCAAACTAAAAGAGATAACGAAAACTGACCTAGAATAGACGGCCCAAAACAGTATATAAGGACCCCATAAAAAATATAAAATTTGAAAATTTCCGGTTTCTATCCGATTTATGGACGGTTTTCACCACCAAAAAATTGAAATTGAGAAGAACCACTTCGGGATGAGCGAGAAAGCTGAAATTTTATACGAAGGTGTTCTGAAGTGCAAAAAGTAATATCTTTGAGTAAAATATTGAATTTTCTAAATAGGATCCGTGTTCACTCTGGGGGTCGGTTCCACCAAAAATCTAAAATTGAGTTGTTGAATTTTCTAACCGTAGCGAAGCAATATGTCCAGTAGGCACGGGAAAACAGCTAGTATTATTATATGATAAGAAAAGTAAAAATTTAGATAATTTTATATAAAAATTGAAAGAATTAGCTCTTGCTTTATTTTAGATAGAACATCAGACAGATTAGGGTTGGGGGGAACAAGTTGATAAAAGAAAGTAAATTGTAAGACAATTTCAAATCAACCAAAAGAAGAGTCAATTTGGGGAATTTTCTATTCAAACGCAGAACAATAAAAAAAGGAATAGAACAAAAGAAAGATAAAAAGTACCCCCCCTCCCCCCACCAAATTCCACCACTACCGATAACCGAAGAAGTAAATAATTATCTTTAGTAATTACAGGATGGTAAAGTTGTGGTAACTTTCATAATTATTTTGGAATCCTCACGAAAAAAAATACTCCCCCTCAAAATTTTATATTTTACTTTTCACCGCTGTTGCGCGGAGGGGGTATACATATCTGGGTCCATGTTTAATAAGAAAAGTGGCATTTATTTGAGCTCTAGTATACGTGACTAAAAGGAATGCAGCCACCAGAAGGGGAACAGGGTGACTTCATTAGGTGACGGTCCTAATGAGCCCTTGTAAAGATAGAAGGTTTGGTGTTAGGCAGGGTATCCAGTATCCAGCCTTCAAAAAACTCTGTTTCAAACCAAGGATGTTTTAGTCAATTTTACAGATGCTACACATTGATATATGAGCCAAAAGCGAGAGTAAATACTGTAGGCACTGAAAAGAAGGTTGTGGCATGGTAGAATCAAGGAGCATTCACTCTACACAGTGAAAGTGTAAGTGACAGTGCTCTCCGACGGCGTGTCGTGATCTTCACAGTGATTTGACACGAAAAATTACTGGCTGAACACGGGGAAAACACTGACGGGTGTTATTAAAATTACTCTGAGAGTACTGTCATGACGATTTCACTATGTATTGTAGATGCTCCTTTAACGAATACATCACCGATCGCAAATAGAATTGGGGAAAGGTGAAGTTAAAGAAGATAGGTGGTTAATAGGAATAAATGTTTGTATGACACACCTTGTATATCTATCATCATCATAGGTTAAAAGCCATGGGGCTGGTATGCAACAACTTGCCATGAGTTGTTGATACTTGAAAATCCTTACAGATAATGCAGTAGCTTCTCCTTGCTTTCTGCGTGGGTAAGAAAGATATCGTTTCCGACCCTGCCGTTAGTTGCCTTTTATGACTGGCGTGGACTTGAGTGCCTTGGAAGTATGCTTTTTATGTCTAACTAATATCCACAGCGGACATGGGAGGGATATAATCCTTGCTCTCTGCACGGGTAATGGAAAAGATATCGTTTCCGACACTTTCTTTAGTCGCTTTTACGACTGGCATGACTTGGATATCTTGGAAATATTCTTCTCAAGTCCCCCTAATATCCACAGGGGACATAGGAAGGATATAGTGCAGTAGCTTCTCCTTGCTGTCTGCATGGGTATGGAAAAGATATCGTTTCCGACACTTTCTTTAGTCGCTTTTTATGACTGACGTGGACTTGAGTGCCTTTAAAGTATTCTTTTTATGTCAATTATGTCTCCCTAATATCCAAAGGGGACATAGGAAGGATATAGTGCAGTAGCTTCTCCTTGCGTTCTGCATGGGTAATGGAGAAGATATAGTTTCCGACACTTTCTTTAGTCGCCTTGTACGACTGGCATGGACTTGAGTGCCTTGGAAGTATTCTTTTTATGTCCCTCTAATATCCACAGGGGACATAGGAAGGATATAGTGCATTAGCTTCTCCTTGCTTTCTGCATGGGTATGGAAAAGATATCGTTTCTGACACTTTCTTTAGTCGCTTTTTATGACTGACGTGGACTTGAGTGCCTTTGAAGTATTCCTTTTATGTCAATTATGTCCCCCTAATATCCAAAGGGGACATAGGAAGGATATAGTGCAGTAGCCTCTCCTTGGTTTCTGCATGGGTATTATGGAAAAGATATCGTTTCCGACACTTTCTTTAGTCGCTTTTTATGACTGGCATGGACTTAAGTGCCTTAGAAGTATATTCTTTTTATGTCCCCCTAATATCTACAGGGGACATAATTATATCACTTTGTTAAAGTTTATACTTTTTTAATTTGGCAAAGTGCAATAATACCGTGGTCTTAAATAATTTAGTCTTACCTTATCAAATGGGAAGAAAATAAAAAAAAGCTGAGATATTGTTTCACTGACCTGTAACAAAAAGTGAATACAATAAAAATTAATGTGCATTGAAATGAAGGAGAAACCATTAGTGATTAAAAATACTTTATTTTTTTAAAAAAATTAATATACGAGTATATATATTTTTTTTAATACATAAATATTAAATATTTATGTATTTAAAATTATTTTACATTATCAAACTTGTACTTTCTCATGAATGCTACTAATTCCGGGGGTGGCTTTATGGGGGCTCCGAAGGGTTACTATATTCAGGTGTGAATTTATGAAAGTTCTACGGTTTAAAACGCCATTTCATTTTTTCTTCGACCAAATTTAATTATGATTAATATTTCATGCATTCATGCTAATATGGACATAACAAAATCCCGGAATAACTTATTCTACAAACGTGATCCAAAGTTTCAAATGGGGCCCGATTTTTTTAAAATAACACAAAAATCGACAACAGAGAAAAGTTTGTTTATATCCATTGTATTAGGTATAACCAAAATTCCATTGGGTACGACAACTTGTTACTGTATATCAAGGGCCCCTACAGAACTTTACTTTGGATCTATCAGGTTTATATATTTTCCTGACAATTCTTTCTTTTTATATCCTACTCGTAATCATTTATTCTTTTCACGTTTTTCAGGGCTCCTTTGGGCCCCAGCCTCCGGGAATGCGTCTTCGCCTTGCTACTTTTGTAACAAAAGCTTACTTAACACAAAACTCGATTCAAGAAAATAATGTTTGTTTTTATCCATTCTGTAACACCTATTCGTTTGGGCACAACAACCTGTTACACTCTGTATATTCTATAATCCAGATATTACCTGAACAGACGTAGCTAAGTATTATTATAATTTAACAGTAAAAAAAAAAAATACAAGTACAATATCTAATTATCCTAGTTAGTAGTAAACATACAAACAGCCAAGAGCGACGCGAAATCTGCGAGACATGGTTAGCATCAGCTATCTCACTAAAGGATTCTTGGAAGCACATTTTATATTTAATTTTTTTTTAATTTTAAAATTTGTTTTCTTTTCCGCTCCAGGTAGGTTTCCACTGCTCTCACGAGACAGAGATGGTAAAGGCTTCAGCAGAAGCCAAAAAATTACGCGAAATAGTAAAAATATGGCCCAAATGCAATAGGAAATGACATATTTGAACTTTATTTTGGGTTTTGGGTTCACGTCAGACGAGTTTTTAGGCCAAAAAATTGTGCAAATTTTCTGCACGATTACAATACATTATCTTCTATAGAAAGAGAAAGTAATTATTGGTGGCGTTAAACGATAAAAGTAAATAATTATATCTACCTTGGAGACAACTTCGTCGAAAAAGTGGAATCCCATGACGTACTTTAGAGCATATTGTGAGACATTTGTGAGAGATATATGTGAGCTTTGTGAGATTTTTTGTAAGATGTCTTTAAGAGGACCTTTGTCTGCTAGATACGGTGGAATGAAGTTTGATGTAACACTTGATCAGATCTTATAATTGTGGTGAAACAGGCGCTGGTCTTTATCGTTCGGAGCTTATGCACTTCCTATCTCTAAAACTGATCTGGGATCCTCTTAGGAAATTTCCTATAGGACTTTATACTGCTGCCGATCTACATCTCTCTCGTAATATGATTTCTCTTGTTTATGATCCTTGCCCTGTTCGAGATGACGTCGTACAGTACTTGCCTATCTGTTCGGCAGTGACTGGGTGTCTCTGCTTTACTGATATTTGGGATAAAGGTTGGCTAAGGTTTATTAGGTTTGTCAGATGGAGCCAAGCTTTCCTCTAACAATGTATAGCAAGAATTCTCTACATATTATAAAGCTGATGGCTTTTTTCATAGATTTTTGATTTCTATGTAAATTGAAACATAAAATATTATGTTTGTGGGAAAAAGATGGTTTTTTGAGCCAGTAATATAATAAATGCAAGTGTCACAATGGCAGTATTTTTCACTTCGTCGACCTGTACACATAGTCCATAGTAAATAATTTATTTTGTGATTTCAGCATCGAATGCATCAATGATGAAATCAAAGTTTCCATCGCTACTGAAATCTCTTGGAAACTCATCGAAAATCGTCGGTTGTCGCTTTAAAAATAAGCAAGATGAAATAGGAGACACACCAGTGACCAAAGCAGTTTGGGGAGACGAGAAGTCTATTGCAACATTGACTCTAACTGTAGAAGAAATTCTAAGTTTGTCAGACGATTTAAAGGAGCTTAATAAAGAGCTTATGAAAATTTTGAAATATAATTCTGTGGACAATTTGATAAGGTTTGTCAGTGACATCAAGCCCCTAAACATCCCATCACATCAAGCCCCTAAACATCCCAAGCTCCGTTCATTTGCAACATTTGGCTCCCCTGTGTTGTTAGTTGTTAAATAATACAAGGTCATTCAACAGAAATGGATGGATTTCAAACAATCAAAACTCGGTTATTTTTTAAGATACAGATTTATTTGTCTCAAATTGTTTACATTAAGGGGAATTTTTGATTTGTGTTCACTTTTCGATGTTAGATTCAAATGAGAGGCAAACAGTCAGACGGAATGGTTGGGATTCTGGAGGTCAGCTCGCCTGACCTTTTTAAACACTGACTAATTCATTAAACTTACCAACCCACTGAATGATTAGGTTGTCATTGCGGATTACTCCTCACGACGGAGAATCGAGTATTTCCGACGAAAATCTCTCTGAGTCTGAAAAAACGACTCATCGCGGAAGCACATTCAATTGTCCAAACCATCTTCACTGATGAACTGAAAAAAAAAAACTCCCCTTTGTTGTGAACACAATGTTTCTATCCCCACCCTTCTGGGGGGTCCTGCCGCAAAATACTATCCATTTAAAAAATATACTAGAGTTGGTAGCTTACAAATAAACTGTTATTTTAGGATCCTCATATATGTTCCCATTCGGATATTTATGGTCCGAAACTATCTCACGATGCCCCTTATTTCAGATTTTACAAAGGCTACACTTGCGGTAGGAGAAAAACATCCATATTTGAATTCTTTAAGAGATATCGAGTAGAAATATTGTCACCCGGAGAAACCCCAAGCATGGCAAATATAGCGCTGATCAGTTACATATCCAGAGAATATGAAGAGAATTACTTCAAACATAAATATCCAGGAATTGAGAAATGCATTTATCCGGCAGCTGCATTGCTTGATGTATCTGAGAACTTAGTAGATATGTATGACAATCCGGAGTATGCACGTCAGGATATCCCCGAGACTGATTTCTATGACCATGTGATTGGTAAGTGTTGGAAATTGTATCTGAGAATTTGGTAGATATGTATGACAATCCGGAGTATGCACGTCAGGATATCCCCGAGATTCATTTCTATGACCATGTGATTGGTAAGTGTTGGAAATTGTATCTGAGAACTTGGTAGATATGTATGACAATCCGGAGTATGCACGTCAGGATATCCCCGAGATTGATTTCTATGACCATGTGATTGGTAAGTGTTAGAAATTGTATCTGAGAACTTGGTAGATATGTATGATAATCCGGAGTATGCACGTCAGGATATCCCCGAGATTGATTTCTATGACCATGTGATTGGTAAGTGTTGGAAATTGTATCTGAGAACTTGGTAGATATGTATGACAATCCGGGGTATGCACGTCAGGAAATCCCCGAGATTGATTTCTATGACCATGTGATTGGTAAGTGTTAGAAATTGTATCTGAGAACTTGGTAGATATGTATGATAATCCGGAGTATGCACGTCTGGATATCACCGAGATTGATTTCTATGACCATGTGATTGGTAAGTATTAGAAATTGTATCTGAGAACTTGGTAGATATGTATGATAATCCGGAGTATGATTTCTATGACCATGTGATTGGTAAGTGTTAGAAATTGTATCTGAGAACTTGGTAGATATGTATGATAATTCGGAGTATGCACGTCAGGATATCCCCGAGATTCATTTCTATGACCATGTGATTGGTAAGTGTTGGAAATTCTTGGTTACAAAAGGATCCCTTGGCTTTCAACACCAAAAATAACCCCCTTTAAAACTATGTCAAATATAATCAGTTCGTTTGTTGTTAGTCCTCCACCGTTTTACAACTTAGCGTCGAATATTTTAGTGATATGTGTTATGTATTAGGTGGTAACAATCAGGGACTAAATGTGTTTCGAATTTCGACATTTTCCATTGGAGAAAGATACCTATTGTAAATATATTTTTTACCGCCGACATCTCAGGAGAAAGGTATCTTTTTTAAGGTTTGTAGAGGGAAAGCGGCATATTACAGGTAATACTGGACAAGAAACGAGGGATTTTCAGACGCGTGATCTTTCCCATTTGCAATATCCCTCCAGCCACCTCTTTTCTTTTGTGTTTAACGTTTTATATTTACTTGTTACCTTTTTTGGCTTATTTAACACAACTAGACAGCTTAGGAAACGTTTTTACGGCCATGCTTTGATGAGCAATTTTGCATGAGCACGACATTTTTTGAAAATTATTTAAAAGGGGGAAAATAAAAAAAGGCTAGTTTTCCAACGCCAAGAAAAAAGAAACCAGCGTGCCATATTAAGGATATCAGGGAATTAAAAGTGGTGGGATTTTTCTTGTATTAACGTTTAACACTTATAATTAATATGTTATTCAAAGATTTAGATTTTTCTTGTCAGGATTCCCTGTGATATGCCGCACTCCTATAGAGTTGAGTGTGTGGGATCCCCTGATGATTGCAAATCATAATCTCCTTCTCCAGAATTTTAGGGAGATTATTTTTTTCACCAAAATTGCTCAAGAATTTTGCTATCGCTTCCCTTGCTCACATAATCGATATGTTATTGATTCCGTAATTTTAGTTAAACTATTGTTTGCATGACTCGTAAATTTCGCCCCCCCCTCCCGATCTACCTCTTCCTCTTGATCTACATTCAATACTATTCTCACTGTCGGGTCTATGATGTATCCTTGTTTCTTTTTTACATCTCTTTCCCCTTGTTGTTTTGTTCTATATTCCAGGCGTGATTCGCATACGCGTTCAGCAAAGAGATGGTTTCATTGTACTTGATACTCTGAGTGGCATAAACACGCCTCATATCGTTATGACTCATGTTAACAGTGGACGAGAAGATATTAGAGGTAACTCAAATATGATCATATCCTTTTTCAGTTTATATCCATTCACTTTCTTCTACTGCCCATAAAGTTCCTCCATTCTCTTAGGGTGCTCTCGAAAACCGCAGAACCGCATACATACTTATCTTATTGAATATATGCATATCATATATGCAAGGAAAAACAACAGATCTATCTGCTTAAATATATGCATCTAGCTGTTTTCCCGTGCTTTGCTACGGTTACGAAATACAACGAGATTACGACATAAAGCTTCTCAAGATTGAATTTTTGGTGGAACCCACCCCAGTGTGAACACAGCTCTTATTTTGAAAATTCAATATTCTTTTGGCACTGCGGAACACCCTCGTATTAAATTTCAGCTTTCTCGCTCATCCCAAAGTGATACTTCTTAATTATTGGTTTTTGTGGAACCGACCCCCCAGAGTGAGTATTGCTCCTATTTAGAAAATTCAAAATTTTATTAAAGGATATGAACTTTTGTACTGCGGAACAAGTTTGTATCGAATTTCAGCTTTCTCGCTCATCCCGAAGTGGTACTTCTCAATTCTGATTTTTCGGTTTATATTTTTCATGGGGTCCTTATATACTATTTTGGGGAGGTCCATTCTAGGTAATTTCTCGTTATCTCCTTTAGTTTGCAGAAAAAAAATACAAAAAGACCCGTTAAAAAGCGTCATTTTTAGCGGTAACTTGCTCCCACTTGAACTTTCGATTTTTTCCTCTCTTATTATGCACATACATACTACAAGGGATCTGCGTGCCAAGTTTCAAGTCTCTAAGTTTAGCCATCGTGGAGCTACGTTGATTATCAGTCATTCTGCATACCAACTGGGCTTTGCGTTTTATAAGTATAGATAGATGATGTATGTTAGGCAATTAAGATAAGTTAGCATGCGTCTGTCTGACAGCACCCTTACCCATATTATTGTGAGAGGTGTAGAGGTTGTGGAATGGACTCGAAAGAAGACTGAAAGCCTCGATTTGCCTGGCGTCAAATTGTATACGTTCACCAATTAAAACCAAGGATAATAATTGACATGGCCCAGAGATGTGACGATTACTGTATTATAATTACGACAGTAACACAAGAGTTACCAACATAATGATATTATAGAGTGGCCAACTTTGTTATTTTACACCATCAGCTCAGGTGGACTCGGCCCCTGAGGATGTCATCCTCAAGTAACTTATTACAATCTCAAGTATGATTTACTTTTCCTCTTGGAAGGTTAGCAAGTCATAAATGGATTGGAAGAATTTACACTTTCTCTTTAGGATTTTCAAAATTTTCACAGTAATTTCTTTATTATTATTATTATTATTATTTTTTTTTTTTTGTGTGCTTTTCAGGGTTACAACATATGCTAAAGCATTCATTTAGTATTTTACCCCAAAATAAAAAGTACATTTGCTCTCATAGACGTAAATCTTCACCGAGTGCCCCGCATGCCACTGGTTACTTGATCTATCTGGACCAGCCATATTGTTCTTTCTTAGATACAACAGAAAAATATAATCTTCTCAAGCCTTCCAGAATGGTGTCACAAAGATCACCCGAAGGAGATATTGCCTTGGGAGTGTTTGTTGATATGATAGCAAACTATAAAATCATAATTATAAATGATCGAGAAGAAATAAGAACGAATGTCAAATTCAAATTGGAATTTAATACAGTTCAATTAATGGGCGCTTGCCACCAATTTAGAACATCCGGTGTTGGAGGATCTCGCGACCACCAATCTGGTACATCAGGTGTTGAAAGATCTCATGGCCACCAATCTGGTACATCAGATGTTGGAGGATATCATGGCCACCAATCCTGTACATCGGGTGTTGGAGGATCTCATGACTACCAAACTGGTACATCAGGTGTTGGAGGATCTCATGGCCACCAATCTGATACATCATATATTGGAGGATTTCATGGCCACCAATCTGGTACATCAAGTGTTGAAGGATCTCACGACCATCAATCTTGTACATCAGGTATTGAAGGATCTCATGGCCACCAATCTGGTACATCAGATATTGAAGGAATTCATTGCCACCAAAGTGGTACATCAGGTGTTGAAGTATCTCATGGCCACCAATCTGGTACATCAGCTGTTGAAGAATCTCATGGCCACCAATATGGTACTCATAGTGTACTAGAAGTGCCTTTCAGAACATTAATGGACGAGGTTAGATGAGTTTCTTAGTTTTCTGTGTACATAAAGCGTAGCTAAAATCCTATTAATGCAGTACCTAATCAAAATGTCATCCCATGGCCACCAATCTGGTACATCAGATATTGAAGGATTTTATTGCCACCAAACTGGTACATCAGGTGTTGAAGCATCCCTTGCCCACCAATTTGACATATCAGCTGTTGAAGCATCTCATTGCCACCAATCTGATTCTCATAGTGTACTAGAAGTGTCTTTCAGTACATTAATGGACGAAGTTAGATGAGTTTCTTAATTTTCCGTGTACATAAAGCGTAGCTAAAATTCTATTAATGCTGTAATCAAAATGGCTCAAAACTAATTCGTGGTCACCTACATATAAGTTTATTCTAGCCGGAGCGGAGGTTTATCACTCGATTCGTAGGAAAACTTACAAACTATCTATGCACATTGACCCAGTCTGCCTGGGGCTGCGAATAGCCGGCATTACAATGACATGAACATACGAAGTCACCCACTTAACAGAAACTCGTTGGACGTTGCTTAAGTTATCTAACGGTTATTATTGTATATTCAATGTGTTTTATTCGTTGGCTATTATATGTGAGTCAGCAGATCGAGTTATCTGCGGACCCCCGTTAGAATATATGTAGGCATTTTTCCTTAGAAATATGAAAAAATATGGTAAAAAGATACAGGCAAGAGGACATTTTGGGGGATGGGAATCGTATTGGAAAAAGGGTTGATAGATTAGAATGATTAGATATTGTTGGAAGAAGAAGAATGGGAAGATTAAAAATTGGATGAAGGGATAAAATGAATAGACTTGACAGAGAGAGAGAATGGAGAAAGGAATGTGAAAGAAAAGTAGAAAGCAATACCGACCCAAATAAAGGATAAGGTTTAGTAAAAGAAGAAAATATGCAAAGTTGTGTGATATGTAAGAAGATAAGTATACAATTGTCTGAGCCTCCAAGGGCACCCTTGTATTTCGTTGTTACCAATAAATCTGAATAACTCTGTAGATGGCCGTTTGCCATGTTGTATGATTGTAGTAATAGATTTGGAATTTCAATGAAATGGCAAAGGGTTTTATTTTATTTTCAGGAAATGAACAGTACCACTGTTGAAATATTAGAACGAATCAATGATACATTTGGTTTCCAAAATAAAAGGGAGTTAGTTGAAAAGTTGAAAATTTTGGGCAAAATGCTGGAGGATGTGTATTTCTTGCAAAGTATTCAGACACTATTGAAGAAGACAAAAGGTGTGGAAACAAATTTAATGAAGAAATAATGTTTCACTTAGTTAGTGAGGGTTCCAAGGTATAACCACTTCAAACGGAATATTGTTAACTTTTAATTCAAATGGGGTTGTATTTAAATTGATATGCTTTTGAATTTAAGAAGTATTTTCCTTAAATCCGAAAGCATTTTTTGCAAAACATTTATATTCTTACTGGTAGTTACTAGCTATTTCATTTTTGCTTCAAATCACCTTTTATCTCTAATTCCAAACAGGTGAATAGGTAGGGGGGGGTCCAATTCCCCAGCCTCCGAGAAAACGAGAAGTATAGATGAAATAGTTAGTAGCCAAAGGTAGGAATATGCATGCCTCTTTTTCTCAATTTTATCACAGGTACAATAAAAGAAGTTCTTATTAATTCATCATTAACCGTGTTTGCGGCGAAAAAGCGACATAAGACTTATTTTTTTTCTCAAATTCATTGAAAATTTTGGGAAAATCAACATTGAATGTTTCAAATGGCCGCCATTTTGTTCTTTTGATTTTGAATGATCCCAAGCACATATTCTATGCTTTCCAAACTTTTAGTTTTCATTGGTAATATCTTCCTGGTTACTACTCTGATTTCCAAACATTTAGAAATCACCGTAGTAACCAGGAAGATATTACCAATTCAAAAAAAAAAAAAAAAAAAAAAAAAAAAAATCGCTGTAACTTTGTAACAAAAGCTCAAATAAAAAATCAGCACAAGATTTTTGTTTGTTTATATCCATTTTATAAGACCCATATCGTTGGACACAACAACCTCTTATATGCTGTATAGTTCCATTTATTTTACAATCCAAAATATACTACAAAAGGGGAAGTTTTATTCGGGATTTAAAACTTGACCCTTCTGGGGTCTCTCCTAAAGGTTCCCACAGTTAGAAAAACCCTAGAAAATGATCCCTTATACCCTTTGAAATATCTTGAAAAAGTATCTCCTACTTGATTCTGCTTTTTTTTTAAAAAATAAAACCGGTCCTAAGATATTAAGTTCCGCTCTAAAATAACGAATCACTCCAGAACTTCTTACTTTTTTATTTAATACTCTCAAAAATATTATCACATTTATGAAAAATCATACATAATGCATAAGACGGAAGAGATTTTTCATAGACGTTTCCCCCTCGTCCATGAATACTTCATATCATATTATTTTTGTCAGAAATTCTTACAGAAGACATCTATTTTTCATCTCTCCCCGCATTCGTTCCGTCCTAATTCCCAAGTCACCTTTTATGTGCACACCTTTTCTTCTAGTGTTCCTACTCGTACTTCACTTAATGCAATATCTTACAAGATTCTATGTACTTCCTCATCCCAATTCTTTCTTATTTCAAGTCTTATATTTCTCTTTTTATAAACTGTGATAGATAGATTTAAATCATTCCGATCTCCGGTACAAATCTGTACTCTAGAGCTAAAAGAAAATAAAGGCACGTGATCCGCCCGGCAAAACTAAAAATATTCTTCTATTTCAGAGAAACATGTTCACTACTCTAAACTAGAAAGTAACTGTGCATCACTGTGAAATCGAGATCAGCGGGAATCCCTGTCACTGCACTGTCAATGCTCCTTCAATTGATTTTGTATCATGGCCAAAACCATACCTCTAGCCGTATTTTTTATGTGTATGGAGAAAAAAGGTGACGGCCGGTCGTGTTCACACTTGAAAAAAATAAACGCTTTTAATTCATTAGTCTTCTTACAACATCTCAAAGCATTTCTAACTCCCTTATTTTTCACTGACGACGGTTTGATTTGTCACTATGATGTTTTTTTTTGGTCAAGAATGAACTGATCCCGATTGACAATATGATAGGTCTGTATACTGCTGTCATATTCGAGATGATTTCAGGAAATACCAAATCTTGATTGTGATGCTTGGGATCAAGTTTTAGTACACAGTAGACTGTAAATTTGACATATGGGGCCAAAAATTTTCTCTAATATTACTACCCTATTATCAATAATACTCTCTGCATTTGAGTCTGCGTTGTGGTTGTATGATCATGCTAGTGCACTCAAAGAAAATTTTCGCTTTATCTTTTATATAATAATCATTCTGCTCCAGCTTCTTTCATCCATTCCTCTTCTTGTTTGTTGCATTATCTATGTCTATCTGAATCGGGGTTTGTGGTTGTGTGATCTTGCTACATGTCTCCCGGAAATGTTTATCTTCATCTTTTATGTAATCATCATTCTGCTCCCGTTTCCTTTCATCCACTTCTCTTCTTGTTTGTTGCATTATCTATGTCTATGTGAATCGGGGTTTGTGGTTGTGTGATCTGGCTACTTGTCTCCAGGAAATGTTTATCTTCATCTTTTATGTAATTATCATTCTGCTCCAGCTTCCTTTCATACATTCCTCTTCTTGTATGTTGCATTATCTATGTCTATCTGAATCGGGGTTTGTGGTTGTGTGATCTTGCTACTTGTCTCCAGGAAATGTTTATCTTCATCTTTTATGTAATTATCATTCTGCTCCAGCTTCCTTTCATACATTCCTCTTCTTGTTTGTTGCATTATCTATGTCTATCTGAATCGGGGTTTGTGGTTGTGTTATCTTGCTACTTGTCTCCAGGAAATGTTTATCTTCATCTTTTATGTAATTATCATTCTGCTCCAGCTTCCTTTCATACATTCCTCTTCTTGTTTGTTGCATTATCTATGTCTATCTGAATCGGGGTTTGTGGTTGTGTTATCTTGCTACTTGTCTCCAGGAAATGTTTATCTTCATCTTTTATGTAATTATCATTCTGCTCCAGCTTCCTTTCATACATTCCTCTTCTTGTTTGTTGCATTATCTATGTCTATCTGAATCGGGGTTTGTGGTTGTGTTATCTTGCTACTTGTCTCCAGGAAATGTTTATCTTCATCTTTTATGTAATTATCATTCTGCTCCAGCTTCCTTTCATACATTCCTCTTCTTGTTTGTTGCATTATCTATGTCTATCTGAATCGGGGTTTGTGGTTGTGTTATCTTGCTACTTGTCTCCAGGAAATGTTTATCTTCATCTTTTATGTAATTATCATTCTGCTCCAGCTTCCTTTCATACATTCCTCTTCTTGTTTGTTGCATTATCTATGTCTATCTGAATCGGGGTTTGTGGTTGTGTTATCTTGCTACTTGTCTCCAGGAAATGTTTATCTTCATCTTTTATGTAATTATCATTCTGCTCCAGCTTCCTTTCATACATTCCTCTTCTTGTTTGTTGCATTATCTATGTCTATCTGAATCGGGGTTTGTGGTTGTGTTATCTTGCTACTTGTCTCCAGGAAATGTTTATCTTCATCTTTTATGTAATTATCATTCTGCTCCAGCTTCCTTTCATACATTCCTCTTCTTGTTTGTTGCATTATCTATGTCTATCTGAATCGGGGTTTGTGGTTGTGTTATCTTGCTACTTGTCTCCAGGAAATGTTTATCTTCATCTTTTATGTAATTATCATTCTGCTCCAGCTTCCTTTCATACATTCCTCTTCTTGTTTGTTGCATTATCTATGTCTATCTGAATCGGGGTTTGTGGTTGTGTTATCTTGCTACTTGTCTCCAGGAAATGTTTATCTTCATCTTTTATGTAATTATCATTCTGCTCCAGCTTCCTTTCATACATTCCTCTTCTTGTTTGTTGCATTATCTATGTCTATCTGAATCGGGGTTTGTGGTTGTGTTATCTTGCTACTTGTCTCCAGGAAATGTTTATCTTCATCTTTTATGTAATTATCATTCTGCTCCAGCTTCCTTTCATACATTCCTCTTCTTGTTTGTTGCATTATCTATGTCTATCTGAATCGGGGTTTGTGGTTGTGTTATCTTGCTACTTGTCTCCAGGAAATGTTTATCTTCATCTTTTATGTAATTATCATTCTGCTCCAGCTTCCTTTCATACATTCCTCTTCTTGTTTGTTGCATTATCTATGTCTATCTGAATCGGGGTTTGTGGTTGTGTTATCTTGCTACTTGTCTCCAGGAAATGTTTATCTTCATCTTTTATGTAATTATCATTCTGCTCCAGCTTCCTTTCATACATTCCTCTTCTTGTTTGTTGCATTATCTATGTCTATCTGAATCGGGGTTTGTGGTTGTGTTATCTTGCTACTTGTCTCCAGGAAATGTTTATCTTCATCTTTTATGTAATTATCATTCTGCTCCAGCTTCCTTTCATACATTCCTCTTCTTGTTTGTTGCATTATCTATGTCTATCTGAATCGGGGTTTGTGGTTGTGTTATCTTGCTACTTGTCTCCAGGAAATGTTTATCTTCATCTTTTATGTAATTATCATTCTGCTCCAGCTTCCTTTCATACATTCCTCTTCTTGTTTGTTGCATTATCTATGTCTATCTGAATCGGGGTTTGTGGTTGTGTTATCTTGCTACTTGTCTCCAGGAAATGTTTATCTTCATCTTTTATGTAATTATCATTCTGCTCCAGCTTCCTTTCATACATTCCTCTTCTTGTTTGTTGCATTATCTATGTCTATCTGAATCGGGGTTTGTGGTTGTGTTATCTTGCTACTTGTCTCCAGGAAATGTTTATCTTCATCTTTTATGTAATTATCATTCTGCTCCAGCTTCCTTTCATACATTCCTCTTCNAATAGATGTTTTAAAGAGACGTTAAGCCAAATTAATAATAAAGTGTTCTTTGTGACGCGCATCAAAGCTACTCATTCGGACCTCACAGAAGCAGAATATGCACCACGAAAATTGAAGAAACCAACACTGTAGTAGTACCGTAATACGTATTCAGTCCAAGATGTTGGGGTGTGAACATGCGGTCACTCATCGAACACTGACCATACCCTCCGTTGCTCAACTTCAGTGATCGGCAGGGAACTGATGTACTCAAAACCCAACATGGTATAGGCGTTGGTGATGTTAAAACATATTGCAATTCAGAAGAAGAAAAAAAATCAAATTATTTGGTGTTTACAAAGCTGTATTTTGGCTCTCTACACAATGTAAAAGTTTGCGGACTTAAAAATATTTGCCACTGTAAAGGCCTTTACAACTGGCAGATTTCTGCTGTCTGCCTCTACGAAACCATCATCTAGTGATATGTTCGACATTTTAAATTAAAATTATAACTTAAAATAAAATAAAATAATATTTTAAAAATCAAAATTACAAATAACAAGTACTACTCGATTCACAATACAAGCCAGGAATGGTGCATCAAAAAATTTCAAAATCTTTGTGTATGTGCGGATGACGTCACTGTAAAAAACCCAATCAGATTGCGTTATTTTTTAGACGACTTTTGAGAGGCATTTTCTACCCTTAGAAGGGAGATTTTTGATTTTTTTGATGCGGATTCGAGTTTTTCAGGTCATTTTACCTAAGAAACCATCACTAATTCGAATTTTTTTTTTTTTTTTTTTGGGATCNAATTTTTTTTTTTTTTTGGGACTGCCCTATTATTTGTGCCTCGGGTTCCGCATGTACGGAATCATACACCTAAAGTTCTTTTTCTTCTTCTTTTCCACAAGAATAGGATGATATGATAGGTATTGGGTAAAGACGAGGGATTGGGATTGTGGATAGATTGTGGTTTTAATATTTGGAATCTGTTCCATGGTCTGAGAACATTATGCGATTCCCTGGCATATTGGGCCCAGGGCCCCAAAAAATAAACTGCAAAGTACCTTCATGTTCTAAACATGCATACCAAATTTTGTCAAAATCGGATGAAAACTGTGGCTTGTATCGCTTAACAAACAAACACACATACAAGTGCATTTCGCGATGAATATCGGGGTCGAAAGTGGAGTTCACTAACGTTCACAATATTGGTTATTGAGTAGGGAGTTGCATTTTTATTCACTTAATTCAAACTAGGTATAATAGGAAAATGACGCAGAAATCAACTCCTTGTAAAATTGTAAACAACAACTTAATCAAATATGTCATATTAGATGTCTACTTTTACTATTACTTGACTTGAGTATGAGTGGCCTTTGTTTAATTATGATAATTAGGTAGGTATAACTGAGATATAAGCCATATTATTAGATATAACTCATATTATTATTAATTTACATACTTTTACAAAAAAAATAAAACAGCTATAAAACTTTGAACCCAAAATAATATGCATATACGCGGAACAACCCACTCATTTCATGCCCGAGGTGTGGCTAGATAGGCTAGACTGATCTAATGTAACAAGTGTCACATAGGTGGCTATACATAACATTTTTTTCTCCATATTTTCGTCGGAAAAAGACGAATAAAACCGGATATACATAACATTTTTTTCTCCATATTTTCGTCGGAAAAAGACGAATAAAACCGGATAAGAACGAGATTTCGTTTGCTGACTTCTCGAGCGACACAAGGAATATACATAGGTTCCATTTTTGAAATAAAAAAAAATATCGAAATTTTCACATAGGTGGTTCTTCCAAACAACTATTCATATATAATCATCATACAGCTCCAACTTCATGTCATGCAGTCCTCTTCTTGTGTGTGCATTATCTATGTCTTCAATCGGGGTTTGTGGTTGTGTGATCATTCCAATACTCCCCGGGAAATTCCGCTTTATCTTATATATATATATATATATATATATATATATATAATCATCATACAGCTCCAACTGCATGTCATCCATTCCTCTTCTTGTGTGATGCATTATCTATGTCTTCAATCGGGGTTTGTGGTTGTGTGATCATGCCAATACTCCCCGGGAAATGTTTCCCTTCATCTTTTATATAATCATCATACAGCTACAACTTCATGTCATCCATTCCTGTTCTTGTGTGTTGCATTATCTATGTCTTCGATCGGGGTTTGTCGTTGTATGATCATGCCAATATTCTCCAGGAAATGTTTCTCTTCATCTTTTATATAATCATCATACAGCTCCAACTTCATGTCATCCATTCCTCTTCTCTCTTCTTCTGTGTTGCATTATCTATGTCTTCAATCGGGGTTTGTCGTTGTGTGATCATCTGCAGGAAATGTTTCTTGTATTTTACAAACATTATCATTTTGAAACCATTATGATATTCTGAGAAGGGATTTTGTATTCCATCTTCAAATGTTAACCTGGGGAGATATCGACCAACTGTATAAAATTATTATCTTTCCTCATCTCTTTCGCAGAAAAATATCTATTTTGTCTTTTATAAAAAGACTGTTCACAATGGCCATAAGAGGTTTGATAAAAAGTTTGATGACTTTACGCTTTTCTCACTTACTGTTGGTGTTATTGTTGTTGTAGAGGTATTCCTCTTACAATCAATTATTCTCTCCATGTTGAAATTTTGTAGAAATTTGTTGACATGAGTTGACATACCGAAAAGGTTTAGATGACCCTTGGCTGGAACTGTGATCGCATGCATTTCAGGTCGTCCAGGTGCATTATTCTTCCTTATGGTCTCCTTCCATTACACAACTATGCCAGGTGTTCCAATTTTAAACAAATTCTTGTACGCTATTTTCGTTACCTATCGCTTTTAATCTAAATCCCTTCATCTAAATTTTTTCTTCAGCGATTCTTCCTTTAGCAAAGGAAAAAAAAATCACTTTTCTGTTATTGTGAGTCAAGTAATGCATAGATCACGAACTTTTTTTTTTCACGTTGATTTCAATTTTTATGACATTTTGGTGATTGCGTTGGATGAGTGTTAGAGGTAATACATATTTTTATCTGAAGGAAATTTGGGTTTCTTAGCTCTTAACATTCCATAACACGCGGGACCGAATTTGCTTTTCATATTTAATTTCTCGTTATTACCTTGTTTAGCGAATTAGTATACAAAGTCAATATTCCAGGATTGTATCATTGATATTTAAAACGTCATCAAAAAATGTGAGTTTCTACGAAGTGTCTGTAGATACTGTGAGAAGCGAGCGAGGGTTATTGTGCCAGGAAAGAGTTACAGCTAAAGAGAGTAGGCATCAAACGAAATGTTGTGGCATGGTAAAATTGAAAACCAACGCCGACACCAAATAGAATTGGGAAAGGGTGAAGTTAAAGAAAAAAAAGAAGTATCCTTGATATAAAACGCATTTAAATTTTAGGATTCATAGATTACGCAGAATTAAGGCATTTAGGGTACTCGACTTAATTTTACTGTGTTTGTGCGTGATGCGCGTTTATGCGCGCAGGACTTACAAATTTTTACTTTTTATTGTCGTTATGTTTTTGAAAGACATCATCTTATCTTTCGCTGAATTACAATTGAACACAGTTTGGCGGTCTACACAACCACCCTTATAATTGTACAAAGAAAGATGACTTTTAAACTGCAATAAATATTTTAGAAAATGTCAAAAATTGTATCTTGCATGCCATTGAAATTATTATTGCTTGAAGATTATTCTGCTATTACGTCTTTTCTTTCTTCCTCTATTGCTATCTGTCTTATTCTTTTTCTTAACCATCCAACTTCCATCTTTCTCACAGCCTCTCTCAATCTAACACTCAGTGGCGTTTCGAAGCTTGTACGGAGCTATTGTCTTGAAAGTGGAAGTTATTAAATTGAAAATATTATTGGACTAAAAATGTTTCTCTGAGAATTATGAGACCTACTGTTGCAGCCTCAGTAAGTTGAAACGTTAGATTCGTAACCAGGAGTTTGTTGGTTCGAATCTCCATTAGGGCCCCTATTATGCCCGTGGTGGACCATAAAGAATTATACAGGCCTAAATTGTTTTGGGTACATTGGGGTTCCCGGTTATATTTTTGAGGGATCTGAAAAGTATATGAAGTAGAAGGCCCTCTAAAAAAATTTAATTTGTGTCTATTAGGTTTAGATTTTCCTGAGTAATCTTGCTAAAAAAAATGGTCTAAATTCCGTTAGGGCCCACAAAAATTTTTGAGGCCCATTCGGGGCCCCCTTGATATTAACTTCTTCGCCCTCCCACCGCGGGGTCGACGCCCGCTCTCTCTCTCTCTGTCTCTTTCACCCTCTTTTCCTTCTCCATCTTCCTGAGATTTTTAGTTTTATATATTTTTGTACAAACAATATTGAAGCGTGACGTGATTTTTATTTATTTTTATTACATTTTAGTACCTTCGGTATCAGTGTTTCCTAAACAAACAACACATTTGGATCAATCCGTCCTATTTTGAGATGTAGCCACCGAGGGAAGAAGGGCGGTAGTCACAAGCCCGTGTATACAGGGTGTTTGGCTATAAATGGGACCCCTGAATATGGTGGGTAGCTGAGATCAAATGGAACATTTTTTACGAAATTCATTACTAAGCCAGACGAAGCATAGCCGAGTTACAGGGTGGAGAATGTCATTTTTGGACAACTTACAACGTCGCTTAGTGGGTTCTGTGTGACCGAACAAAAAGAAGATGGACACTAAATCCTAGTTATTGATGGCGGTGATTTCAAATATGCTATCAATTTTTTTAAAAACAAAAGCGAAATGGGGGAAAACCTGAAAAGTGATCAAATTTTTTTGTCTGTTCCCGAATGTGATTTGACTTATGAAAAGAGTGTCTCTTTCGAAGACATTTTGTGTTGTGTAAAAAAAAATTGAAAAATCGAACAAAAAATTCAATTCCCATGTTAAGAGGGAACCACGAAAATGGTCCGATTACGATAAAATTTTAGAAATAAGCTCCAATTAAAGTCCTGGACACAACTGTCAAATTAGAAATTCGAAAAAAGAGCGTGAACCAAAATGGCAGCCTTCCAAAGTCCAAAATATGTTCGATTAAAAGTATTTTTTTCTTTTTTTCTCGTTTGATTTTTTAGTATTTTTTTCTCGTTATGACAGTACCCGAGTATAACAAATGGAATTATGAGTTCAGATTTTTTAAAAGGATATCAAAAAAAAAAGAAAAAAACAATTTGTGAATTTTCATATTTCCTAGAATATTTTCTGATGAATATTGTGCTAGTTTAGAAGACGTTTTTTTCCGATTTTTTTTTCTTTCTTAATCTGAGTTCAGATTACATTTTTCATGCTCAGGTACTCTTAAAATCAATTTAAATGTGTTTTCAAACCGGGAAAAATGAAAGAGAAATGTATTGAATCGAACATTTTTTGGAATTTGGAAGGCTGTCATTTTGGTTCACGCTCTTTTTTCGAAATTGACAGTTGTGTCCAGGACTTTAAATGGAGCTCATTTCTAAAATTTTATCGCAATCGGACCATTTTCGTTGTTCCCTCTTAACATGGAAATTGAATTTTTTCTTCGATTTTTCATTTTTTTTTTTTTACACAAAATGTCTCAGAAAGAGACNTTTTTTTTTTTACACAAAATGTAGAAAGAGACACTCTCTTCATAAGTCAAATCACATTTGAGAACAGACAAAAAAATTTTGCTTTTGTTTTTTAAAATTTTGATAGAACCCACTAAGCGACGTTGTAGGTTGTCCAAAAATGACATTCTCCACCCTGTAACTCGGCTATGCTTCGTCTGGCTTAGTAATGAATTTCCTAAAAAATGTTCCATTTGATCTCAGCTACCAACCATATTCAGGGGTCCCATTTATAGCCAAACACCCTGTATACGGCGAATTCGTTGTTAGGTAGAACCAAAGATGTAAAGACATCAGAAAATTGCCGTTTCTTAGCATGGATACTTTGAGGAGTAAGCGAGAGTAGTTACTGAACAACTAAAGACAGTAGGCACTGAAAAACTAAAGAGAGTAGGCACTGTACAGCTACAAAATGTAGGCCCAATAGCCTTTTCAAAAAAAATGTGGGTATCACAGCATTACTAAGAGCCTTCTGCACTAATAATTTCTTCATACTTCTAATCTATTTACTCTGGTTAATGTAGCCACTGGTCGCTACTTACATTATAGTAGCTACTTAATCTTCCTCAAGTGACTGAGTGCATCCCGAAATTACAAGCACGAAGTCGAAATGAGTGGATGAGTGTTAGAGGAAACACATATTATTATCTGAATTAATTTTGGGTTTCTTAGCTCTTAACATTCCAAAACACGCGGGACCGAATTTGCTTTTCATATATAATTTCTCGTTATTAACTTGTTTAGCGAATTAGTATACAAAGTCAATATTCCAGGATTGTATCATTAATATTTAAAACGTCATCAACAAAATGCAAGTTTCTACGAAGTGTCTATAGATACTGTGAGAAGTGAGAAGCAAGCGAGGGTTACCGTGCCAGAAAAGGGTTGCAGCTAAAGAGGGTAGACACTGAACAGCTGAAGAGAGTAGGCACTGAACAGCTAAAGAGAGTAGGACTGAACAGCTAAAGAGAGTAGGCACTGGACAGCTGAAGAGAGTTAGCACTGAACAGCTGAAGAGGGTAGGCTCTGAACAGCTAAAGGGAGTAGGTCCTGAATAGCTAAAGAGAGTAGGCACTGAACAACTAAAGAGAGTAGGCACTGAACAGCTGAAGAGAGTTAGCACTGAACAGCTGAAGAGGGTAGGTTCTGAACAGCTAAAGGGAGTAGGTCCTGAATAGCTAAAGAGAGTAGGCACTGAACAGCTGAGGGGAGTAGGCACTGAACAGCTGAAGAGAGTAGGCACTGAACAACTAAAGAGAATACGCACTGAAATGCTGAAGAGTAGGACTGAACAGCTAAAGAGAGTAGGCACTGTACAGCTAACAGAATGTTAAGCCCAATAGCCATTTCAAAAAAAAATGTGGGTATCACAGCAATACTAAGATCCTCCTGCACTAATAATTTCTTCATACTTCTAATATATTTACTCTGGTAATACCGCCACTGGTCACTACTCACATTAAAGTAGCGACTTAATCTTCCTCAAGTGACTGAGTGCACCCCGAAATTACACGCACGAAGTCCAAAAAAAGGGTGTTAACTTTGAGCAGTATGCAACAGTACTTACCCGAGATAGTCTGATAAAATAGATCTTATTTTCCATTTGTGCGCAAACTTCGGTGTAGGTATACAAAATTTCAATTCAACATAATATGGAAAATTGAGCACAGTATATGGAATATGGATCAACATTTAAGGCAGCGGATGTTGATCTATATTCCATATTATGGAAAATTGAGCACAATATATGGGATATGGATCAACATTTGGGGCAACCGAACACAGTATATAGAATATGGATTAACATTTGAGGCAGCCGAACACCTTTATATGGAATATGGATCAACATTTGAGGAAGCCGAACACCTATATATAGAATATGGATCAACATTTGAGGCAGCCGAACACCAGTATAAGGAAGGGGGGGGGGGAAGCAGGTAACACAAATTTCTGGTCTCGCTTGGCTTCTACGGATCTAATCTTACACCCAACAGGTTCTCCTTTATCTTTCTCTTTGATTTATTACTTCTCATCTCTTTCTTTACCCCTTCTCCTGTTTTTTTATAATCCTTTATTATTGTTTACTTTACTCCGTACAATATAGTAACCCGGGCCGTTTTCTGTGCAAGATGAAAAGGACAGTAGCCTAGGATGCCAAATTTTGGAGAACTCTCACTCATAAAATCTATCTTCTGGCTCTGTCTGTAGCTCATGGGGAAAAGAACTTTTGGGAATTTTTCTTCGTTTTTGTTTTAACGTCTCTTTAAATCAATGTCATTTTTGAGCTTTGAGATCCACCAATCTATTCGATTGAAAACTAAATCGGTATTCAGCTTGATTTTTTTTTTTTTGCTTAAGTCTCTTTAACATCTTTTGGTCATTCGAGACGGGAGTTTTACCCTACATTCGCTAGAAATTTGCAAACCAGCTACCCTTATTTACCTCGCCTAGCCTGGGTTAGCCGGAAAAATAGCCAGCATCACGAGGGCGCGAACCCCAATGGACACCCACATGGAACAACCTCGCTGGACGTTTTATATAAAAAGATCCTCAATACATAATAATTAAAATATGTTTTGGTTTATTATTTTCAATATTTAATAATAAACTATTATTAAATATTGAAAATAATAAACCAAAACACATGGCACGTTGAATACACCAGTTCCCGCTGGATCACTGAAGTTAAGCAACGTCCAGCGAGGTTGTACCATGTGGGTGTCCACGTGGGTTCGCGCCCTCGTGATGCTGGCTATTTTTCCGGCCCAATACAGGCTGGGTGAGGTCAATGTGGGTAGCTGGTTTGCAAGTTTCCAACGAATGGAGAGTGAAACCTCCGTATTGAATGACTGTTAGATATTAAAGAGACGTTAATCCTAATTAAAAAAAAAAAATTAATAAACTTTTAGAATTGTCACGAGAAAAAAAAAAAAAAAAAAAAAAAAAAAAAAAAAAAAATACCCCTCCCCTCAAAATTTGATAGAATCCAAACTTGAAATAAATTTGGTAGGTCCTGTTCCTGTCTCACCATTTCATATTTCGTACAAATCGCTCAACGCTAAGCGATAGGGAAGGGAGGGGGATAGGCGGACGGAATTTTTCTGCGAACCATGAAACGTAAAATATCAAATTTTTGAGGTAGGGGAATTTTCTTTTTAATAGCCACTAATATAATAAAGTATTTAATGTATTTAATGCAAATGTTTTAGGACAAACAATTTTGAGTCAGATGCATTTGAAACAAAGAGTGACGTAAAGCAAGGTGACAGCTTATCACCAATGATTTTCAATCTGGCTCTTCATTGTGCCCTAAAAGAACTTGAAAAGGACAAAGAAACCCTGGGGATAGACAACTTCCAAATCCTAGCTTACGCCCACGACATAGCAATTATGGGCAAAACGAAGGACGAAATAGAAGATTGTTTGAAAAAACTGAAGAAAGGAACAAGAGAAATGGGATTTGAAATTAATGACATCAAAACTGAATACATGATAATCAAGAAAAAAGAACATCCCACCATCTGTCAACCTAGACAACTGTAATTATAAAGTTGTGGACAAATTTAAATATCTTGGCACACAAATAGATACCGATAACTCATTAAAAGAAGAGATAGGGAGCCGAATCACTAACGCCAATAGATGCTATTTCTCTCTCAATAGTATATTTAAAGCTAAAAACGTGTCCAAAAGATCAAAGATCAGAATTTACAAAACGATCATTTTACCAGTATTGTTGTATGGAAGTGAGACTTGGGCGACCACCAGGAAAATGGTACAAAAACTAAAAAACATTTGAAAATACAATTTTACGGAGAATATATGGCCCAACAAAAGATGAAAGAACAGGAGAGTGGAGAATTAAAAAGAACGTGGAAATATGGCAACTCTACAATGAACCCTTAATAACAGAAATTTTAAAAACTAATGTCATGAGATGGGCGGGTCACGTTGCAAGAGCAGAGACAGGATCCATCATTCAGAGAACTCTACACCTAAACTATGAGGAAGGAAGAGATAGAGGAAGACCCAGAAGAAGATGGCAAGATAATGTAAAGACAGGATCCATCATTCAGAGAACTCTACACCTAAACTATGAGGAAGGAAGAGATAGAGGAAGACCCAGAAGAAGATGGCAAGATAATGTAAAGACAGGATCCATCATTCAGAGAACTCTACACCTAAACTATGAGGAAGGAAGAGATAGAGGAAGACCCAGAAGAAGATGGCAAGATAATGTAAAGACAGGATCCATCATTCAGAGAACTCTACACCTAAACTATGAGGAAGGAAGAGATAGAGGAAGACCCAGAAGAAGATGGCAAGATAATGTAAAGACAGGATCCATCATTCAGAGAACTCTACACCTAAACTATGAGGAAGGAAGAGATAGAGGAAGACCCAGAAGAAGATGGCAAGATAATGTAAAGACAGGATCCATCATTCAGAGAACTCTACACCTAAACTATGAGGAAGGAAGAGATAGAGGAAGACCCAGAAGAAGATGGCAAGATAATGTAAAGACAGGATCCATCATTCAGAGAACTCTACACCTAAACTATGAGGAAGGAAGAGATAGAGGAAGACCCAGAAGAAGATGGCAAGATAATGTAAAGACAGGATCCATCATTCAGAGAACTCTACACCTAAACNTATCATACCATACTCTGCATCTATCTTTGATTTTGATTTAGTTCACCAGACGATGTCGTAACGGACGAAAGCGCTCGTGACTCATTTTTATATTTGTAGTCTGATACAAAAAATCTTTTTGAAATTGGTATAGAGATGCTAAATCACCAACGATGGAGGAAGATTGGATGGAAGCTGCGCATGACAGAGCAAGATGGAAGAGGATACTTGTGGGAGGTTTTGGGCCTTCGAGGCCTGATACAACCAGCCAGTAGTAGTAGTAATATAATAAAGCCATGAGTCACGATGCCAGTTTTTTCCTTGAACATTTCCTTGAAGCAATACAAAAAGACTCATGTACTCCCTAAAATCGGCCCTGATTTCTGGCTTATATTTCAGACATATTAATTACGTTTTGTCCACGTGAAAATAAAAAGCGTGATTTGACTTCAAAAGGATGCTTTTTGCTTCAGCTTCATATATAAAGCTATCTTTGTTGTTTTTTTTTACTCTTAGAGTTTCCTATTACAATGAAAAAAAAATAAAAATATCTGAGCACACAGTCTCTGTGATGATGTCTGATGTGGTCTGACGGGGAATAACATCATTATCATCATCGTCATCATTATGTGACATCATCGAGTTCGATAGTAGCCAGCTGTATGACAGTCAATGTGTAGAAAAATGGACCTAAACAATAGGATAATTTCGGTCTACACAGACAGTCAAGCAGCCTTAAAGGCTCTTGAGGCAAACCAAACCAACTCCAAGTTGGTTTGGGAGTGTAAACAGCTCCTCAATGAGGAGTCCAGGAGGAACAGGATCCACATAAATTGGGTACCTGGACACGAGGGCATTGAGGGAAATGAAAAAGTTGATGAGCTAGCCAGGGCCGGTTCCTCGACACCATTCACTGGTCCGGAGCCGGCGGTTAGCATAGCGAAATGCTTGGTCAAGGCCGCTATAGAAGACTGGGTCTTTAAAAAACACAAGGAGACCTTGAACGGGGTCACGGGACTTCCTTTCTCTAGGAGGATGATTAAGGCCCCTCAGAGAAAACGGCAAAGAAAATTGTGAATCTCAGCAGACATGACAAGGGAACAGCGATGTTCAGGATGTGTGGAGAAGAAGAGGAGACGGCTTCGCACATTATATTTGACTGCTCATATATCGCGCTACAACGCTTCAGGACGCTAGGGTTCCCGGGTTGTGAACTCATAGAGATACACTCTAACCCAGTAGAATCTTTGCTGAACTTCATTAGGGGTTCGGCAATTTCAGGGCTGGGTGAGGGATATTAGACGTGGAAAAACTGGTGTGCAGTAGTTCTAACTAGTGGACGCAGCACTTGGAATTCCGAAAGGAAGGGCCGCCACAATTAATAATAATAAATAATGGTACGTTCAATGCACCAGGAACCGGTTTCATGAGCACTATCTTCTTCTTCTTCTATATCTTCACCTTTTCACACTTCTATTTAGTGATGTGCGGGCTCGAGTACATCGTCGACTCGAGTATTTGGTTGACTCGAGTCCAGGAGACTCGTTATGATATTGATATATTCGAGTGTTCCAGACTCGGGGCCAGGCTGTGAGTAGGTACCAGGTACCCAGCTTACTTCAGTGCCGCGAGTAATGTATTACCTAATAATTCACACTTAACGTTTCGTGAAAGATCGCCTTCCTTCCGAAGGTATGCCAAGATAAACGAGTAAAGACAAGGGGGAGGTAGAAGATTTAGATGAGGGACTTCCTCTACTCGAGTTGAGTTTTAACTCGAGTCACAGGTACTCGTGAGTAAAATTCTTCCATACTATTAGTGGACTCATTAATCTTCCCTGAGTAGATGCACTTATGTCACATATATTAGTAGACTTGAGTCCCGGATTGCCAGACTCGAGTCGACTTGAGTACAGTTGACTCGAGTAAAGTACCCGAGTCCGCACATCACTACTTCTATTTCTTATCTGGACCAGTAACCCCCGCTTGCTTCTCACAGAATCCATAGAAACTGAGGATAAATTCAGCCTTATTTAAAAGACCGGATGCGCTCCCTAACAATTATACGTGCTGTATTTCAGGCAAAATGCATATAAGGTAAACTAGTCCGTCGTTGGCCTCCCCCAGTGGTTGGCCCCCTTTTCGAAATTTCTGAAATAACTCTATGATTAACATGATTCTTACTGGTCGAAACTTGTTTAATTGAATCCTTATACTCTCCCCTCCCCAAAAAATATAACTTCAGCTCTCAGTCTTCAATTGTTTGTAAGTAAATTCAAATTGAACTAAGCGAAATCAAAATATACGAAAATTTGAAGATTTCTTACGCATTTGTTAAGGAAAGTGTTTTGTTCAATTATGGATATCCGTGTAAATATTTAAATTTTATTGATGTTTTCAAGTTTTTTTAGTATTCCTAAACCCAATATTACTTTAGTAATTATAAAATCATCGATTCTAATTATTAATTATTTAATTAAAAGGGGGGCCAACGACTAACATGAATTTTTTCGAAGTTTTTAGTCGTTGGCAGGGGAGCTGAATTCTGATATTTAGTAGTTGGCAGGGGCCCAAAATGTTATTTTTAGTGATTGGCCTTTGACCACCTAAGTTTCTGGTCCTACTATATTTATTCCAAAACTCACATGTAACAAGGTATTAGGTACCTCCTAGGTAGTAAAGCTATTAGAGTTTATCGTAATATTATTACCAGAGTAGATAGGTACCTTATCCTGCTATAAATACTTGGTAAGTTAGTATCTACGCTGGTAAAAAGCCTAAAGATTACTATTTAGTCATTGAATAACATGTTTACCTGGCTACTAATACCTGGTAAGTTAGTAAGTATACCTAACTATCTACGCTGGTAAAAAGCCTAAAGCTTAATATTTAGTCATTGAATAACATGTTTACCTGGCTACTAATACCTGGTAAGTTAGTAAGTATACCTAACTATCTACGCTGGTAAAAAGCCTAAAGCTTATTATTTAGTCATTGAATAACATGTTCACCTGGCTACTAATACCTGGTAAGTTAGTAAGTATACCTAACTATCTACGCTGGTAAAAAGCCTAAAGCTTAATATTTAGTCATTGAATAACATGTTTACCTGGCTACTAATACCTGGTAAGTTAGTAAGTATACCTAACTATCTACGCTGGTAAAAAGCCTAAAGCTTATTATTTAGTCATTGAATAACATGTTCACCTGGCTACTAATACCTGGTAAGTTAGTAAGTATACCTAACTATCTACGCTGGTAAAAAGCTTAAAGCTTATTATTTAGTCATTGAATAAAGTGTTAACCTGGCTATAAATAACTGGTAAGTTAGTATATTAACTATCTACGCTGGTAAAAGGCTTAAAGCTAATTATTTAGTTATTGAAAAAAAGGTTTTACAAACATGTTAATTATAAGTGTTAAAAATCTGGTGTGAAAATCACACGACTTTCCTTATCTATAAAAAAAAAGTATTGTAATGGGCTGAAATTTTCGATGTCGTGTTTTCAATGGCAGAACACATTTTGAAGTCCCCAGAGCGGAAATACTATTATATATTACACTTCTTGATATATTCCACTTGGACCTAACTTGTATTTTTCGATTTCTTGTATGAAATTGATATGAATTGGCACCAAGTTTAAAGTTCTCTTAAGGATAGGCGAAAACCCCTATAAAGCGACATAAAACCGCCAACGGTATAGTCGATTTCCACAAAAAAGATTATTTTGCCGTTCATGACATAAAACTGACATAGGTACATACCAAATTTCAAGTTCTTGAGATATTTTGTTCACAGACAGACACATACATACATGGACCAATGGTTGAAACTCGAGATTTGGGCTCTGTCTCTAGCTCTTACCTGTGACAGAAATGTCCCGAGAGAGCACTGTGACAAAGATGTCCCGAGAGAGCACCTCAAAACGTGTTTTGGCATCGAAAATTTCAGCCCATTACAATACTTTCCTTTTTATAAGATAAGGAAAGTAAAAAATATGTACTATTAAAATAAATGAATTTAAAACAAAACACTTACAAAAACACTATTTATAATTATTTATGTAGACACTAGTTTCGAATCATTTGATTCATCATCAGTTTAGTCGAGTCGAAAAATGGGGAGTGTCCGTGTATCGATGTATTTGAGGAAAATATGTACTTTCGGTAGGTCTGCGAATAGGTTTTTATCTATTTTTTATACTCCTAAACGGGAACGGCCATGACTCTAAGGAGCTAAGCTAGAGGCCTTAGCAAAGCGCGGGCTAACAGCTAGTATTCATATAAAATAATTCAACATTTTTCCTCTTACTTTCAAGATGTAAAGCCATACCTTCCTATTTCAAATGGAAGCACTTAAAAGTGTATCTGCTAAGAACAGAAATGAAATGTACCAATGAGTATGATATGTACCAATGAGTATGATATGTACCAATGAGTATGATATGTACTAATGAGTGTGATATGTACCAATGAGTATGATATGTACCAATGAGTATGATATGTACCAATGAGTATGATAATATATATGATAACATCATTACCATAAGTGATGACTGGAGTTAAGGGCTTTTCGATTTTGAAACATTTTGGGGGCCCTCAATTTTTTTTTTTTTTTTTTTAGATTTGATTAAGATTTTTTTTCTATTAATGACTACAATACTAACGCGTGAACATCTGATCATATCCACTAGTTATTTGTGGTATGTGTTATGTGTTAACTAGTTGAGTAGATTTTTTAATAATTACATTTTTAACTCAAATAAGCTGGCTGGGTTTCACCAAGAGACTTAAATGTTAACAGGAGAGTTAACAGGCAGGTTTTCATTGAACCGATCTGAGGTCTCAGATAAGTATTTTCTCCTTTGATCGGTCAGTAGGTTTTTTGCTTGTTACCTAATTCTAATGGTAACTTTGAAACAAGGCCGTTTGATGGGGCGCGGTTTTAAGCAAAAAATTTTAACCTAAATGTTTACGACATATGGAGGGAGAAACATTTCTCTAAAAAAAAACCTATATCTTGGGCGCGATAGAGTACATCACCTAATAGGCAAAAGCGTAAGAACGGTGGAGCCAACGATCGTACCACGTTGAATACACCAGTTCCCGTCAGATCACTGAAGTTAAGCAATGTCGGGCATGGTCAGTACTTGGATGGGTGACCGCTTGGGAACACCACATATCGTTGGATCTTTTTTCCGGCACAACCCAGGCTGGGTGAGGTCAATGTGGGTATCTGGTTTGCAAGTTTCCAGCGAATGGAGGGTAAAACCCCCGTCTTGAATGACCAAGAGATGTTAAAGAGACGTTAAGCCAAATTAAAAAAAAAAAAAAAAAAGAACGGTGGGGCGGTCCGCCCTGGATGCCGGTCCTATAGGGCTTTGTTACTCCTTTTATATTTAGAAACATTCGATTATCAGAGTGCATTTCGAAATATCGCCCCGGGAGCCTAACAGCCACCAGGCGGCCCTGATTTGAAAAATGTCTTTGTAAAGCCCTATATTTATACATTATCTCTGTGTGAAACTAGATGGGTTCAACGATTGTGAAATTATCTAAAAAAAAAAAAATCCGAATACCCTGCATGTTTAATAAACATTGTTTATTTCCATGGAAGCTTGATTTTTAAATTTATGAATTAATTAGGAAATATTCATTTTTAGGAATTTTTCATGTTAGACATGAAATGTATTTTACATTATGTGTTTCAGCCATTTCTTTCAGATCCAATAGGTAGTTAGTATATGTCACGTCGGTCGTCAGCAAAGTGTCAGTCGATTTTATCTTTTCTTCTTCTTTCTTATAGATACCTGCGTAGTTATTATTATTCAGATCTTATTTATTCCTTCACAGAATTACAAGGTATTTTTAATTTTCTGTTTTAAAATTCAGCCAAAACATGGGTTGAAACATGCGACTTGTATCAATTATTTTCTAATTTATTTGAAAAATGAAAAAAAAAAATTGTAAAATAATATTTAAAGAAAGCTCCTTCTGGGATGCTAGATTATTAAAATGAAATCAGGCTGAGTGTGCACATTACTCTGAATGGGGTTGAGCAGTGAGCACTCCCGGGTTAATCTTACTCTAACAAGTTTTAATATTTTGCTCTTTTCCAGATTTGTAACAAGTTGATTAATTAAAATGGGTAGCATTTTGGGTGCAACATTGCACTGTTGCATTATTGTAACTTTGTTTCATGGCAGCTTTGGAAGTATGGATGGATCAGTGGAAAATAAGAATGAAGAAACTATAATTGCATCTGGTAATATATTTTACACTAGCTGTTTCGCCCGTGCTTCGCTACGGAATTGCTATCTTTGTTTTTCAAGAAATTTGGGAGGGGGATTCAATTTGTGTCCACCCTGTATATTGCAACCTTTAAAACCCAAGATTTAAACTGTTCGCCAGGCGCTTTAGGGGCACGGCCATTCTGACTTTTGAGTTAATTCAAAATTTTATTTTACCCGTTCCCGATTTTGTACTCGTAACTCTGGAATGGCTGGCTATACCTTTGCAGAAAATGTCCTAAAATAAGGACTAAAGGGCCACCTTTCTCGCTTGGAGTTGATATGTTGGCGCGACAAATTTTAAGATATCGGACCGTGACTGTCCGATTTTGGTGAATAAATTATAACTCGAAAAAGGCTTGACATATTTTAGTTCTGATAATTTTCCTGGGGTCGTAGATCATGATTTTGGGTCCATCCCCATTAATTTTTTGCTATCTTCTACCGCTTGGACTGTGGTATCGTAACAGACAACCCCTCATACATAGGTACATAGATATACATAGGTACAAACATACAAATTTCTGATTTATACAGGGTGGTCCATTTTAAGTGACGCAGTCGATNGCTATATGCTACCGCTTGGACAACCCCTCATATATAGGTACATAGATATACATAGGTACAAACATACAAATTTCTGATTTATACAGGGTGGTCCATTTTAAGTGACGCAGTCGATTTTCTTGGCTTTTGTAGGAGATACAAAAAATCTATTCTGAGATTATTTTCATAGCTCAAAGGGGGACATGCTATAGTGACCTTTGCAAATCTGTCAAGGTTATTTTAAGGTCAACTTCATTTTCTTAAATGGAAAAACCTGAATTTTATTGCATATTTGAATTTTACGTAAAATTCTACATTCATTCAAATATTTACTTTTTGTTTTCACTTCAATATTTTTCTTAAACATGATGATGGGTCGTGCGACATATCAAACTAAAGCTCTCATCATTCTTAATCCGATGGTATACTCTTTTTATTCAAATTTGTATTTGTATTTTTTTACATGATTTTAGAGAGCTGTCATAACTACGTAATATTGAGTGTGCGGTGAACCTTGTTGCCATTAAATTTCAGCCAGCATTATTTTCAAGTGAAAAGAAAAAGTAAATATTTGAATGAATGTAGAATTTTACGTAAAATTCATATATGCATCCCCCCTCCCCCCCTTCAGGCTACAGGAAATCTTAAAGAGATTATTAATTATTTTGAAAATAAAATCATCAGATATATTTGAGATTAGAATTATAATTCCATCTCGAATGACCAATAGATGATTTAAAAAAAAAATAAAAAAAAAATACAATTACAATTTTGTTTCGAGTTTCGAGATGTTTTGAACGCGTCTATGTAAACTTACGACATATTGAAATACTGAAAATTAATCCAACCAAGCAAATTTTCAAAAGCAGTACTTTTAACAGGAATTTTAGATACATCCATGCAATATAGACAGTGCTTTGTAAGTTGTGGTCATAACCTTACCACTACTAGCCATTTCCATTCAGAGCTCTGGATTATTATCAGGAGGGTTTTCATCTCAGGGTCTTCTGATTTCATAAAGTAAGTGTAGAAACTGCTTACAAGCTAACATATATCTCACTGAAATTATACTTCAAAGAGATGGCTTGTGTATACTGTATTTTTGTATACAAATGATTTGACACTTAAAAAGTGTTTTTGTTAGAATTAAAAAAAAATATGACATTTTCCATTATTTTTAAAAGCGGACAGGACCCAAGACATACATACAAAAAGCAGGACATTGTCTGCCAAAGCCGGACTTCTGGTTACTCCAGTTCCAGCGCACTAATTAAAAAGAATATTTCAATGTTTTCTTTTGTTATTTAGCATCAGCTTCTGAAGATGCAGATACAGATAGAGCTGTACAAATAAGGAAGGCAGTCTTATTGCAAAGAATACGCAAAATAGCAGAAGCAAAGGAATCTCTAAAGATATTTGTGTCATATTTAAATGATCAACTGACCAACTTGGAGAAGCCTGATTTGTCTGATTGCAGTCGAGAATTTAAAATAAAAAAGTTATTTTCAAAGATATATCTTAAAAAAGGTGAAGTGGCAAAAGTAATTGAACAAATACCACATATTACAAACGATATAAACTATTTGGATGAAAATGTTGAAAGATCTCTGCATGATGCCTTGATGAAAACCAAAATTGACACGGATGAAATGAACGAATTGCATCATGAATTGTATGAGATTACTTTAAAATTGAAGAACGATGAAATTATTTTAAGAAAAGAAGCCGCTACATCTAAAACAAGGAATGCAGAAGCTTCAGACACATGGAAAGATGAGATAAATGATGCTATTACGCAAAGATTAGCGTTGCAGAGTTTGAACGAAGATAATGATGATGCGCCGTCCACTTCCTACAGAACGGAAGGACCGTTCTCCAGATCCAAATCCAAAAAAAAGAAAGAAAAATTAAAACATTAAATAATNTGCTATAATTAATAAGTCCCTACATCAATTTCAATTTAATCAAAATGTTTGTTGATTAACCCGGGAGTGGTCCCGTTCCGCCGCAGTACGCAAACGGTCCACTATAGAGATTTTTTCTCACCCTTGGTTTTGCTGCGTTTTCCTTTCTTTTCGAAGAAAATAACTGATTTTTTTTCGAAGAATTTGTTCAAAATCTTCTTTGATCTATATTTGAAGCGATTTCAGCAAGTTTATTTTCCAATTATTATTTTATGAAATATTAGAAATGTACCTAAATAATTAAAATAATTAATTATTTAGGTAGTTATTATGTTCACATTAATATATAATTAAAGTAATTAGTTAATTAAATGTAATTAAATAAGTTAAATTTTAAACTAAATAAAAAGCCACACAAAAGACGAGAATATTTCGAAGAAAAAATTTCGTCGCGACTGGTCGCGATGTGAGAAAAATTCTCGCATCGTCTGCCTCAGACAACTTTCCGACTGCCTCAGGCAACTGAAATGCAATGTATGTCGGCAATTTTTTGTGAGCACAAAGTAAAACATATTTTGAACAGCTACTGAGAGACCCGACAAGTTGGAGCCAATTATTACCAAGGTATTGCGTTTTTGCCGTCAGTGTGAGAAAAATTTCCTATAGAGGACCACTCACGGGTTCAATTTAAATATTAGTGGAATTAGATTTTTTAATAAAAAAAAATTTAATGTATATTTCATTGTGTAATTATATCACAATTTTGTGGTTCTCTATGTATTCCTCGCACATTCAGTTTCAAGTGAGATGTTGAATTGAGCACATCCGTAGTTGTTCATTTGTTTTTCTAAAGTAATTTTTCGTAAAAGTTAGTTAGTCAATTTGACGCATTTCCAGCGATAACGCTAGTTTTTTGGTGCGTTATTTTGCCGTTTGGTGAGTCATTTTGACGTTTTATAGGGACTCGTGAAATTTTTTACAATTAAACAAATAAATCCAATAATTTTCTTTTAAATAAAAAATAGTATTTTTTCTCAACTTAAAAAAGTCCTGCTGGCTTTTCCCGGTCCCACGTAGAAGGGGTAAGGTTAATTAGAGTAGTTGTTATGGTACGGCTAACACCAGGAGCTAACACTCATTGTTATCTTTAAACCAAATAAAACTAATCAACCGAAAAAATCCCGGAAAATGAGGTGTTTTTAATATGCAGTTTTTCTATAGAATTAATTGAGGTGTTCTTAATATGTAGTTTTTCTATAGAAATTTTCTCATTAATCTGGCTCTGTTGTGAATGAGTGTGAGGGTTACTAATTTTTTTGCTAAAATGGTTCGCTATTGAGTACACTCCCCATTTTAAGTCTTAAATCATACTCCATTTTAAGTCTTAAGTCATATTCTTACTTCAGACCTTCTAACTCAAAATGGCCGTTTTCTAAAAGACGTCATTTTAAGCTCTGGTAGAAATACGGGATTTGGTTATCTAGGAACGGCACTGATAAAACTTAGAAGTTGTTATTTTTATCACTTATATAGATGAAAAACCTTTTTTGAGCCACTCTTAACGAATTTCTACATCAAAATTAAATTCGGTTTCCATTATACAGGGTGTAACAAGTTTTGGATTTCAACCCCTCTGGCTCCGCCCCTGATGATTTTTTTGAAAAAATAAAAATGGTGATATTTTTATTTTATTCACACTTTTATTCTTCAAAAAATTATTTGTACCATTCCATAAAAAAAACACTTCCAAGATTCGAACCTGGATACTGATATTGCCATTCGAGTTGGCATGGGCTTTTTCTATCCCTAGAAATAAACAGAATTCAAAAATTCCAAGCGGTTCCAAAGTTATGGGCACCGGACAGGACTTCTGAGACATACTGTATACTGCCCGAATAGGAATGAAGAGTCCCCTTACACCGGCAGTTTTTTGGGTGCTATTATTATGTGGTGAATATAACAAATTCACGAAGATAAAAGTCCATAGGTTGACTGAGTTTGAACCCACGTCCTACTGTTTGTCAGTCAGAGCGTCTTACCACTGGACCACCAACCCATAAGATCATCTCTGCATACTAGAACACTACTATTGTAATATCGTGCAGATTTTTTTTTTTTTTTTTTTTTCTTCTTAAGAAAATACATTTTTATAATTATACTAGCTGTGTACCCGCACTTCGTTTCGAGAAGATGAGAGAAAATAATAAATCTGACTCTTCATTAATAATAATCGACTTACAACCGTTTAAACGCGATTAGAGCAGACACAGAGATTACATATTACATACACGTAATGGGTTGTTAAGCTGTGTAGAACGTGTTGGGAGTAGTATTGGGTTAGGTTCCAAAAAAAAAAAAAAAATGCTTTTTGAATTTTTTTGAAGTCCGCTGAGTTTATGCTTTTTGAATTGAGGTCTGCGACCCAGCCTAACCTTGCGCAAACTTCAACACGATTTTTTTTTTTTTTTTGGAACCTAACCCAATACTACTACCAACACGTTATACCCAACAAACTTGCTGGTGTTTAGGTCAGTTCTATGATTTTGAGTAGTAACAGCCACTTCAATACCATTATATCAACGAAACAAATCCAAACTTATTTGGGATCATAAAAAAATATTTTTAAGTACCATTTCGGTGCGGCCTCAAAGGGAATGGGTCACATGTTCAACCCCGTAATTCGTGAACGGTAAATCGTAGAGAGCTCGAGACCTTTAAAACAAGGTGTCAATTGATATACCTTCTCATTTGAAGCCAGTCGTTGCCCAGCCTAACAAAAAATCTAAGGAATACGTGTTTTTGCGTTTTCTTATATTTTCATCCATTCTCGAGATGCGGGGGGTGGGGTGAGACTTTATGGACACCCTGTATACATACATACAAACATTCATTTTTATATATATAGACTAGTATCCCCCGATCGCCCGCGCATATTTTAAATGACGTATCATGCTATCTCTCTCGCTCCAATGTATTTCTTATGGGGATTGTTTACTTTTCGCGATTTCTACCCTTTAAAATATTTTTTTTGCAAAATCCTTTCTTATAGTGCACACTTATATGGTACAACGAAGGTCCCTGTCTGTAGCATTAATAGTTTCGGCTTTACGTTGATCAGTCACTCAGGACATTGTCTTTTATATAGAAAGATAAAAACTCTGCCAATCCGACAAATGGGTATTATTTTACTGGCTAAAATAATACTTCAATACAAAATTTGATATTTTACGCTTCAAGATGCGTAGAATACAAAAATCGCCGTACGCCCCCCGCTCCCCGTACCCTGAAAATCGTCCGCCTTAAAGGGCACTTCTGCGTTTTACAGGCAAGTTGAAAATAAACACCTTTATACAGGTTGTAACAAAATTAAACTTTAGACCCATCCAGCTCTACTTTTATTTGAAGAAAATATTATATTTGTACCATCTATCATAATAAAACTCAATGTAACGATAGATGTATGTGTATGTATCACTGATTGTTTAGCCAAAACTGTAAGAGATATCGAAAATTTGATGGGAATGTCCCCCCCCCCAAAAAAAACTATAGACTGCATCTGAAAACTATCAGAATTCAAAAATGTCGAACCTTTTTCGAGTTAAGGACCATTTACACTGCCTGAACATACACGAGGATCGAGCATTCGTGATCATTACTCGAGCATTTCTGGCGATCATTTGCTCCTGAGGATTTGCAGCGAACAGATGGCACCCGTGTTATCCGCAATTGCGGTTTCCGCGGCGGTTATCCAAAGCTTAACCGTTTATCCGGCGGGTTTTTTTTTATAGTGTTGGACGAAGTTCCCAGCTGCGTGGCAACAGAGTCCCAGCAGGGCCGTCAAGAGAAAATCCGAGCCCGTGACTGAAAAGTTACGGGCCCCTATACAAAAATCATTGAATCCTCAAAGGCAAATATCCTAAACATTAAATATAAGTATCCATGAACTATAATATAAACTAATGATGTTAAATTACTTCTATTAATAACAAATCATGATCAATGAATCAAATNGATGGAAAATTTTATCGTTCGTGTATATGGGGGTCATTCAACTGAGTAGTAGGTTCTTGAAATGATTAGTAATTTGCGACAGGACATCTCTTCTTTTCGGTTAGATGGAAAATTTTATCGTTCGTGTATATGGGGGTCATTCAACTGAGTAGTAGGTTCTTGAAATGATTAGTAATTTGCGACAGGACATCTCTTCTTTTCGGTTAGATGGAAAATTTTATCGTTCGTGTATATGGGGGTCATTCAACTGAGTAGTAGGTTCTTGAAATGATTAGTAATTTGCGACAGGACATCTCTTCTTTTCGGTTAGATGGAAAATTTTATCGTTCGTGTATATGGGGGTCATTCAACTGAGTAGTAGGTTCTTGAAATGATTAGTAATTTGCGACAGGACATCTCTTCTTTTCGGTTAGATGGAAAATTTTATCGTTCGTGTATATGGGGGTCATTCAACTGAGTAGTAGGTTCTTGAAATGATTAGTAATTTGCGACAGGACATCTCTTCTTTTCGGTTAGATGGAAAATTTTATCGTTCGTGTATATGGGGGTCATTCAACTGAGTAGTAGGTTCTTGAAATGATTAGTAATTTGCGACAGGACATCTCTTCTTTTCGGTTAGATGGAAAATTTTATCGTTCGTGTATATGGGGGTCATTCAACTGAGTAGTAGGTTCTTGAAATGATTAGTAATTTGCGACAGGACATCTCTTCTTTTCGGTTAGATGGAAAATTTTATCGTTCGTGTATATGGGGGTCATTCAACTGAGTAGTAGGTTCTTGAAATGATTAGTAATTTGCGACAGGACATCTCTTCTTTTCGGTTAGATGGAAAATTTTATCGTTCGTGTATATGGGGGTCATTCAACTGAGTAGTAGGTTCTTGAAATGATTAGTAATTTGCGACAGGACATCTCTTCTTTTCGGTTAGATGGAAAATTTTATCGTTCGTGTATATGGGGGTCATTCAACTGAGTAGTAGGTTCTTGAAATGATTAGTAATTTGCGACAGGACATCTCTTCTTTTCGGTTAGATGGAAAATTTTATCGTTCGTGTATATGGGGGTCATTCAACTGAGTAGTAGGTTCTTGAAATGATTAGTAATTTGCGACAGGACATCTCTTCTTTTCGGTTAGATGGAAAATTTTATCGTTCGTGTATATGGGGGTCATTCAACTGAGTAGTAGGTTCTTGAAATGATTAGTAATTTGCGACAGGACATCTCTTCTTTTCGGTTAGATGGAAAATTTTATCGTTCGTGTATATGGGGGTCATTCAACTGAGTAGTAGGTTCTTGAAATGATTAGTAATTTGCGACAGGACATCTCTTCTTTTCGGTTAGATGGAAAATTTTATCGTTCGTGTATATGGGGGTCATTCAACTGAGTAGTAGGTTCTTGAAATGATTAGTAATTTGCGACAGGACATCTCTTCTTTTCGGTTAGATGGAAAATTTTATCGTTCGTGTATATGGGGGTCATTCAACTGAGTAGTAGGTTCTTGAAATGATTAGTAATTTGCGACAGGACATCTCTTCTTTTCGGTTAGATGGAAAATTTTATCGTTCGTGTATATGGGGGTCATTCAACTGAGTAGTAGGTTCTTGAAATGATTAGTAATTTGCGACAGGACATCTCTTCTTTTCGGTTAGATGGAAAATTTTATCGTTCGTGTATATGGGGGTCATTCAACTGAGTAGTAGGTTCTTGAAATGATTAGTAATTTGCGACAGGACATCTCTTCTTTTCGGTTAGATGGAAAATTTTATCGTTCGTGTATATGGGGGTCATTCAACTGAGTAGTAGGTTCTTGAAATGATTAGTAATTTGCGACAGGACATCTCTTCTTTTCGGTTAGATGGAAAATTTTATCGTTCGTGTATATGGGGGTCATTCAACTGAGTAGTAGGTTCTTGAAATGATTAGTAATTTGCGACAGGACATCTCTTCTTTTCGGTTAGATGGAAAATTTTATCGTTCGTGTATATGGGGGTCATTCAACTGAGTAGTAGGTTCTTGAAATGATTAGTAATTTGCGACAGGACATCTCTTCTTTTCGGTTAGATGGAAAATTTTATCGTTCGTGTATATGGGGGTCATTCAACTGAGTAGTAGGTTCTTGAAATGATTAGTAATTTGCGACAGGACATCTCTTCTTTTCGGTTAGATGGAAAATTTTATCGTTCGTGTATATGGGGGTCATTCAACTGAGTAGTAGGTTCTTGAAATGATTAGTAATTTGCGACAGGACATCTCTTCTTTTCGGTTAGATGGAAAATTTTATCGTTCGTGTATATGGGGGTCATTCAACTGAGTAGTAGGTTCTTGAAATGATTAGTAATTTGCGACAGGACATCTCTTCTTTTCGGTTAGATGGAAAATTTTATCGTTCGTGTATATGGGGGTCATTCAACTGAGTAGTAGGTTCTTGAAATGATTAGTAATTTGCGACAGGACATCTCTTCTTTTCGGTTAGATGGAAAATTTTATCGTTCGTGTATATGGGGGTCATTCAACTGAGTAGTAGGTTCTTGAAATGATTAGTAATTTGCGACAGGACATCTCTTCTTTTCGGTTAGATGGAAAATTTTATCGTTCGTGTATATGGGGGTCATTCAACTGAGTAGTAGGTTCTTGAAATGATTAGTAATTTGCGACAGGACATCTCTTCTTTTCGGTTAGATGGAAAATTTTATCGTTCGTGTATATGGGGGTCATTCAACTGAGTAGTAGGTTCTTGAAATGATTAGTAATTTGCGACAGGACATCTCTTCTTTTCGGTTAGATGGAAAATTTTATCGTTCGTGTATATGGGGGTCATTCAACTGAGTAGTAGGTTCTTGAAATGATTAGTAATTTGCGACAGGACATCTCTTCTTTTCGGTTAGATGGAAAATTTTATCGTTCGTGTATATGGGGGTCATTCAACTGAGTAGTAGGTTCTTGAAATGATTAGTAATTTGCGACAGGACATCTCTTCTTTTCGGTTAGATGGAAAATTTTATCGTTCGTGTATATGGGGGTCATTCAACTGAGTAGTAGGTTCTTGAAATGATTAGTAATTTGCGACAGGACATCTCTTCTTTTCGGTTAGATGGAAAATTTTATCGTTCGTGTATATGGGGGTCATTCAACTGAGTAGTAGGTTCTTGAAATGATTAGTAATTTGCGACAGGACATCTCTTCTTTTCGGTTAGATGGAAAATTTTATCGTTCGTGTATATGGGGGTCATTCAACTGAGTAGTAGGTTCTTGAAATGATTAGTAATTTGCGACAGGACATCTCTTCTTTTCGGTTAGATGGAAAATTTTATCGTTCGTGTATATGGGGGTCATTCAACTGAGTAGTAGGTTCTTGAAATGATTAGTAATTTGCGACAGGACATCTCTTCTTTTCGGTTAGATGGAAAATTTTATCGTTCGTGTATATGGGGGTCATTCAACTGAATAGTAGGTTCTTGAAATGATTAGTAATTTGCGACAGGACATCTCTTCTTTTCGGTTAGATGGAAAATTTTATCGTTTGTGTATATGTGGGTCATTCAACTGAGTAGTAGGTTCTTGAAATGATTAGTAATTTGCGACAGGACATCTCTTTTTTTCGGTTAGATGGAAAATTTTATCGTTTATGTATATGGGGTTTATTAGACTGAGTAGTAGGTTCGTGAAATGATTAGTAATTTGCGATAGGACATCTCTTCTGTTCGGTTAGATGGAAAATTTTATCGTTTATGTATATGAAGGTCATTCAACTGAGTAGTAGGTTCTTGAAATGATTAGTAATTTGCGACAGGACATCTCTTCTTTTTAGTCCACCTCCTTTAGGGTTTCACTAGAAAAAATTAAGGGAAAAGATGAAACCAATTGTAAACGTTCAAGTAATGATTAAGTATGACTTTTTTCAACTTTGCAAAATGCATTTTTTTGTAACTGGCCAAAATGTGTTTCTACACTAATTCAACAATAACTCGAAAACGATTTTGAAGCAAATTAATAGGTGCTTATTTTTTATTTAGAACTTTTTTCCGTATCTCTCATTGTTTAAACAATATGACTCAATATATTAATTTTCAATGTAATTTTCACTCGTTTTTCATTAATATTTCAAAATTCGTGAGGTAGGTATATACAAATCATAAAAGAGAACCTTTTTATAGGTATGAACTTTCTGCATGTTTTAAGTATTCAATGTTGATCGTACGATAAATAGTTTAAACAATATGGCGACAAGAAATGTTTGTAAAGAGGTAGTATTTTACGAATCCCCTTAGAAAAAACTGACCAAGTATAAAGTCCGTATTCCTGTAAGAAAATTGAGACAGAAGAACGTGCAATAATAAATTTAAGTGCGGGATATAAAACAGCAAGAATAAACTTGGCCCAATAATGGATATCACTACTTTCATAGGCGGAATTTTTTGGATGAGTGGGAGGAACTTGGCCTTTTTTCAATGATAATTTTTTTGTGATTATTACTATTCCTCATTATATTATCCTTCACAGAATTACAAGGTACTTTGTTTTATAGATATTCACCTAAATCACTTTTACAGTTACACAGGTGATTACAATTATCGTACGTAAAAAAAAACGTGCTGATTTCGTTTTCTTGGCTTAAAGTCTTTTTAACATCTATTTGTCACTAGCTGTTTTACCCGTGCTTCACTACGGGCTTTAATAGCTGATAGAAGAATGAGGATAAATATGAATGCTCAAATCTGAAGAACGGATTAAAAAATAATAAATTAACTGCCGAAAAAATAAAACCATTGGGAAGGGGTCTCGAAGCGCTTCCCAAACTTTTTTCTTCGCGACCTTCTTTTTCTATTGTGATGGGATTGCAGGCTATTCAGCATACCCAATGAGGCGCACTAAGAAAGGGTTTTTAAATATTAGAACTGGGGCGCCCGATGCTTCCACTTCCAGGAAGTTTTGGTAGACCCCAGTTGGGGGTATGTTAGATTAGGTAGTTCAGGGGATATCATCAGATAAAATACACTTAAATTCGTGAAGATGTAAGAAATGAATTTATTTAGCTCTTATTTTCAACATTTCAGTAGTTAACGTGTCCGATTGAAGTATAGCGCATATACACACATTACCGGGGTCAAAAGTGGAGTTCACTAACGTTCACAAAAATTGATGGGCGCGACTTTTTCCCCCGCAGCTGGCGCCCCAGTTGGAATATTAAAAAATCTTTTTTTATTGCACATATAGAACATAAAGCGAACCTACATACCAAATATGCAGCCACCGGAAATGTACCGGTACGGACAAACAGTGATGAAGAGCTGATAATATTTGATAGGTGCGCCCTTTAACCCCGTGGCTGGTGCCCCAGGTGGAATATTAAAAAATCCTTTCTTATTGCACATCTAGAACATAAAGCTACCCTACATACCAAATTTCGGACACCAAAAATTTACCGATACGGAGAAACAATGATGAAAAGCTGATAATATTTGATGGGC
>CM022876.1:25371850-25381993 GCA_012654025.1 Pachypsylla venusta | reverse complement strand
TTGTTTTTGTGTTTTTATGGAGTCGGTAGCTCCTCAACTTGTGGACTGTATCTAAAAGGTCGCCGGTTAGGCTAATATAAAAAATATAACATTGAAAAACATTTAAACAATGTTCAAATAAAATGTGGTGGAAACTTACCCGCTGGATGTTTTAATTAACTTAAATTAATTAAACTACAAACCTTTCCCTAGGATTAGAAGGATGGATGGTAGAATAAGGAAAATTGGGAAGATTTAGATATAATATTGAATCTGGGTTTGTCCGTTTGTCACACTGTCACACTTTAAATGTTATGAAATAATTAAATAATAATATGAAATAATGAATAAATATTTGTAAATGTAAAACAAATATTAAAAGTATAATGTTTGTGAAACAATGAAATTTCAATTAGCAATAATGATTGCAGAATAATTATGTTGATGAAATATTTAAATGAAAAATATTATTTAAAATCACGATGATTATTAAATTGTAATAAATGAAAAATTGAGATCAGAATAACACATCTATATGCTACGATGATGATAATTCGACTAGATGAAACAAAGGTATCTTTTTGGTAAATACCTGTCAATATCTGATCAACCAAATTAATGTATTTCATATTAATGTTTATGTAATCATTAATAAAATTCAGGAGTGTCCAAACAAATAGCTTTCCGCTAATTTTATCATTCAGTGTATATGAATTGAAGTAGCCACTATTTTGTTATCTTTGGTTTGGGCCAGCCCAGCCCCCCCCCATGGTTACGGCCTTAGGACACACTGTATAATATGAAACAATAGTGAGATATATTAAATTGGCATTACAATCTTGAAGATCTTTTCTTTTGTTATTCAAAATTAATTCATTTTGTTTTATTATTAAGTTTCATTTCAAAGTCGAAAACAAAGATAATTGTATTTTATTTAATTCTAGTATCTTATTACGGAAGATTATTCCAGTCGCAGAATTCATTAAAATCCAAAGATAGAAAGTGCAAACAAGTTTTTGTATCCAGGGCGGGTACAGGGCTCCAGTTAGGGCGGGAGCGCGATCGAGGCTTCAAATTATAATAGACATGAAACCAGGGGCGGGTACAGGCCTCCAGTTAGGGGGGAGGAAGATCGAGGCTTGAAATTGTAATAGACATGGAACCAGGGGCGGGTACAGGCCTACAGTTAGGGGAGAGGGCGATCGAGGTTTCAAATTAGAATAGACATGGAACCAGGGGCGGGTACAGGCCTCCAATGAGGGGGGAGGACGATCGAGGCTTCAAATTAAAATAGACATGGAACCAGGGGCGGGTACGGGCCTCCAGTTATGGGGGGGGAGTGCGATCGAGGTTTCAAATTAGAATAGACATGGAAGTCAGTAGTATTATTGCTTTGGGAACTTTCTCAAAACGTGTAAAGGTCATCAATTTCGAATATGGAAATGGATAGGTGACAGCTGAATCCACTTTTCTAACAGAGGGGGTGAGATATAAATAAAAAGATGGTTAAACACCAAATTTTAGAAAAGTGTTTCGACGTTCAATCTCTTTAGTTGTCGCCGGGCGGGCGTCCTCCCTATCGCAACCCCTTCTGTATCCGCTCGGTTTGCATCAACACTATTGGTACCATGTACCATTCGCAGTCCTAAGAGTCGATATTTCTAATATTGATATATGTACATATGTAGGTTCCTTGAAACTTGTTCCTTGGTCAGATATATAATATATATATATTTACTTTCCTTATCCTATAAAAAGGAATGTATTGTAATGGGCTGATATTTTCGATATCGAGTTTTCAATGAGAAAACACGTTTTGGGGTCTCCAGAGCCCAAAGTCTGTCTATCTGTAACAAGATATCTCAAGAAGACAAGTGCCAGAGACTTGAAATTTGGTATGTATGTCAGTTGTATGCCATGAACGGCAAAACTGGTGGAAATTGAATATATCTTTGGCGGTTTTATACCGCTTTATAGCGGTTTTCGCATATCCTGCTTAAAATGAGAACGGTAATAGGTAGAACTTTAAACTTGGTACCTATTCATATCAAATTCATACAAGAAATTTAAGAATACAACTTAGGATTAAGTGTAATACCTATATATACTCGTAATTGTATTTCCGCTCTGGACTTCTAAACGTGTTTTGACATTGAAAACTGGAAATCGAAAATTTCAGCCCATTACAATACTTCTTCTTTTTTTATAGATAAAGAAAGTCGTGTGATGTTCACACCAGATTTTTTTTTCATTTGATTCATCATAATGTAACCGTGCGAAAAAAATCACTTCCACAAGATAAATTATGATTGGAATGGACGGACCCGTTAGAAAAAATTGCATAAATGACACAAAATTTTGATGGAGCGAACCGTTAGAAAAAAATCACAAATTATGGTGGGAAAATTACCGTGAGAAATAGCCACCTTAGTGACATTTTTCTCACGGTAATCCGAAGGTATATTTTTGGGTATAATCTCCGGCTCATCTCATACAAGATATTACTCGAAGATATTTGAAGGTACCCTCCTTACGGCCCGAGTCCACCTTATTTCTACATTTCATTTTGCCAAGGCGAGATGGTATTAATATGAGAGAAAATACGGAAGACAACAGGAAACCACCCTATACATCAATTCATTCCTGCGACAAAGTAGTCTACCTGAAATGGAGGACTACTGAAAACCAATTGATATATCATCTAACTCTTTGCCGAGAGGGAGCGTGCTCATGATAGAGGAGCTAAATTCTTTGAATAAGAAAACGGTACGACAGAGGATCACCAGAAACTTGGTCGAGAGCTGAATCCTATTTAAGAGAGAAATTGATTAATCCGCCCAAGGTCCAAGATTTTCAACCGATTGCCAGAAAGGTGTGGTTTACCTTAATTCTTATGTATTTTATGTTATGTTATTTTTCGCGGAGCAATCGCGGAAAAAAATCCCTCAGCATCGTTTCTGTTGGTCCTCGCCAGCGGGTCGGAGCAGATTGTATCCCATACCAGAGCGCGTCCCCTCTCCTAGGCAACATTTGTTATACCTTTGACAAATTGTGATTGGAAAGGACCCGCGAGAGAAAAAAAAAATACTTCAGATACAAATTTTGATTGGAAGAAATATTTACCTTAACGTGAAAATATCTTGAAAACACCTTAGTACAAAAAAGAAAGATTGGAAAGGACCCGTGAGAAAAAAGATAACAAATGATGATGATAATAGAACCGTGGGAATACTTAATCTTGGTAAGAAACCGTGAGAAAAATTGGCTTTTGTACAAAATATTATGGGAAGGGAATGGTGAGAAAAATTAGCCTCAATAACAAAAAAATGACCGGTAAGGTGCCGTGAGAAAAATTGACCTTTGAACAGAATATGATGGAAAGGAAATCGTGAGAAAAATTGGCCTCAGTAACAAAAAATGATGGCTAAAATACCATGGGAAAAATTGGCCATTGAACAAAATATGATGGAAAGAAAATCGTGAAAAAAATTGGCCTCAGTAACAAAAAATGATGGCTAAATTACCGTGGGAAAAATTGGCCATTGAACAAAATATGATGGAAAGAAAATCGTGAAAAAAATTAGCCTCAGTAACAAAAAATGATGGGTAAAATACCGTCAGAAAAATTGGGTTTTTGAACAAAATATGATGGAATGGAAATCGTGAGCAAAATTTGCCTCAGTAACAAAAAATGATGACTAAAATTGTAAAATACCGTGAGGAAAAATAGTTTTTGAACAAAATATGATAGGAGAGGACGGGAAGGAAATCGTGAGAAAAGACTATCTGGATGAAATTATGATAGGAGAGGATCCGTGAGAAAAATTCACTTAAATTTCAAGATATATGCTTGAAAAGAAATCGTGAGAATAATTTACCCTCATTTTTAGTGACATGTTATGATGTATTATTCACACCTAATCTACGTATGTGCTAATGTCTCGTTTGAGTATGTTAACTTAAATAAATATTGAGACAGTGTTGAATATGGTTGGTAGTGCGTCGTAACGACAAGTAAAAAAAAAAAAGAAAAAAAAAGACACTAATAGTATTCCTCTAGCACTTTGAGCTTGTTTGGTCGTCACTTTTTTCTCTTTTTGGAACTATGTTATATACCTATAGTTTTAAAAAATTCAAAAATCTTTTCCAGGAAAAATTAGAAAAATATGTAAATAGATCAATGGTAAATAACCGACTACTATTCCAGGGCCTTACCCAAGATTTTTTTCGGGGGTGGGGGGGGGGTCGAAGGAATGATAGTCAAACTAGCCCCAAAATGATGATCATGGAAGGTGATATTGATGTTGTTGTTATTGTTGTTGGGAATGATGATGTTGTTGTTTTTCTTGTTGATGTTGTTGTTCTTCCTGTTGTTATTGTTGGTCTTGTTGTTTTTGTTTTTGGTGGTGGGGGTCTGGACTCCACGTCCCCTCCCTGGGTACGCCCTTGACTATCCCAAAAAATATACCCTAAAAGCGACAAATGATTTTTTACGTTCAAATTTGGGGACGGAGCTATCGCCCGTTCCAGACTTCAAATTGATTCCATATCCGTCTGTAAACAATTTCTTGTGTTCGACATAATTTTTATACCGCCGCTCTTCCGAATTTAATGAAATAGTTGTGAAGTATATCAGAAGTATTATTGGTAGATCGATTATGAGATTCGGCTCCCATCAGGGTACAAGACTGTGCAGATGCACTCCCTATTTAAATAACCCCGGGACGACCGATCCAATGGCCAAATGTTTAATGCGCTACATAATAAGTCCCCAGATGGACGATCATCAATTTTCCTGCACTTTCGTCTTAACAGAACGAAATCATAATTCCAAATTTGGAGAGAGGGTTCAAAATAGCCTTACCATATGGAATGCATATTTTTTCTGAACATTCTTCCCCCCCCCCCCCATTTTATGTGCTCTTTGTTATTTAATTTTATTTAAAATTTGTAAAGTGTACGTATTGACAAATTAAATAAATACATTATTATTATGCACTAATTATATATACAGAGGTCATAATTATATATTATGTATATATAATTATATTTACAGATGGTGGGGTAATTTAAATTTTTTAAAAAAACAAATTTCGATTTATTTCCACTTTTCGATTTTTTTATTAAAGACTTGGCAAAAAAAAAACTTTTCAAACTAACCAAAAAGGTTTTTTTAGAGGAATAATATTNAAAAAAAAACTAATTTTAGAAAAGTCTGCACAGAATATTCAAAATTCATTGCTCATGCTTGAAAATTGATAAATACTTTTTATATTCTATTGAGGTGAAATGTATTTTCTTTCATTTCAAATTTGTCGAAAAAGAAGCATTAAATAAGCCAAAATTTTTCCGAAAAGGTTAATGGCCGAGTCATTTTCTACCAACTTTGAGCTTTATTTTTATGTCCGCAAATACCCAAATTAATGAGCAAAAAATCTTGACTCAGCCTCGGATTGAACCCTCTTTATCAGACGAGCGCTTAATCACAATTCTTCTTCTTAACTGTTCGATTTTTTTTGGTTTTACATTCCATTTGCTGGAAAGTTACAAACCAACTATCACATTGACCCCACCCAGCCTGGGTTAGCCAGCATCACGGAGGCGTGAACCTGCGTGCCCTTTACATTCAAGCGTCGCCATCGCGTCAAATAAGTTAGACTATTTTATAAAATAAATGGGTGCGTGTACGCGCGTACTTCTTTTTAAAAATAAATTTAATAACATTACAAAAAAACATACTATCCCAACCCAGGAGTGAACTCAGAACCTAGCAACTATGAAACAGAGGCCTTGCCACTGAGCCACGATGTTCTATGGGTATAGAATGAGAAATTACATGATTCAAATTTAAATTTCGTCATTTTTTCATAACTAACTTCATCTGTGTTAATTTTGTGTTACACTGATGCGGTAATAATTTTGTGTTACACTGATGCGGTGATAATTTTTTGTTCCAGTTGGGCGAGCATCTTAAAATTTCACCCTCATCATCTTAAAATTTCACTCTCATCATGGCCCCAGAACGCTCCCCTGTGGAACCCCAGAGGAAATGGGAAAAAGAGATTAAAAGTCGTTTTTGACTTTTTACGTCCAGTCAAGTAGGTATGAAGCCACTTGAGATAAATAGAAGATAAACCATAGTTCCCAAGTTTTGTGAGAAGTAGCTGATGATGTACATTATCGAAAACCTTTGCGACGTCAAAATAAATGGCGTCAACTTGCTTACGAGAAGAAACAAAAGAAGATGTGTACGATAAGAAATCAACCAAGTTGGTGCAAGTCGACCGTTTAGTACGGAACCCGTGTTGTTGAGAAGTAAAATATTTTTAAATGTACGAATATATATGTTTATAGATGATTTTTTCGAAGATCTTAGAATAAACAGGCAAAAGAGATATCGGCCGATAGTTTCCGACGTCAAATCGGGAACCTTTTTTGTGAATAGGAACAATATATATATATTGTTCTATATATATATATAGATAGATAGATAGATGTATGTTCTAAGCCTTCTAACGGATGATATTGAAGGCAACTTTGGGCGCGGATACTGCGGGTAATGCATGTAACCAATACATTGATTGTCTAAAATGTCTAATTATGTATCACCTGCGAGAAATATAAGTGTGTGTAAACACTGTCAAAAGACATTTGTCCGTGTGGGATGTCAGGAAGGACAAAGTTCTGGTTTAGAATAGATTTCTTAGGGTCTAGCAATTTTTATTTTTATTTTCATTTACATTATTTTATTCCTGGGATTTAATTTTATTTTTATGTAAGATAATAATTGATTTAGTTTATATTTTTTTTGTTTTTAATAAAGTAATAGCGACTTATTGTAATAAAAAAAAATCATTTTATCCTTTATTTTGTTTGCGGGTACTTTGTACCCCCCCCCCCTTGGCAATGCACGTAATTGAATAGAGCTTGGCAATCCTAGGGTTAAGGAATTTGCTCCTGGCTGCAGTGACAGAACTGTAAAATTTCTATGCATGTGAGTAGATCACTCCAGCCTGCAGACTCCAGCCTGCAGGTAGCACCCTAAGATTGGCGCTTCGTAGTGTTATTCGTAATTCACGACGAAAAGTGCTACAGAAACCATGCCATATGAAGATAGTTGGGCTAAGATTGTATCAAACGCTAGTCACCGATCGATATTAATTAAACTTACGAAAACTCGGTCCGCTTGTGCAAGCTCGCGCGACTGTTTCATAAACATCGACAGAGTCTTAGAATGAATTACTTTTTTTCACGCAATTTGGGAGGCAACTTTTCTGATAATAATGTCCAATTTTTGTAATAATAAAAAAAAAAAAAATGGAATTCACATGCAATCCATTAAAAATATTTGAGGAGAAGAATGTAAAGGAGTCCACGCATTTATACTAATGAGAAGAAAGCGTAGATGAGAAGAAAGTAATGGATTCCACGCATTTATACTAATGAGAAGAAAGCGTAGGTGAGAAGAAAGTGAAGGATTCCACGCATTTATACTAATGAGAAGAAAGCGTAGGTGAGAAGAAAGTAAAGGATTCCACGCATTTATACTAATGAGAAGAAAGCGTAGGTGAGAAGAAAGTAAAGGATTCCACGCATTTATACTAATGAGAAGAAAGCGTAGGTGAGAAGAAAGTAAAGGATTCCACGCAATTATACTAATGAGAAGAAAGCGTAGTTAAGAAGAAAGTGCAATAACTATAGTGGATCAAGATGATCAGGTGTTCACGTTAGTGTTGTAGTCATTAATAGAAAAAAAATCTTAATCTATTTTTAAATATCATTTTAAAAAAAAAAAAAAAAAATATTGTGTTCACTCCCCCAAGGGGGCACGGGCCCCCAAAATTCTAAAATACCTTAATACCATCCATAACATATCAAAATGGAACGTTTCTACAACAAACAGCTAAAAAGGTAAAAATCATTTCTAAAACCACAATATTGCACCCCTTGGGCCCCCGGGGATGCAGGGCCCACAAACTTATATCTTCCTCATTCGTCATCACTCCCTCCCACGACTTCCATCTTTTTCTTTCAATCTCTGCATTATCTCACTATATTTCTCCCTCTTTTGACATCTCTCCGACCCTTGATTTCTCTATGTTTCTTTCAACCTCTCACTTTCTAAGATTATATCTCCCTCATTCGCCATCACTCCCTCCCTCGATTACTCTCTTTTTCTTTCAACCTCTCACTTTCATAACATTATATCTCTCTCATTCGCCATCACTCCCTCCCTCGATTTCTCTCTTTTTCTTTCAACCTCTCACTTTCATAACACTATATCTCTCTCATTCGCCATCACTCCCTCCCTCGATTTCTCTCTTTTTCTTTCAACCTCTCACTTTCATAACATTATATCTCCCTCATTCGCCATCACTCGCTCCCTCGATTTCTCTCTTTTTCTTTCAATCTCTCACTTTCATAACATTATATCTCTCTCATCCACCATCAATCCCCCCCCACTAGATTTCCCTCTTTCCTTTCGATCTCTCCCTCTCTCTTTATTCCCCTCCCTAAAATAAAACTCAACAGAATAATATATACTTCACCATATTATAACTTTATAATTTCCCATTGAATAACATTGTATAGTGTAAGTGGTGAATGAAGAGGGTGGCCAGTATTACCCACCCGACCCATCTTCCCCTAGATATACAGGGTGTGCTACAACATATGAAATCGAAAAATGTCACGACAAAATATCGTTCGATGATCCAGTGGCATGTGTTATTAAACGGAGATGTTCCATTGCGTTTATCAATCTTCACAACAAATAATCACGTAATCCATGTCTATGGCAAGTTGAATACAGCAGTTTCCGATATATCACTGAAGTTAAGCAACGTCTAGCGAGGTAGTGGCATGCGGGCGTTTAAGTGAGTTCGCGCCCCCGTGATGCTGGCTATTTTTCCAGCCCAACCCAGGCTGGGTGAGATCAATATGGGTAGCTGGTTTGCAAGTTTCCACAGCGAATGGAGGGTAAAACCCCCGTCTTGAATGAGCATTTACACTAAGCGGTGACAGTGATTCCCGCTGATCATAAACTTACTGTCACATCCCGGTCTTTTATGTTCCTTCAGCTGTCTGGAAGAATATTAATTTTTAGTTTTGCCGGGCGGATTAATTGCCGGTCACGGCTATGTCATTGTTTATAGTGTGAATGCTCCCAAAAACGACTAATAAATTTCGAGTGGGAACTCAACCGTTCGACAAGATTGTTTTATTGAAAAAAAAAATTAAGAAATTTCAAATTTTATCTACAAAAAATCGCATATCCAAATATTTTTTCAAAAATAGTAAAAAAGAATCCGTCAATGTGACAGATTCACTGCCTTAATTTAGTATTTTACTGGCAAAATATACCCCCCCCCCCCCCAAAANAAAAAAAAAAATCTACGTAGAATCAAATTATCGAATAAAAAAATTCTTCTGTCCACCGCCCAGATGTAAAGGTAGGCCCTACCCTGTACACCAAACAGCGTGAAGGGCATTTTAGGCAATTGTCATTGACAGATTTTGATGACATATAATTTCATATCCCTAGCTCTTATTAACCACTTTTAGATAGCAATAATGAAAACCGCTAAAAAGCAGCAAAAACCGTCACCTGGAGTTAATTCGATTGCTCCCAAAAGTTTTGACGCACATTAAAACCTCTAACGGGACCCATATATAGGTAGGCGCCATCTAAATTGGTTAACGCTAAGTGGCAAAAAGTGCCTATCACGGCGCAAAAACGGATTTTTTTTTCTTATTCGATTTTTGGATTCTGAAATCATTGCAACGTAAAATATCAAATTTTGAGAGGGGTGTTTTTTTTCGTGACGATTCTAAAGGTTCGTGATTGAAAATAATGAACCAAAACATGGTAGTCTGATGGAATGAATAAGGAAGAGACAGTCTAGTATGGTTTTCCGCACCATTTTTTTTACTTTCTCTTCCTATAGAAGATATTACTTTCTCTTCCTATAGAAGATAAAGTATTGTAATCGTGCAGAAAATTTTGACATTAATGCGGGTTGAAAATTGAGGAGCGCGGCAGCGCTCCGCCCGCCAAGTCAAATACAATGAGCGTTGCACAAGTGATATATTACTTCACGTCACAAAGTGCACTTTTCAGGTCTCTCCACAGCCACGAGAAAAATATGTGGAGTGACTTTTTTT
>CM022876.1:25347183-25369314 GCA_012654025.1 Pachypsylla venusta | reverse complement strand
AATGTGTATACTAGTTATTTATATTTAGTTTATGTTCATCGGGTATTCATATTATTCAATTAATTCAAATTTTTCATTGGCTTCAAGTTGGTTGTTGAATACTTCTTTACCACTTTCCACTTGCAACAGCTTTTTTAATTTCCAGGGTTTCATAAAGGGATAATTTATAGGGATTTTCAGGTTTGGAGTGTAGGACTTTGATGTTGCATGCTGATACATCAGGTATATTATTTTTTATCATAAAATCGGCAAATTTAATCCGTTTTTTTCTGGGTGTTTATTAAAATGTTTATATAAAAAAAAGCGGATTTGCTGAAAATTCCTATAAATTATCCCTTTATGAAACCCTGGAAATTAAACAAGCTGTTGAAAGTGGAAAGTGGTAAAGAAGTATTCAACAACCAACTTGAAGCCAATGAAAAATTTGAATTAATTAAATAATATGAATACCCGATGAACATAAACTAAATATAAATAACTAGTATACACATTAAAATAAATAATAATATAATATATATATAAAAAGGGAGGGGAGGGGTAANAACCTTCATTATGGTTTTACTTGACATAGTATCCCAATTTAACCAACTCCGATGATGTTCTCAGGAGAGGACGAAACTAGTTAGCTCTTTAACATCTTTAATATTTTTTAGTCAAGTGAAGATATAGTAATTTTCAACCTTCATTATGGTTTTACTTTACATAGTAACCCAATTTAACCAACTTAATTTTTACACTTTTTGGCCCAAAAAATCGTCTGACGGGAACCCAAAATAAAGATCAAATATGTCATTTCCTATTGATTTTGCGCCCCCCCTTTTTTTTTTACTTTCCTTGTCCTATAGAAAGGAAGGTATTGTATGAACGAGGTGTTATGTTGCACCTATCCTAGAAATTTCATATGAATACTATACCTATATAGAACTGAATGAAAAATGGCGAGGATTATAATTTTGACTTTTTTTCGCTCTATATTATTAATATACTTTTTTGTTATCTGCAACCCCCCCCCCCCCCTTCCAAANTTATCTGCAACCCCCCCCCCTCCTTCCAAATCCTTCACTACAGATAGGCAATGAATATCGTATAATAATAGGCGAAATATTTGCATTGTTTTTCAACATTATTTCATATAAATGTAGGGTTCCTATGGTGGGGTGGGTGTGTGGAATTATTTTCTCACGACAGTTCACCATCATTTCATTTCATTGTGCTTCAATGTCCTCAGGGTGCTCTCAGACAGTCGCTTACTTACTTATCTTATTGCATATATCTAGGTATCTATAATTCATAGGTGGTACACCCACCCTATGAGCTATTTTTTTTTTAATTGGGAACTGTTCATTACGATTTTTTTGTCGTTCACGTCACGACAACAACAAAAAACGTGAAGTAGGAACGAGATGTTCTTCAGAGCAATCTGATGAAAGTACACAAAGCTTCCACCAGACGAATTGCAGAGTTTCAAATTTCCGGTGTTTTAATTAAAATATACAATCTCTCCCCCCTTTCTCCACCCCCCTCTCTCCCTCCCTCTCTCTCAATTCTTTGTTTTTGTCATAATATCCCATTCGCTTGTTTTTGCACTCTCCTTTAATATATTTCTTTCTTTCTTTTTTTAATGTTACGGAAACGGAAATAGATTGCTCGTTGTAAGTCTTTGTTATTTTTCAACTTTTATATTGGATATTGGAACACTATTGTCCTTGTTATTACTTCCTGCAATATTATCTCTCCTTGAAGGAAACAAATCATTTTCGCGTTAACGAAGAGTATAACATTGTCCAGAAGATGTTGGAAAATGAGGAGATTTGGGGAATCATGTAAGTAGGGGGAAACAAGTGAGATCTCGACGTAATGTTTGGCTCAGTTCCGAGGTCTATTAAATGTAATAAGAGGTTGGTTTTTAAAGGGTCGGTGAAGCTCTATAACATCATACCATCTTATACAGCACTATCCCCACACTTCCCATTAGGGCTTCTTTCAATCAATCAATAGTGGCATCATCGTGCCCGATGGTAGTGTAACCGGGTTGGTTAACTGAATATGTTTTACATCCAAAGAAAAGGACTAAACGTTGTAAGTACGTTTTCCTTAGATGGGTGCAAACCCTAGGAGAAGGTTTAATCACAAGAAAAAGACGAAAAACGTCTATTAAAATATTTATATTATTATTTGAGTATTTATATTTATTACGTTAAAAGATGTTATAAGTTCGACTCAGTTGGAAAGGTAATAAGGATGGGACTTACCAGGAGATCCTCTGTCTTTCTATCCTAGACTCACACTAAAGTTCCAACGATCATCCTCCCTTACTATACCAACATAGGACTTACCAGGAGATCCTCTGTCTTTCTATCCTAGACTCACACTCAAGTTCCAACGATCATCCTCCCTTAATATACCATCACTGTTTATGATCGAATTCTGATAATCTGATGTACGTAACTAAATCATCGTTCTCAGGCGGCTCGTCGGATTATAGTAGCCAGATGTATGAGGGTGCAGCTTTAAATAAGTTGTTCTTTGCTGCTTGAGTTTTTAAATGTCATCATACATCTAATCTTGGGGGGCTAATAATTGACATGGGCCCCCACAGAACCATGTCAATCACTGTAATATGATTACATCAGTAGCACAAACAATATAATATTATACAGTTGCTTTCTTATGTTATTTTACATACTTATTTATTTTATTTAACACCATCTACTCAGGTGGACTTGGGCCGTGGGGATGTCACTCTCAAGTAGAACTTCTTTTAATCTCAAGTATGATTTACTTTTCCACGTGGAAAGTTAGCATAAATGGATTGGAAGAATTTACGACTTCGGTAAATTACGCCTTCTTCTTTTTTTCCACCTCGAAAATAAATGTCCGCTCACAGAAGATAAATATTTTGAGAATAATCAACAAATACTGTTTCTTTGTGTTATTATGTCACAACTTTGTTGCTCACTGCAGCATTTTAGGATTTTCCCAGTATCAATCATTATCCAATTATTTTGAATTTTTCAAATTTATACCTTCAATGCATGTACCGAATCGCTATGTGCGCATTTATTTCCGTAGCTACTCATTGTCCCCACGAGGCTGAGTGGGGGCCCGAAACCCGAAACAGCTAAACCACTGTGAGAGATTATTGCCCTCGTTAGGGTTAGAACGCAGGTGCCCGAGTGTCCCGAGTGCAAGACTAATGAAGTAATCACTGACGTACTTATACTCGTCGCTGCGGGGAGATGCAATATAAATCAAAAGGTTTTCTTGAGACAAGTTGTAAATGTATTTCGCGGTCATAAATTTGAATATTTTGAGTATAATCCCCAAATGGATGACGGCCATTCATCTCTATTGTCAATTTGAATTTTGAACAGAAAATTATTTCCTCTGAAAATTTAATTAGTTTTATTGGCATGTGCCAAAACATCGCTAAGTGTACAAAATAATATTAAACATAGTTCCCGCCGCTTGTGTCTGTCTAGAGATGTGTCATGAGTGATTGATTACCTCATATGAGACAAATCACTTTGTTGAGTCATTGACTCATGAATCACAATCTATTTTCTTCTTCAATTGAGTGTGATTATATGAGCTAGATTCATTTGATTATGAGGAATTGAGTGAGTCAAAAAATGATTAGATTATTTTACTGAGTTATTCTTTAGTCATCTAATCAGTCAATAGATTCATAACTCACATCTCTCTTTCTTTCTAATTTGGCTTAACGTCTCTTTAACATCTATTGTTCATTCAAGACGGTGGTTTCAACCTCCATCGCTGGAAACTTGCAAACTAGCTACCCACATTGACTCACCCAGCCTGGGTTGGGCCGAAAAAAACGAAAAAATAGAGTTGACTATTAGAGGTCACGCCTCTATTTTTTCTCAACAATTCAAAAGGAAAAAAAGTCTTAGAAAATAGATTACAATTTTCCCTACACCACCTCATTGTGCCCCTCTCTTCACAGAATTGACTAGAGGTCACGCCAGTATTTTTTTCTCAACAATTCAAAAGAGAAAAAAATCATTATTTCGTATAAATAACATTTTTCCCTACACCACTTCATTTTGTCCCTCTCTTCATAGAGTTGACTAGAGGTCACGCCATTAGTTTTTCTTGACAATTCAAAAGGAAAAAAAGTCATAGAAATTAATTACAATTTACCTTAGACCCCTTAATTGTATCCTTGTCTTCATAGAGTTGACTAGAAGCCACGCCCTGTTTTTCTCAGCAATTCAAAAGGGATAAAATCATAAAAAATAAATAACAATCTTCCCTACACCACTTCATTGTGTCCCTCTCTTCATAGAGTTGACTAGAGGTCACACCACTATTTTTTCTCAACAATTTTCCTTGCACCACCTCATTGTGTTCCTTCCTTCATAGAGTTGACTAGAGGGCACGCCACTGGTTTTGCTTGACAATTCAAAAGGGAAAAAAATCATAAAAAATAAATTACAATTTTCCCTGCACAATCTCATTGTGTTCCTCCCTTCATAGAGTTGACTAGAGGTCACACCACTATTTTTTCTCAAGAATTCAAAAGGGAAAAAAATCATAAAAAATAAATTACAATTTTCCTGCACCACCTCATTCTGTTCCTCCCTTCATAGAGTTGACTAGAGGGCACGCCACTGGTTTTGCTTGACAATTCAAAAGGGAAAAAAAATCATAAAAAATAAATTACAATTTTCCCTGCACCACCTCATTGTGTCCCTCTCTTCATAGAGTTGACTAGAGGGCACGCCACTGGTTTTTATTTTAATAACTGAAATGGGAAAAAGTCATAGAAAATATAAATTTCATTTTTTCCCTCTCTTTGAATGCAAGAGGAAATTTCCCACTCCTCTTTTAAATCTTGTCCTCTGGTTGGAGAGCCATTATTTTTTACAAACATAATAAAAAAGTAAAAATCAATGACACGTAATTTTCTCATTTTTAATATTCAAAGAATATTGTCGGAAAGACAGACAAACAAAGCATCGCATTAAATTGTAGAAAATGTAATAAGATTGCGTGAATCGAAGACGTAATTTCTTCCAATCGATTTCTGACTTGCTAACTTTCCATGATGAAAAATAAAAAAATCGTACTTTCAGTGGCGCATATTGGGGGGGGGGGGGCGTCAATTCTACCTTTTATGTATAGTAGTAAGATGTGCGCTAAACGTCAGGTCCGTACCGAAGCCGTAATTTCTTCCAATCCACAAATTTATGACTTGCTAACTTTACTTTTTATGTGGGGAAAAGTAAATCATACTTGAGATTGTGGGAAGTCGCTTCAGGGTGAAATCCTCACGGGCCGAGTCCACCTGAGCTGATGGTCTCACGGCCCGAGTCCACACGATCCATTTATGATTTTCTAACTTTCCATGAGATGGTCTGATATACTTGTTTCGACGTCTCCGTGGCATAGTGCGCATCACACTCGGCTTGCACCACGGGGGTTCCGGGATCGATTCTTGGACGGGTCGAAAATTTGAAAAAGGTTTTTTCGAATTTTTTACTTGGTCTGGTTGTGTTTGGGGGTAACTCAGCCTCCTGAGGACAATTGAGTAGCTGTGGTAATATAGCGCCAAGAGGTAGCATTATAAGGTAAAAATTGTTAAAGTGTAGCTTAGGCTTAGTGATATTGGAGTGAATGTTGAAAATACCTTGTAATGCTATGATGCCCACAACATTGTTACTTAATAACACAAAGAAATATACATTTAACATTTATATATATATATATATACCTACCTGTTTCGGTATTTTCATTGAGAACCGGTGTACAGGAAGGTGCAATACGATGATGGTACAGTCGGTACACAGGTGCAAGTATCGGACACACCAAATAATGAGGTTATACAAAAGGTGTAATCTTACCTTGACTTACTGAAGAAGAGCAACGATCAGAGATATTGATTATATTTTAGCACACACACAAAATATCACACGAATTACACAAAGAAAATATATGACAAATGTAGGTAGGTTAAATAAAAAAAAATATAAAATTTTGTTAAACAAAAAACAGAAAATTGATAAATTAAAATTAGAGTTAAGTACTATTTACACTGGTCCGTATTAGCCGCACGACACGAAACGTTTTCAGTCAGAGTTGATTATTTTCTCCAGTCTACCGACATAATGTTTATCGTTTCCAACGATTCTATTTATCGCGTCGTGTCGGTGGCTACTGAACTGTTGTAAATAGTACTTAAACTGTTAGTATACTAGCTGCTTGTTTATCAATTTAAATTCAATTTTAATCTGACGTCTATAACAGAAAACAAGAAATAAAGCACCATAGTAATACAAAATTATAGGTACTTAGATTATTACATTTGAATTTATAAATTTTAGGTGTTAAAACTAGATTTCACTTCGTTGGTTCAAAAACAAAATGACACTTTTTTAAATTAGATTCAAATAAAGATTGAAGAAATAAAGCACCATAGTAATACAAAGGTTTTTTTCTTTGAAGGATTATTATTTTAAATATTTTTTAATTTTCGTCTTGAGACTTTTTCAAAAATTAGATCTACTTTTGAAAAGTTTTCCCGTGCTTCGCTACGGTTACAAAATTCAACAACTCAATTTTAGATTTTTGGTGGAACCGACCCTCAAAGTGAAAACGGCTCCTATTTAGATAATTTTTTGGAAAGAAAATTTATTTTTTATTGAATTTAGATATTTTTCGAATATCGTATAGGTACCTACCTAGGACCTAGGTATGACACGGTGATCAAGTGTGATCATGTGGAAATTAAGTTATTTTTCAGAGTTAAGTTAATTTATCGGATGTCAAATATAGGTGGGGTTGATGATTTAAGGCGATCCTAAATAATAAATATTATTGTGGTCGCGCAAATAAAACTTTAATAAATATCTATTAGATCCTCAGATATGTGAATATTTCAGTGGCGCTCTCAGGATTTTCATTCGGGAGACAAGATTCAATTTTACTTTTTATCTCTAGATGTGCGCTAACCGTCAGGCCACAGACAAGATAAATTTTCGGGGGGGGGGGGATGTTATAATATATCTTAAGGTAGTCTATTTTACTTAATTTTCTAAGAAAGGTTTGAAAAAGAAAGCCAAGCAAGTGTCAGTACTTACAAGAGTACAGCCTCCCCACCACATTACAACGCTTATGAGGAACATGCATTTTGATGAAATATCCGGGATTTTGAGGGTTTGCTGTGAATGACAAATGAGTCTTTTGTATATAGTCTATACACACCCATCCCTAAAATCGACAGTCTGGACCGGTCAAAAAATGGGGGTTGACAAACCGGTTGACAAAACCTGGGATTTGGAGGATATGCTTATGCATGGCAAACGTAATTATACCTACGAAACCGTACAAAAAGTAAGGTCCATTAAGTGGGTACTATCGTTTGTACTGATTTCTACCGAAATATTTTTGTTTGTACTGTTACCGCTCTCGGGATAATCGACTTTTTTGTGGGCCGGGCCAGCTAAACGGTAGCCCGGCCCACTTGGATTTTTAAATTTTTGAAAACGTTAATCGATGCACAAGCACCGGATTCGATCACTGCACACCCATGCAATGCAAACTTGAATATATTTTTTTTTTTCATTCAGGGTGGNGGTGGGGGGGGGGGGGGGGTTACAATCCCAAAACCTAACCCTTGTGTGCGCCAGTACATACTTGAGATTCCTCTTCTCATGCGCCTGGGTTGATGGTGTAAAATAACATAGAAAACAACTCTTTTATATCATTATGTTTATTATAATTCATTTTCTTGTGTTACTGGCGTAATTATATTTCAGTGATCGTCATGGTTCTGAAGGGGGCTCATGTCAAGGTTTTTCCTAATACCATACTAGATGTAGGGCACGTGTGATGGGATGTTAATAGAGTAAGAATTGTGTTGATAAAATTAAATAAAATATCCTTTTATTGGTATATTGTTAGGTGTATATTTTATTGCTTCTCCATTTCCATTCATCCTCTGAATGTACATATACACTCACTGTTTATATAGTCTAGGACTTTACGTTATTGTCCTAAATAAACAGAACCCAAAGAAAATAAAAAATAGATTGCTTGGAAAATTCAAAAGTGAAAAATTTATTATTGTTTGGATGCGGGGTCACATCGCTACACCCTTTGGAGGGAGAGAACTCTGAGGGGGGATAGATCGCTCCCAAAGATTTCTGGAGAATAAAATATACGCAGGAATTGCTGTAGTACAATGCTACTGAATGGGATTGTTCGGCTGTTATCAATGTAAATTATGACATTGGGGTAACATCGGAAGAAGTGTTGGAGGGATTCTCTAAAATGGGAAAACATCGGAAGAAGTGTTGAAGAGATTCTTTTAAATGGAAAAACATCGAAGAAGTGTTGGAGAGATTGTCTAAAATGGGAAAACATCGAAAGAAGTGTTGGAGAGATTTTCTCAAATGGGAAAACATCGCAAAAAGTGTTGGAGAGATTCTCTAAAATGGGAAAACATCGGAAGAAGTGTTGGAGAGATTCTCTAAAATGGGAAAACATCGCAAAAAGTGTTGGAGAGATTCTCTAAAATGGGAAAACATCGGAAGAAGTGTTGGAGAGATTCTCTAAAATGGGAAAACATCGGAAGAAGTGTTGGAGAGATTCTCTAAAATGGGAAATCATCGGAAGAAATGTTGGAGATATTCTCTAAGTGGGAAAACATCGGAAGAAGTGTTGGAGAGATTCTCTAAAATGGGAAAACATCGCATTGATTTTAATGTCTAAAATTGACGCTTATATTTGCATTGATAATAAAATCATTCCTCATCGAGACACAATCAGTGTTTGATTACCTGCTTCCTTCTCCCTCTTTGTCCGCCCCTGCCTTATCCATAAAAAAGAAGAAAGTATTAGAATGGGCTGCAAATTTTGATCTCGAGTTTTAAATGGCAAAACAAATTTTGAGGTCCTCAGTGCTAAAGATAAGCAACGTCCAGCGGGGTGGTACTAAGTGTATGGTAGCTGATTTATGAGTCCAGCAAATAGAAGGTATTTTATTATTATATTAACTTACTTCTCGCTTACCGGTCTATGACAAGGTAATACGGTTGGTTTGCATCAATCACAACATATCACGCAGAAAGTATTTTTGTTTAATTTTTTTCATGGCGTGATATAAGCCTTCCCAGCCTTGGTGGTCTGCAGATATTTCACTTCCAGCAATAGGAAACCTCTGCCAGGCAGATGGATTACTTTAGGTCGAGCGAGTGGTTTATTGTCTTTGGCTTGACAAGTCCGGTCCATTTTCTATTTAACGTCCTCCGGCGAGATGTATTTATTATTATTATGAATTGTGGTGGCCTCTCCTTTTGGGATTCCAAGTTCTGCGTCCACTAGTTAGGACTTTTAGGATTCCAAGTGCTGCGCGCAATAGTTAGTATCTCTCACACAGCCCTAAAATTGCCGCACCCCTAATGAAGTTCAGCAACGATTCTACTGGGTTAGAGTATATCTCTATAAGTTCACAACCCGGGAACCCTAGCGTCCTGAAGCGTTGTAGCGCAATGCAAAGTCAAATATGTGCGAAGCCGTCTCCTCTTCCTCTCGACACGTCCTGCACATCGCTGTTCTCTTGTTAACCCCTATAGCTTTTAGGCGTTTCCTTTAGAGCACAGAGCAAACTGACTCGCCAGCAGCCCAACCATCAGTCTGACGTGGCGTTTGCTGGGATTCACAAATCTCTTTGCTGTTTTCTCCGCAGTGCTTTTAATCATCCTCTTAGAGAAATGAAGTCCTGGGTCACGCCGTTCAAGGCTTCCTTGTGTTTTTCAAAAAACCAGTCTTCATTGGCTGTACTGGTCAAACATTTTTCTATGCCAACAGCCGTTCTAGCTCATCATATGTTTGATTTACCTCAAAATAGATTGTCATCATCTGTGGGGCCTATACCTGATAATCCTTACGGATAATACAGTAGCTTTTTCTTGCGTTCTGCATAGGTAATGGAAAACATATCGTTTCCGACCCTTCTATTAGTCGCCTTTTACGATTGGCATGAACATGGGTGCCTTGGAAATATTTTTTTTAAGTGCCCGTATCTACAGGGGACCAAATAGAGGGTAAGCACTCAAAATCTACTGGTTGAATGACCAATAAATGATTTTTCAGGATATTTTTAGGGTTAAATTCCCCTCCGCGGCTCCGCCCTCTCATCTAACATCACTGAATATTATTCCACTCTTGGAAAAGTTTTAATGAATTTCTATTTATTTAATTAAATTCACTTTTTTTTTTCAAATTAATTACTTCCGAAACCATCAGCTGTCATCAGTTTGGTATTCACATCTAAGTTTGGAGAGATAGTTTGAATATCTCCGCCATGGAGATTATTAGCGAGATATGAAATCTACTGAATGATCGGGGTGAGGGATAGTAGGGTGGGGGAACAATACTAGTATCGGAGCAGGACTTCAAAATAGTAGCAGGGGAAACGGCAAACACTCTAGCAACAAGGATTGCTCCATTCGGGCCTTGTGTCGCGTCCATATTAGCAAGAGGGTTGACTAATAGTTAAATGACTTGTGTATTTATAAGCAAATCACTTGTTTACTTGGTAATGTAAATAAGCAACGAATTTCCGGATTAGAAAAGCAAATTGCATATTTTAATCAAGCCGTACCTACGGGGGTAATGGGGTCCGGATCACCCCCCCCTGAAATTTCATTATTTTTTTATGCACGACATATTATATTGTAAGGTGTAACTCATCATCACCAACAGCACAAGAAGGACAACAGCAACAACAACAACAACAACAAGGAAATTGTCAAATTATCAATGTTGCTTGCTTCATTTTATTCTTTTGGCAAGGCAATTGTCAAATTATTAATTCTACCTTCTTAAATGCTTAATTAGGAAAACTGGTTTGCCTTATTATATTTTATTATAAGAGAGAACTTTTTGTTCTTTCTTATTTAACACGTTAATGGGCATACACCCTTATGAGCATAGTTAACCCGTGTAATTAAATAAGTTAAATTTTAAACTAAATAAAAAGCCACACAAAAGACGAGAATATTTTGACGAAAAACTTACGACGCGACTGGTCGCGATGTGGGAAAAATTCTCACATCGACTGCCTCAAACAACTTTCCGACTGCCTTAGGCAACTGAAATGCAATGTATGTCGGCAATTTTTTGTGAGCACAATGTAAATCATATTTTGAACAGCTACTGAGAGACCCGACAAGTTGGAGCCAATAATTACCAAATTATTGCGTTTTTGCCGACAGGGTGAGAAAAATTCCCTATAGGAGACCACTCATGGGTTAAAACTAGTATGTCATCACCTGTTATCTTATCAATTTCAGCTTTACTAGTTAAGCAAGTAAAATTAAGCAAATTATGTTGTAGGTATTATTTCTTATAGTTCTTTGTTGCATTCTTAGATTTTCTCTCTCAGTGTAGCTCCAAATAAGAGCATTCTAACAAAAACAACACTTTTCAATGATGATTCTTTGCAAATTTTACGTTTCAAGGTACTTAGAAAACGAAATTCGAATACAACAAAATAAATCCGTTTGTCCGCCGTGATTGTGCTACATTCCATGGACCGATTAGGATGCAATTTGGTATGTAGGTTCCATTGGGATCTGATTGCTATCCGAAAATTTTTGGTTACTGTCAATCACATTTATAGGATTCCATGCCGTCAACGCTAAATGTCAAGAGTGCCTTTCGCGACGGATGGTGTGTACACTGTACAAGTTACGGGGGTTGGCGGTAAAACGAAAATTTTTATTCGATATGTGCATTACGTACCTTTCATTTTGTATTTCTCGTATATAAATTTGTATAAATTTCTGACCTTTATATAAATAACATTGGCTTCTTTAGTGGTCAGAAAACCGGACAAAGAATAATGACCTACAGACGGACGGGGGAGTTATCAATGAAGATAAATTAAAATTCAAATACATAAAATAAAACAACATTACGTCAGTTCGGTGCGCACACTGCACCAGACATTAATATGACTCTTTAACTAATTTATTGACGGGGTACCAGGGCCGTACTCAAGATTTTTTTTGGGCGGGGGGGGGGNNGGTGGGGGGGGGGGGGGGTCGGAAGGATGGACAGCCAAGCCAGGACTAGCATCTGAAAATGATGATCATGGAAGGTGATATTGTTTTTGTTGTTGTTGATGATGTTTTGTTGTTCTATTTGATGTTGTTGTTAATGTTTTGCTGTCATGTTGTTGTTCTTTGTGGTGGTGGTGGTGATGATGTCGTTTTTTTTTATTTTTATTTTGTTGTTATTGTTGCTGTTGTTGATGATGTTGTTTTTGTTGTTTTTGGTGGTGCGGAGATGATGACGGTGGTGTTATTGTTGTTGTTGGTATTGGTGATGATGATAATGAGTTACACCTTACAATATTACATAATATGTCATGCAAAAAAAAAAAAAATCGGATGGGGAGTCTGGATCCCATGGACCCCCACTGGGTACGGCCTTGTGGCGTACCATGTATCAGGGTCGATGAAGTTGCTGATTTTGCCCATAAAATACCTAAACTTTCTCTACATTTATAAAGCAATGTGTTGGAAAGTGGTGAGACGCTCCTACCTGTGCTATGGAATAGAAAGTTGAATACTCAGAAGAGACATTTTGCAGAATTTGGAGGCTTTTGAAATGTGATGGATGTACGGAGGTAAGTTGAGAATTTGGAGGCTTTTGAAATGTGATGGGTGTATTGAGGTGGTTGAGAATATCTTGGAAGTATATAAAGTAACGAAAGAAAGAATGTTGCAGGGAATGGCAAAAGAATGTGAAGTGGTGTTTACCATTGGAAAGAGAAGCGAGAATTCCTTGGAAAAGTGGTGAGAAATATAAGCTAGTGCAGTTGGTTGTAGAGGGAGAAGTTTTTGGAAAAAGAAGTGAGGGTCGTCCAATAACATTAAAAAGTATATATTTATGTAAAAGAATGGTATCATTTATTCAACACACAAGTATTTGAGACAGCCTAATGCAGAGAAACAATAGCAAACCTTCATTTGGAAACGACTGACTAAGAAGAAGAAGAAGACGCTCTGGCTGACTACCAGTAACAGAAGGGCGTATGGCAGGGCCGGCTCTACCATATATGGGAACTAGGCAACCGCCTAGGGCGGCAAAATCAAAATGGAATTTTATTTTCAGCGGGATATGAAAAAAAATGTCTACATATATAGACGTGCATTTTTGTGTATATGATTGATAATTCATAACAAGAATTATAACAATCATAAAAACCAATAGTAAAACCAGGGGTATGACTCTCCGGCTAGATCTGTCGATGCTTAAGGGTTACAACCCACAAATATACACTTGAAAAATTCTAATTAAAATTGTGTGGATTTAACAAAGTGGTTTAGTGTCCATTATTACTGTTGTAAATATATATGACTCTGAATCAATATTAACCAGAGAAAAATTCATGGCCAGATTTTGATTGAAATTTGTGGAAAAATCATGAATTTCACTACTAGGAGGGATAACTATTCAGTATTATCATTAAAAATATGAATTTGAGTACTTTTACTATTTATATTAATTAACGAAAATATTAAATATTATATTCAGGGGGGCGACAAAATTCATTTTGCCTAGGGCGGCAAATTCTCTTGAGCCGGCCCTGGCGTAGGGCACACGTTTAAACCCAGACAACCCATGGAAGTTCACGCTCTTTTTTCCAAATTATAATTTGATAGTTGAGTCTAGGACTAAAACTGGAACATGTTTCTAAAATTTGATCTTAATCGAATCATTAACAGTAGACAGCTTCTATAGCAAGTTGAATATGCATAACTTTAATATTTCTCAGGAAGATCTGATAGACATAAAGTCATTGGAGGCCTTTCAGACTATGCCTAATATAGTTTTAATAGTAGCCAGCGTATATGACACGTTGCATAAACCAGTTTCCGTTCGATCAGTGAAGTTAAGCAACGTCCAGCGAGGTTACTCCATGTGGGTGTCCACCTAGGTTCGCGCCCTCGTGATGTTGTCTATTTTTTCCGGCCAAACCCAGGCTGGGTGAAGTCAATGTCGGTAGCTGGTTTGCAAGTTTCCACCGAATGGAGGGTAGAACTCCCGTCTGGAATGACCAATAGATATTAAAGAAACGGTAAGACAAAAAAATGATATTTTCTGATGCTTACTAAAATTTTAATTTGAAGTAAATTATTGACAATGAGCTCTTCTACTAAAAATGGAAAAGAGTGGAAATGGAAATGAAGAAAAAAAAATAATAAAAATATTTATAGAAATATTATGAAAAAAGTTTTCAAGTATGATTGAACAGAACGGGCGGACGGGGGTGCTTTTCCGTTTTTGACATTTTTTTTTTAAATGAAACATCCTTGAATTTTTATGTAAACTTTATCCATCGCGATATTGTATTCTATATTCCTTGTCACAGCACATCTTAAAATAAGTTTGTTTAATTGGGACACATACACTCATATTGGTTGTTGTGCCTAAAATGTAGCCACCGAGGGGAGCAAACCAGCTTCATTAGTAGACGGTCTCAAGGTTGGAAGGGAATCCAGCCTTTAAAAAAAAAAAAAAAAAAAAATCCGCTTCAAACCAATGATGAAAGATTGTCAGAAAAAGTTTGTTTCCACGTATTGATACTGCGAGAAACAAGATAGGTTTACCGTGTCAGGAAACGGTTAACACTAGAGAGTAGACAGCGAAAAAGGTTGGAGTATGGTAGAATTAAAGAAAGCAATGTCAACCCCAAATAAAATTTAGAAAGGGTAAGTTATATAAATATAATAAATAAATGCTATTTCTTTGTGTTATTATGTCACAACTTTGGTGCTCACTGCAGTATGGTAGAATTTTCCCAATATCAATCATTATCCAATTCCTCTGAATTTTTCTATTTTACCTACAATGCTGGAACCGGATCGCTATGCGCATTTATCTACATAACTACTCATTGTCCTCACGAGGCTGAGTGGGACCCGAAAACATCAAAAATATAGTGACAATTTTTTGCCCCCGCCTGGATTCGACTAGTGCAGTGGCCATGGGAGCTGGCAAAGGGTAAGTTAAAGAAGACAGGTTTGTTGCTCCTAATGGTATGCGTGTAATAGATGGATGAAAAAATGTCAAATTTTAATTTGAGCCTTTTTTAGGTACAAAGTTACAGGATTTTTGACATCCTCAGTAGCTCAGTTGGTTGAGGGGGTTCGAGTCCAGGACAGTACTTTTTATTGCAATGTTTATCGAGGTACGATACCTAATTTGTTAAAAGCTATAGAGCTTACCACAAATACCTTTCATAAGAGTGATAAGCGATTTTATAAGCATGATGACGAAAAAAAAGTGCCCTGACGGAATTTTTGACGATTTTTTATTTACGTATTTCTATTTAGTCTCAGGATTGGGAATTATTTAGGGACCCGTGCCCCCCCCCCCATCTCAATGGGATGAAAGACACAACGAATCGCCATTCATTTGATTTTTTTAATTTTTTTTACGTGATAATGAAATTTGAGAAATACTGTCCGCTTAAAAAAACTGGAGTGTATGGCCGCAGTGATAATTGCAATCACAATAGGGACCTGCAACCAAGGTGTTTTGTATAATTTTTGACTCGGTCATATCTCCCTTATCAACTACTCTGCTTTCGAAAAACTATAACGAAGAGCTTAAATGAGCACTATCAGAAACATTCTCCCATTTGAAGTACGAGCGTCATTTGAAATATTCAAAGCTCTCAAAAATCTGATCGATGAATTTTTTCACCTCATTTAATAGAACATGAACAATCAAATAATTTTTGTTTCTTTGACTTTTTCCACGAAAAAAGTCTGATGTTGCTTTACGCGTCTGCTCTACACAACAATGTTTTAATTAAGTCCTTTCCTATGGCCAACGATCATACCACGTTGAATAACCAGTTCCCGTTAGGTCACTGAAGTTAAGCAACGTCGGGCGTGGTCAGTACTTGAATGGGTGACCGATTGGGAACACCATGTATCGTTGGCTATTTTTTTCGGCCCAACCCAGGCTGTGTGCATGGGCGGTCAAGCTGGTTTGAAAGTTTCCAGCCAATGGAGGGTAAAACCCCCGTCTTGAAAGATCAATCGATGTTTAAAGAGACGTTAAGCCAAATTAAAAAAAAAAAGAGAAAGGCCCGAAGAGAGGGTGGGGGAAAGGGGTGGACCCTTCCTTCCGCCCTGCTATCAGGTCTCTGTTTGAGTGTCCCTATTGTTACAGACTTCGGAAAGTAGAAAAGCTCACCAAAGCTCATCGAAAATTAAAATTGAAAAACGTGAAAGAAGAAAAATAGGTTTCTGCTATTTACCATTTGCCTGAACTATCTTTTGTTACTGTAACTGTAAAAATTTAATAACGAAAAACCTGAGTCAGCACAGCAAATTCAATGAGAGTTTTTTTTAGTACTTTTTCATTCAGCAATTTTTGTAAAAGTAGCTTTTTTTAATCAGCACTTTTTGTAATCGTAGTTATTTTTTTTATCAGTCAGCACTTCCAGTAAATGTAGTTTTGGTTCATTTCAATCAGCACTTTGTGTAAAAGTGGTTTTACTTCTTTTAATTGACACTTTTTCTAAAAGTAGTTTTAGTTGTTTTAAATCAGCACTTTTTTTGTGAAAGTAGTTTTATTTGATTTTAATCAGAATTTTTTGTGAAAGTAGTTTTAATTGATTTCAATCAGCAATTTTTGTGAAAGTAGTTCTAGTTCATTTCAATCTGCATTTTTTGTGAAAATTTTAATTTCCTTTAAGTGTTTTTTTTTTTTTTTTTTTTTTTTTTTTTTTTTTTTTTTTTTTTTTTTTTTNTTTTTTTTTTCTTTTTTTTTTTTCTCTCTCAGCACTTTTTGAAACAGTATTTTTTTTTTCATAAATTTGTGTTCACACCCTGAAAAACACACGAAGGATACAGCCAAATGCTTCCTGACACGACCTGTGTCACCTAAATGCCTTCATTCTGCGTCATCCTAAAATTTAAACAAAAATACTCATTGTCTTATTTTTACATCATTGTCACATTCCTGTAATGATAATTTTATTCTAATTCCTTACTAACGAAAAATCAAATGTAATATAGCCAGCAAAATTCTGATCCGCGTGTTAATGTACCCAAGTCTTAAAAGGCTGTATTTTTCTGTACAATCTACTTCTTCTCTATATCTATAAAATTCTCCTGTTATGTCATTGTGTTTGTTACCATACTCCTCCAAAACAGCTTAACCGATTTTAATGAAATTTTGTATGTACATTCGGTAGCTCTGCGAATAGGTTTTTATCTATTTTTTATATTCCTAAACGGAAACGGCCATGCCTCTAAGGCGCCAAGCTAGAGGCCGTAGCAAAGCACGGGCTAACAGCTATAATGTTGTAAAGATTTATGGAAATAAAGAGAATGGCCAGTAGTGATCGTCAGATTACTTAAGCCAAAAATATATAGGTATATAAAAAAAAAACTATTAGCACGGGAACGGCCATGCCTCTAAGGCGCCAAACTAGATGCCGATGCCGTGGCGAAGCACGGGCAAACAGCTAGTTTTCATATAAAAATTTCAAATAAACTAAAATGAAAAATGTCTGTAGATATAGAGGCTTTAATAATAAACTGAATACCTATCATCGTACTTTTTACTCTCTGAATTGAATCTTCAGGGAAAATAAGTCTGCAAAAAATATTTCCTACTCCCGGGGGGCTAACCAAGTGCAAAATAAGCGCTGATGTTGAGCATATAAATATGAAACGTATGTTCCTTTTTCCGTCGATATTTTCATTTTATATTAATTGAGTATTGTATATGCATAATATTTTGTAGGTAAACACTAGAGATAGTTTAGAACCTTTCACTTCAAGGATTCGTTTTTATAGTCCAGTAGTCAGGGCTTTTTTGCTTGCAAAAATTGGGGAAATCTCGATTTTTATATATGTTTGTAGGTATGGACCTCCTCTTTAAAAAGCTAATTTTTCGACCTCCCAACCCTTGTGCGTTCTCCGCCATCTTGAAAAAGCTGCTCAAAAAGCCGCTTTTTTCAGGGTTTCCTCAATTACTCNTGATGTATGTTTGTAGGCATGGACCTCCTCTGCAGAAATCCAAGTTTTCGACTTCCCAAACCTTGTGCGTTATATATATATATCTGTCAGATATATAAGGGCGCTTACAGACGACGCCTTTTTGGCGAAAAATACCGCTACAAAAGAACTTTTGTATTAATTTTACGTTTCTATTTCCTAAACAAAGCCTCAATACCGCATAAACAGCACAATAAAAGTTGTAGATATTTTAATTTTACACCGAATTCATATATCAATCATGAAAAACGCTTTTGTGGAAAGCTCAAAACTGCATTTGAAAAAAGCGAAATTTTCAAAATAAACAAGTCAAATGCATTTAAAATTAAATGGAAAAGTGGTATATTCGAATAAAATACATAGACGTAGTTCTTGAAGGGTTCATCAAAGTTATCATGACATATTCTTCTCAACATCATAAAACATTGGCGAGAGAATTTTTTTTTCGAGCTCCTACAGGATCCGTGAAATATCATCTAAAATGAATCACCCTGTACATCAGAAAAGGTCGAAAGACAATGCACCGGAAAAAACTTCAAAGTATGAGTTGAGAAGATGTACGCAGAGTGATTTGGTGAAATAGATGCAAAGTTGACTGAGCGTGAAATATTGCTGTCATTGAAAATGGAAGGGAAAAATATTGGTACGAGGGTAGTGACAGAGTGTCCCGAAGTTGACTGAGCGTGAAATATTGCTGTCATTGAAAATGGAAGGGAAAAATATTGGAACGAGGGAAGTGGCAGAGTGTCCCGAAGTTGACTGAGCGTGAAATATTGCTGTTATTGAAAATAGAAGGGAAAAATATTGGAACGAGGGAAGTGACAGAGTGTCCCGAAGTTGACTGAGCGTGAAATATTGCTGCCATTGAAAATGGAAGGGAAAAATATTGGAACGAGGGAAGTGACAGTGTCCCGAAGTTGACTGAGCGTGAAATATTGCTGTCATTGAAAATGGAAGGGAAAAATATTGGTACGAGGGTAGTGACAGAGTGTCCCGAAGTTGACTGAGCGTGAAATATTGCTGTTATTGAAAATGGAAGGGAAAAATATTGGAACGAGAGGAGTGACAGAGTGTCCCGAAGTTGACTGAGAGTGAAATATTGCTGTTATTGAAAATGGAAGGGAAAAATATTGGAACGAGAGGAGTGACCGAGTGTCCAAAAGTTTATGAACATATCTATAGAGGGTGATTCATATAGGTCAAAATAAAACTTTTTTTCCTTTATTAACATCAAGTGTCTGGAAACACACTCAATTTAAGTTACAGCGGTTCACAGTTGGCCATAAAAAATGCAAAGCAGTTTTAAAGAAAGGAAAAATCGCAATCGTATGATATTGAAAACAATTATCAGCAAAATAATGGAAACGCTATTTGAGATCCCTAATTTTTGGGCGGAGCGAAGCGTAGCCTTATACTCCCTACAAACTGCAAACTTTTGTTACCCTACTCCTCCGAAACTACTCAACCGATTTTTACCAAATTTTTTTCCTCATATTCTGCATAANATTTAATTGTCGTTTAAATGAATCGCTACAACGATTCGCCTAAAATGCACAGGAAGCGAGTAATTGAGGAAACCCTGAAAAAAGCGGCTTTTTGAGCAGCTTTTTCAAGATGGCGGAGAACGCACAAGGGTTCGGAGGTCGAAAACTCAGCTTTTTAAAGAGGAGGTCCATACCTACAAACATATATAAAAATCGAGCTTTCCCCAATTATTGCATTGAAACACCCTTTTTTTGTATCTGATTACTGGGCTATTAGAGTTTACTAGGAAAATGAAACACTTAACGTTATTATTATGTTTCGATAAGAAATGATTTTATTCTCAATGCGAATAAAAACGTCAATTTTAAACATTAAAATCAATCCGTCCAACACTCAGGAATCCCTCCAACATTCAGGGATCCCCCCCAAATTAAGGAATCCCTCCAATATTCAGGAATCCCTCCAACGCCCAGGAATCCCTCCAACACTCAAGAATCCCTTCAACGCCCAGGAATCCCTCCAACAGTCAGAAATACCTTCAACAATCAGGAATCCCTTCAACACCCAGGAATTTCTCCAACAGTCAGAAATCCCTCCAACAATCAGGAATCCTTCCAACAGTTAGGAATTTCTCCAACAGTCACGAATCCCTCCAACACCCAGGAATTCCTCCAACAGTCAGGAATCCCTCCAACAGTTACGAATCCCTCCAACACTCAGAAATCCCTGAGTATTTTTATTCCATTAGTAATATTTCTTGGGGGATAGACTCAACCCCCCCCCCACCTCCTGTATCCACCAATGTGTTCAGTGAAGTGAACTGTTCTGTCATAATTAGATCAGCGTTCTTCTATAAAGTTCAGTTCAACCTTCACTACCTTCTTACAGTTGTCTTGCATAGAACATGTTGTATTTATACCTCGGATTCACATATTTATATCTTTGAATAACATGTTAATTATAAGTGTTAAAAAATATTAACTTTTAAATTAAATTGAAACAGAAAGAACACTTACCAAAAACACTATTTATGATTACTTATGATTTCAAATAATTCGATTCATCATCAGTCCAGTTGAGAGTCGAAGGATGGAGGTTGACTCAATCTGTCATCCTCCATTCTTAGAATCGTCTAGACTGAAGATGAATTAAATGAATCGTTTCCTCATAAATACTTATAACTAGTGTTTGTTTTTTTTCATTTTTTGAAGTTATACTTCTTTAGGCGCGTTCGAAAAAATGATGAGAGTGAAATTTTAAGATCCGCGCGCACCTGTAATAAAAAATTATCACCGCATGGGTGTAACACAAAATTATTACCGAATCAGTGTAACTCAAAATTAACACTGATGAAGTTAGTTATGAAAAAGTGATGAAGATGGAGTTAGTTATGATTATCTATGAATAAATGATGAGAGTGAAATTTAAATATTGTATTTTCTCTATTTTCTCATTGTATATCCATATTAGAACATCGTGCCTCAGTGGCAAGGCCTCTGTTTCATAGTTGGTAGGCTCTGAGTTCACTCCCGGGTGGGGTAGTACTCGTATGTTTTTTTTTAAAAAAGAAGTGTAACCTCTCATGCGCGTACATAAGTACACGCACCCATTTTTTTTTATTTTCGAGTCAGTTTTCGAGTAGGCAGGCACTTGAAATTAACGATTTACAGTAGACTCTAGATAATAACTTTTAATATCAGACAAGAAAATGAATCTAAAATCAAAAATTATGGAAATCAAGGAAAACTGATTTACTCTGTGTAAGTTGACATGGCAAAAAAATAATTAAAATATAACTAAACTACTTATTATTCGACAAATATTCTGATTTTTTGTATAACACATCAGCGCTAAATATCAGCACTCGAAATAACTGAACTACCTATTTATTATTTGATTCATTAACTAATTCAATAAATAAGTAGTTTAATTTTTTGTATAACGCAACACTAAATAACAGCACTCGAAATAATTGAACTAACTATTTATTATTTGATTCATTAACTAATTCAATAAATAAGTAGTTCCATTTTTTGTATAACGCAACACTAAATATCAGCACTCGAAATTACTGAACTACCTATTTATTATTCGATTCATTAACTAATTCAATAAATAGGTAGTTTCATTTTTTGTATAACGCAACACTAAATAGCAGCACTCGATATAACTGAACTACCTATTTATTATTCGATTCATTAACTAATTCAATAAATATAGGTAGTTTCATTTTTTGTATAACACAGCGCTAAATATCAGCACTCGAAATAACTGAACTACTATTTATTATTTGATTCATTAACTAATTCAATAAATGGGTAGTTTCAATTTTTGAATAACGCAACACTAAATATCAGCACTCGAAATAACTGAACTAACTATTTATTATCCGATTCATTAACTAATTAAATAAATAAGTAGTTTCATTTTTTGTATAACGCAACACTAAACATCAGCACTCGAAATAACTGAACTAACTATTTATTATTCGATTCATTAACTAATTCAATAAATAAGTAGTTTCATTTTTTGTATAACGCAACACTAAATATCAGCACTCGAAATAACTGAACTAACTATTTATTAT
>CM022876.1:25329924-25346435 GCA_012654025.1 Pachypsylla venusta | reverse complement strand
TATAAGGACCCCATAAAAAATATAAAATTTGAAAATTTCCGGTTTCTTCCCGATTTATGGACGGTTTTCATCCCCAAAAAATCGGAATTGAGAAGTACCACATCGGGATGAGCGAGAAAACTGAAATTTGATACAAAGGTATTCCGAAGTACAAAAAATCATATCCGTGAATAAAATATTGAATTTTCTAACTAAGAGTGGTGCTCACTCTGAGGGTCGGTTCCACCAAAAACCCATTGTTAAGAAGTATCACTTCGGGATGAGCGAGAAAGCTGAAATTTTATACGAAGGTGTTCCGCAGTGCAAAAAGTAATATCTTTGAGTAAAATATTGAATTTTCTAAATAGGAGCCGTGTTCACTCTGGAGGTCGGTTCCACCAAAAATCTAAAATTTTGAAGATTTAATTTCGCGTTCTCGAAATTGTTGTTGAATTTTGTAACCGTAGCGAAGCACGGGGAAACAGCTGGTAAAATATAAAAAGTTTTCTATCAACTGCAAGTAAATTAATGAGTCACGAGCGATTTCGTCTGTTTACGACATTAACAAGTAGACTATAATTTCATACCAGACGAAAGCGCTCGTGACTCAACAATTTACTTGCAGTTGATACAAAACATTTTTCTCTTTTAAAATTTATTTTTATACAAAAAAAATATCAAATTCAACCGGTTACGATCCGATATCCTAAACAGCATATTTATCCTTTTAAATCTTAATTTAGAACATTGTTTGCAAACTACAGTCCTTCCGTTAGGTTCGTTTTTTCGATAAAGGGATTTCATAGATTACTATAAGCACAGGAGCAGCCATGCCTCAAAGACGTCATGCGAAGCGGGCTCGTCCTGCTATAGTTGGTCTTAAACTCTGCAATAAAAGAAAATAGCAAATTATTTTCTTCTTCCTAAGGTGGTATCACACTGTTTGTCACGATTCCAAATTTTGTCATTTTTTCGACTTCAAACAGTACCAAACAGAGTGATCGGCAAATATATTTGATTGATTTGATATGAAAACGCAAAAGTGACCAAAATTTGTGTAAATAGTCTAATCAATTAATCAAAAATATACAAATGAAGAAAAACTTTCGATCAGAAATCGTATTGCTAAAATAGAAAAATTCAAAATTATATGAACATATTTTCTTTATTCATCCATATTCTGTTACATAAATTAAAAGTAAAATAAAGAAATATGGTACCCCACTTGAAAACTCATTTATAGATATAAATTATATAGATTAGATATAGATTACTGTTAGGTTGCTATGGTTTAATAAAATAAATATGGTATAATATAATACTACCTATGTCTGGTTGCTATGGTATAATAAATAACAAAATTTGAAAGTAGAAAATTTTGTCTGAAAGTCTCATCAAATAGTGCGATAAGGGCACAAATATATTCCTAACACACAAATTCAACAAATATACAAAATTTTGGAACAGAATAATTGTGCCAAATTTTGGAATCATGACAAATAGTGTGAAACTCAGCAAAATATTTTTTTCCCACTTCAAACTAAGAAGATTATTAGTATAATATCTTATTTATAATGCGAGGATGTCACTGAAGAGTCCTTTTACCCCCACAGTCCAAAATTTTCTACTTTCAAAGATGTCATTAATTGTCAAAAGATGTCATTAATTGCCAAAAGATGTCAATAATTGGTTTGTGTGAACCAAGATATAATTAATTGTCAAAAGATGCCATTAATTGCCAAAAGATGTCAATAATTGTCTTGTGTGAACCAATCTCAGAAGTTTATCAGAATTGAAATTATCCATACTAATATTATAAATGCGAAAGTAACTCTATCTGTCGTTCTGTATGTTACGCTTTCACGCTTAAACTACTGAACCGATTTTGATGAAATTTGGTATGGAGATAGACTAAACTTTAGGAAAGGACATAGACTACTTTTTATCGCGAAAAAAAGGGGGTTGGAACTATAAACGGCCATGCCTCTAAGGCGCCAAGCGAAGCGGGCGTATTCTGCTAGTTAAAAATAAATGATTGAAATGTTATAATTTAAAGTTCACCTTTTATTACCTCCCTTACGGAGAGACTTTTCCCTCCTTTTTCCAGAGAGACTTTTCTCTTTTTCTCCCTTGACTGAACACACTCAGACTTGTTAGTTACTCCCATCCTTCATTTATCTTATTCTGCTTATTTGCTTATCTTCTTCTTTATCCAAATCATCATTTATCTTTTTTTGCCATCAAAGGCATAATATAGATAATTATTAACCAGCAGTGGCACCCGCGAACTTTTCTCTAAGGCATCCTAAATTTTTCAAAATATCACTCAGTCAGTCAATCAGTCACTCACTAACTCAAATACACAGTCAGTCAGCCACTCACGCACATGGTCACTCAACAGTCACATTCACTTAGTCACGCAGTCAGTCACTCATTCAGTGATTCACTTACCTACTCACTCAGTCAGTCACTCACTCAAATCAGTCAGTCACTCATTCATTTTTTTCTCCAGAGATCCAGACTAGCAAGATTTTTTTTTTGTGCAGTAGGAACAATTAGTACTTAGTAAATCGAAGAAATTTTAAATTCGCGGGGTATATTTAGAGAGGACCAGGAGAGTCGCTGTTAAAAGATGTTATGGAATGGACTGTAGCGGGATCCAAACCGCAAGAGCGACCGAGAATTGTGTGGATGGATAATATTAAAGGACCAAGAAAGAAATCTTTGGGACAGCAGTGCGGACATACATCTGGCAATCATCGACAGCGATATCGTCACTGGAAATAAATGAATGGGGGCAAAATAAAACTGGGGGAGGGGCACTCTATGAACTAAATATGACACTATATATGGGTTGGACATGGATTGGTGGTGCAATGTTAAGACGCTCTGACTGGTAAATAGTAGGGCGTGGGTTCAAATTTAGCCAACCCATGGAATTTTATCCTCATAAATTTGAGATATTCAACACATAATAATAGCGCCCAATAAACTGCCCGTGTAAAGGAACCCTTCAGTCCTATTCGGACAGTGTAAATAAGGGACTATTATTATTATTAAAACTGGCGGTGTCAAGGGACTTTTCAGTCCTATTCGGACAGTATAAATAAGGGACTATTATTATTATTATTAAAACTGGTGGTGTCAAGGGACTTTTCAGTCCTATTCGGGCAGTATAAATAAGGGACTATTATTATTATTATTAAAACTGGCGGTGTCAAGGGACTCTTCAGTCCTATTCGGGCAGTATAAATAAGGGACTATTATTATTATTAAAACTGGCGGTGTCAAGGGACTCTTCAGTCCTATTCGGGCAGTATAAATAAGGGACTATTATTATTATTATTGTCCACTTCTCGCTATTGCGGTATTCATCCTATTACCGGTCTATGACAAGGTAATAGGGTTGTTTTGCTTCAATCACAACATACCACGCCGAAAGTATTTTTGTTTAATTTTTTCAATGGCGTGATATATATTGTCAGAGGATTCTTGGTGGCCTGCAGATATTACTGAACTGAAACACTTTCAGCAATAGGAAACCTCTGCCAGCAAGGTGGATGACCTCAGGCCGAGCGAGTGGTTAATTGTCTTTGGCTTGATAAGCCCGGTCCACTTTCTGTTTAACGTCCTCCGGCGAGACGTTGACTATTGTTATTATTATGTTCGGTTCCTTAGATTTTAAAGCTATACATACTCTGAAAGGCCTCGAAAGAACCTCACTTTTGGTACGTCAGAGGACGGTTCATACTCCTGAGGTATCTTCAAGGTGCTGAGTACATTTTTACGATGTGTTCGGCTCCCCTAAGACAAAGCCCCTGACCACACAGCTGTCATTGCAAAGGTTGTAGTGTGTTAGTGTGACGTCACTGAGAAAACGCACACCCTCTGCAGTCCTGACCTGCCACCCACTATTATCTGTTTTCAAAACTGAAATCCGATTGGGTTGATTTTTTTTTTAAGGGATGAAGTATAAATAAGGACTATTATGACGGGTTATGGGACTATTCATAAGAGAATCTTCAGTCCTATTAGTATCTTCAGTCCTAATATAGTATTCTATGATTTCCCATAAAAACATCGGCCGTACCTCGGCCGGTAGTAGAGTTATGAATTCTGATAACTTCACTGGGGTCCCTGTAAATGATAATCAAAATAAAAACCGACATGGTTTTTGCATTTAATTAAAAGAATTGTAATGTCTAATGTTTTGTTAATTATTTTGTGTTTGATTTTCCATAACATCCCTTATAGGTATCCAGAAGGAATAATCCTAGGTGGAAACCGAGCTGTTATTATGGGACTATATTCATAAAAGGATGCTTACTATTTTTGGCCGGCCATTACCTTCAAAATGACATAACAAAACAATTTAAATTATTCTGTTCTTTTGTATTCAAAAGAAAATTTTAACACGCTTTATTACTTGATTTATATAATTTACCGAACAACTGTGGGCCCTCTTAGAAAATTGCCGACTCGGTCATAAATCCGAAAATAATAAACCAATATTAATTAATATAAGTATAATTATTTAATTTGTCCTAGTGACTCTCTTACCTGTAATATGCCAGAGTTCTCTCACGCACTCATCGCGTTTGGTTTGAATCACAACTCGTTGATCAATCTCGTTTTTCGATTCCAAATATTCGAAAACAATTGCCCCGATAAACACATAACCAACGACAAGACCGAACAAACCTAAATTTGAAAATAAATGTTTAAAAAATTTACGAATATATTTTTTATATTTTGGAGGCGTTGAACGCCCGACGTCCTCTCTGTAAGGCATCTGCCGAGAAACTAAACACTCGAAACACAATTTTTATGGAAACGAGGAAATTCGAAAAAATACAAATAATGAAAAACGTTTAAATAAGCGTTTTGTAGTTTGTATGTTTGGTATAATTTTGGTTTATTATTTTTAATAATGAACCTTTGGAATCGTCACGAAAAAAAAAAAAAAAAAAANAAAAAAAAAAAAAAAAAAAAAAAAAAAAAAAAAAAAAAAAAAAAAAATACCCCCCTCAAAATTTGATATTATATGTTTTTAGGTACGTAGTACCCAAAAATCGAATAAAAAAAAATCCGTTTGTCCGCCTCACGCCGTGATGGGCATTTTTGCCGCTTATCTTGACCGACTTGGATGGAATTTAGTATATATGTCCCATCTGGGCTCTAATTGTGCCCCGAAATTTATTGGGTGCAATCGAATACACCCTTGGCGATTTTTGCTATCTAAAAGGAGAATGGTAAGAGCTAGAGATTTGAGATTTTGCACGTAAGTCATATTTGGAGTCTCCAAAACTTTTAGAATCAATCAAATATAGCGCTTGCGGTTTTTACCGCTTTAAAGTGGTTTTCATTAATCCCGTCTAAAAAGAGAATGGTAAGAGCCAGAGACTTCAAATTTAGTAGGTGTGTCAAATTTAGGGTCTAATTACGCCCGAGATTTGGAATCGTCACGAGCCCCCCCCCCCCCTCAATTATTTTTTGCCAGTAAAAAAATAAACCCACCTTAGAATAGTGACGAAAAAAATATCCCGTATTTTAGGTTTCATGGTACTACGTGGAATTAAAAAAATCGCTTTGAACTGGACTTTATACCAGTTAGCGCCGTTGACCGATCTAGTTTAAGTCCCAAAGTAGATATTAGGCTTATTACATTAGCCAGCGACTATGGCACGTTAAATACACCAGTTCCGGTGAGATCACTGAAGTTAAGTAACGCCCAGCAAGGTTGTTCCATGTCGGTGTCTACGTGGGGTCGCTCCCTCGTGATGCTGGCTATTATTTTTCCGGCCCATCCCAGGCTGTGTGAGGTCAATGTGGGTGGCTATTTTACAGAGAATGGAGGGTAAAACCCCCATATCGAATGAACAATAGTTTTTTTTTTTTTTAATAATATTCATTTATTTATTTTTACAATTTTGTATAACTGGTGTCCCTACGTAAGAAATATTGTAAGTTCTAAGTAAGGGAGTCACAATATAATTTTTACTTATAGACTAATTTAATAATAATAAATATAGATACCTAGATATTAAGACAACTTTAGATCGATTTTAGCCACGAAATTCAAAATTTCCATTTTTAATTCAACTTTATTTTGAATATGCAATAATTTCTCATCGAGTTTATTCAAAATTGTAGTTTATTCAATTTTTCTCCATAAAAGTTTATTCAATCTTTTTCCATATTTTGAGTTTGGTCATATTTTGGGGGTTACATTTTTGATTTGATAGTCAAGTTTGAAGAAATATTTCTTCGCCAATAAATATTTATGCAAATTTTCATTGCTCAATGTTCAAGAGACGTTAAACCAAATTTTTTTTAAAAAAAACTTATTACAAACGGCCGATGTCGGATTTTCACAAATAATAGGATTATGGCCGAAATATTGTCGAAAAATTCTAAAATGAACGACTGTTCGTTTTTTTTTTTTTTTTTTTNTTTTTTTTTTTTTTTTTTTTTTTTTTTTTTTTTTTTTTTTCATTTTACATAAAAATCGCGACGTTCGTTGATAGCTTCACTCTACCCACTTTAGCGTTGAACAAACGAATGAAATTTGGTATGTAGGTCTCATTTGGGGTCTAATGAAGTGCCAAAACTTTTCTTACTGTCAATCCCATATGCAGACACCCAACCTTTTTCAACCATTTGGGTCATATTTGTGGCTGAAAACTTGAAATTTGGTATGACCTAGGGATGTCGATATTAGCGATATTCGTGTTTCGATAATATTGAAATTAAAAAAAAAAAAAAAAAAAAAAAAAAAAAAACATATCGGTAACGAAACAAAAAAATATTAAGGCATCTGTGTCAATATCGATATTAAGAATTCTATATAACCGATATTTTATATCGATATTTGACCATGTGATATTATCGCTTATAGATATTAAGCTTTCGATAAAATCCATATCGATATTCTTCTTTCGATATACCATGCATGACCGGTCATTGTATAGAATCCGATAAAAAATACAGCCCTCAATATAATTTTATCTATAAAAAGGGTCGTTCAGAGCTTTCCTTTTCGAAAAAATTCATTGTTTATTGTGTTTCAGAGTTGTCTATCCTCTGACACATTACAAGGGAATTTTGAAAATTAGACAAAATTAGACAAATCCAGATAAAAATATAATAATGAAGAAGGAAAAACTTGTGGTGGAAAGGGAGCGCCAAATTTGATGGTCCTGTAATTAAAATAAAAAAGCCCGTGGCGGTTCGAAGATAATTTATGCAGACTGTTGTCCTAGAAAATCATTGTTGGAATTCATGGTCTCCTGTCTATTTCTTGTGTAATTCAACTCTCGTATTTGGATAGGGGGACAAAAGAATAATTCTAAGAAAAGGGTTCGAAACGATATCTTATCCATTAGCCATGCAAAAAGCAAAGAGAAGCTACTGCATTATCCGTGAGGATTCTCAAGTATCAACAACTCATGCGAGTTGTTGCAAATTAGCCCATGGCGGTTAACCTATGATGATGATAATGATTTGGAACTATAAACATTTTATGAGACTGAAGTTGACATAAATGCTTGCATAAAGTCTGCTTTACTTGCTATACTATCAAATTCCTCCAACCTGTCCAGCATATTGTCTTCCTCTCCGTACCAAGGTATTTGCGCACAAATCCTTTCATACTCGGCCATATGCTCATATATATCATTCCTCAGTCTCCTTAAATGACTAAAAGGAATGTATAACGGATCTCTTGATTCTCCCATTAAATAGTAACGACATTCTGCATGCAAGACTTCCATTGAAAAATCAACCGATACCTCAGCTTTAGGCAATCCTTGTACAGTTCGACTCAGAATAAACTGTCTCTTATTTAATAAATTAGTCTCGGAACGAACAGAAGGGGTATTCCAAATAGTAGAGTATTTTACGACCGGTCTCCCTAGTTGAAAGAATAAATTGTCCATTTTCTCCAATCACACTAATGTTAAAGGTTTGAAATCCATGGTACAAGAGGCCTAAAAACAAGAATTACATTATTTTTGTATAAACATGCGGGGTAGAATCATTCTGCCATATTTGCATTTTTGTTAATATGAAAACCAATGATGAAAGGTCATCAGCAAAATGGGAGTTTTCACGCAGATTCTATTGATACTAGGAGGAGATGTCCAAATTTCTAAGTACAAAATTTTAGAAAACTTGACGCACGAAATTTCCAAAATTAATTTTGATTTGAAACAATTGCGTTCTTCTCAAAGTAACAACGTCCAATATGGAAAATCAAAAAGTTGCACGTCAAACTTATGTTACTACCACCAGAAATTCAGAGAAACGCAAGTGTATACAACCTTGTTCGTTTTCTTCCACATCGGAAAACTCAAAACCCGGTTACCTTTAGTGACTGGTGAAAGCGATGCGTGGATCCATGGTTCGAAGAACCAATGAAAAACTTAAAGCAAGAACGTTATCTTGTGAATCTGTAACTTCCAATTTTATTTTGAAGACGAGAGATTTTTTTTATTTTTTTTTTTTTATTGATTTTGATTTTTACAGAATGAATGAAAATTTGGTTGTTAGCAAAGTTTTGACTGGTTGATCTGGTTAAAAAATAATGTTGGCCAGTACGTACTTCATGCACAACTTGAGCGTGTCGTCGATCGCCGTTATAGAACTTTCCATATTCCCCCCATGAAACAAATGGGTTAGAAAGGAACATTGAACTTAGAACAATAATAATATAAATTCGGAAGTCCAAGGAAATCGAACTCAGTATATTCTCGGCCAGGTCATGGGAACAAAGCACATCTTGGTTTGGCGAATAGAACTTTCCAACTGGTGCAAAATGCCTTCACTTTTCAAAACGTCACAGTATTAACAGTTGTACTTGTTATTCAAAAGGCAACCGACTTTTCGATTTCGATGAGGTCTCGCAATCAAAATTTTTAGTAGACAGTGGAGCTGACGTCTCAGTTATTTTGCAAGTTTCAAAGACAAAAACAATGTGTCGGACGTATGTCTATTTGCTGCTAACGGGTCAAAGATACCAACTTTTGGTAATTAACCACCACATTTTGGGACTAAATCGTTCCTTTGCATACCCTTTCATTGTAGCACAGTCACATGACCTATTATAGCAGCTGATTTCCCCCGCCATTTTGGTTTGCTTGTTGACCATCCAAAATACCATCTAATTGACTCCAAAACATCAACTGACGTCAAAATGATCGCTGGAGAACAACAGCCATTAGGTATCTCGACTGTTTCTGACGATCACACATACCCGGAAATTATTGATTTGTATATGACATCAACAAAGAAAAAGATACCATTCATATTGGTCAAATTAAATGCTCCACTGTACATCATATCGACTACCGAAGATTTAATGCCGCCACAATACCCGACAGATATTCATTGACCTTGTGCGTGCTTAATTGCCTATCACCAAATCCCCGTAAAACAAGATGACATCCCAAAAACGGCCATTACAACACCATTTGGTTTATTTGAATTTACTGTTATGACATTTGGAATCAGAAACGCAGGATAGACTTTTCAGCGTTTGTCAATGAACTCACGCAAGTCGCTTTTAGTCGCTTCTCAGAAGAAGAGGAACATATGTCCTCGGTGTATTCTGTGATCTCACGAAAGCCTTCGATTGTGTAGATCATTCCATTCTCTTATCAAAACTAAACCACTATGGTATCACAGATTCTGCTCATCGTTGGTTCTCATCTTTTCTTGAAATGAGATTCCAATCTGTGAAAGTTTTAAACGAGGGGAATAATGTGCTTTCTCAAACATTCTCTCCCTTCTTACAAATTCAAGAGGGCGTCCCTCAGGGTTCAATACTAGGGCCCCCCTTATTCTCTATAGATATCAATGACATTGAAAATTCTGCCCCTAGCGCGGAATTCGCCCTCTACTGTGATGACGTCAGTCTCCTCATTATTGGTAAAACCAAAGAGGACCTTTTTGACAAGACAACAAGAATTTTAACCTCCCTGAATTCGTGGTTCATTTCCAACAAGCTTTGTTTAAACACCACAAAAACATCCTATCTATATTTCAATAACTGTTCAATAACGCAACTCCCGCGGATACCTATTCAAAATTCCCATATTGAAGCAGTGTCATCAGTAAAATTTTTAGGCCTTCATCTCAGTAATAATCTGAAATGGAAAAACCACTTAGAAAATTTAAAACCTCGATTAGGATCTTCTATATTTGCAATTAAATCAATCAGAAGTCATCTCGGAGAACATTCAGCTCGCATCACCTACTTTTCATATTTTCACTCAATCATGAGTTACGGTATTGCTTTCTGGGGACCTTCTCATCAAACTCAGGAAATATTCATTCTTCAAAAAAGAGCTCTTCGTGCTGTCTATGGTCTCGAGGACATAGCTCATTGCAAAGAGTATTTCATTGATAAAAAAATATTAACATTATATGGTCAGGTAATATTAGATATGTGCCTCCTCATTCATAAAAACAAACATCTTTTACCTACAATGGCACATTCTTACAACACGAGGAATGCAAAAGATTTAATACACTCCAGATTATCGATTTTTGGGGAATCAATTTTGGATAAAGGTATTAAAATTTATAACAAAATAAATAATGCTAATAAAAGCATGAACTACAAAGATTTTAAGTTGTACTTAAAAAATCGTCTGTTAGAAATTGCTCCCTATAGCCTACAAGAGTTCACCAACTAACTTTTTTTCTTTCTTTTTCAGGTACCTACTAATAACAATTTCAGTTTTCTTTACAGGTCATTTTAATTTTGCAGTTTATTTCAATTTTGTCAATCCAATTTTCTGTTTTGATTAACTTTTTTTTTTATATACATATTTATAATTTTGTTGAATATTAAAGGTGGGGGGTATTTTGGTTCCCAATTTTGTAATGTGTCAGCGGTTTTTTAACCCTCTGAAACACAGTAAATAATAATAATAATAATATGAGCCCTTTCAAAATTTTATTTCAACGTTTACAAAATTTTGGTATCACAATCGATGTCGATTAATCAAATTTTATGAAAAAAACTTGGCGCCGCTCATCTTGATATCAAAGTTTAAGCTATCAAGAAATTTCCACTTCCTCTGAACATTCACCTACTTCGACCATTCTTAGGGATGATCAACTTTTATCGACGTTTTATTCCACATATGGCACCACTAAACGATTTGCTGAAAGGAAGTATGAAGAATGACAAAACGCTTGTTCCCTGATGACAATCTAAAGGGCACTTTCGAAAAATGTTCACTTTAATTTAGCATCCCAAAAAAAATTACCTACTGTTCTTATATCTTATCCGACAGCAATTGGCTGTGTTTTGAATCAAAGGTCATTTTCTCAAGAAAACTTTCACCTACTGAGAAAAACTACAGCACTTATGACAGGGAGTTGTTGGCGGCTTTTACAAGCATACATTTTTTCAAATACATGTTGGAAGGTAGAACTTTCGTTCTCTTTACCGATCACAAGCACCCCACCTATGCATTCAAACAAAAACTTGAAAAAGCATTCCCGAGACAGATGAGACAGGTTGATTTTATTGGTCAATTTACCACGAACATTCAACATATTTCTGGAAAAAATAACATCATTGCTGACACTTTGTCTAGACTCGAAGTAATAACTCATTCCTCTTCAATTGATTTGGAACGCATTTCCATCAAACAGCAACAAGACCTTGAGCTATCTAAGATCATTTAATATCAATCTACCATTCGTTGATAATTTTTTTAGAAAAGAATTCTTTTCAGCGTTTCACACATTGAATCACCCAGGTGCAAAATCCTCACAGAAACTTATATCATCAAAAATCGTGCGGCCTTCCATGAAAAAAGACATAAGATAATGGGTTAAACGTGTCCCGAATGCCAAAAAAGTAAAATTCACAAAAACACTCATTCCATTCCTTTGCACATAGTCATTCCATCAATTGATTTTCTCACATCCATGTTGACATTTTTGGTCCGCTTGCACAATCTGACTGTTTTCGTTATATCCTCCCAATCATTAACAGATTTACTCGCTAACCAGAAGCTTTCCTTATCGTCGACACCACAGCGGAAAACGTTTGCAAAGTTTTGATCAATGGATGGCTCTCACGTTCCGGCGAACCTCAGATAATAACAACAGGTTCAACAGAATCCGCTCATCTCCGATTCATCCCCAAGCCAACGGTATGATTGAAAAATTTAGTCGCAGCTTCAAATCATCGAGTGATGATTTCTGTTCTAAGAACAAGCACTGTCCATTGTATTATTATAATTGCGATCAACATTTAAAGAAGACATTAAATCGACACGAGCGGAAATTGTATATGCCAAAAACCCTCAACTCTCGGCCGCTATAGTGGAGCCATCTCCACTTTCTGAAGATCATACAACATGTGTAACCCATTGGAGATCCCATATCGAATCAGTAGTGTCGCCGTCTACGGCCCATCACGGTATCGTCAAAGGCAAATACGAATTAAGAATTAAGGAGATCAAAATACAGCTAAAGAGAGCAGACTCAACACAGAAGGTTGTGGCGTGTTAGAATTCAGGAAATCTACCCAAAATCCAAATCCAAGTGAAGTTAAAGAAGGAAGCAAGGAAAGAATACAGCCTCTGCTTTTCTGATACTTGGGATCCAGTTTTACTCTGGTTTAGTATATAAAGATAGAATGAAATATACCCCGATGTGGATCCTGCTGTTCTACAAATGTGACAAAAGGATTTAGACCCAGACCCGTGTCCACCACAATATAACCTAATTGATCTTCTCCGTCCTCTTCTAGAGTAAACTTGATAACGGCTGTAAAAAAAGAAGACAAAAGCATATTAGTCCTTTCAATACAAAAAGTAATGTGTTTGAATCCGTTCTGGGCACAACATAATCTATACAGGGTGACCCATAACACCGTTATCATAAAACGTGGGCAGATAGAGCACGTCACTTCCAACACAAAATACTCTTTGAACTGAAATATTGCGAAACCAGTTCCGGCGCTTCATTGATCATTTTGTAAATCTCGTCCTTACCCTATAAAATCGCTTATAACTTTCCTCTTTTGGTTTATTATTTTCAATAATGAACCTTTGGAATCGTCACGAAAAAAAAAAAAAAAATCACGTTTCAAGGTACGTAGGATCTTGAGATCAAAAATTAAAGTAAGTTTTTGGGACGAATCAAATCAAAAGTTTCAGAACTTTTATTTTGTAACACTATTTACGAAAATGTCATACTTGTTCAAATTATATTTCTATTTGAAGCCAAAGTTATTTTGTCGGGTAAGGTCGAAAATTACAAAATGGCCGAAGATGAAAACGGTCTGAAAACCGCATATGCCAAACAACGTATTGTTTGTTAGAAAAGGTGTGTTCTACCTGCCTGGTTCTGTGAAGAATATGAAACGGTTAGAATGTGGGACGGCTAGAATATGAGACGCCTAGCATGTGAGGCACCTACGTTTCGAACATTTACCTGCAACATGATTATGACGAAAATCAGACAAAAAATGGCTTGCTTCCCTGGCATGACGAACCATGCCTGAAGACGCATTGTCATCTGCGGTTACAAAATAAAGAGACACTTCAATAAATGCATAATTTTCTTGTATTATGTCATCATCGAGAACTCTTTCAAAGACTTCTGCCACCAAAGAATATGCAGTTTCCTGAGCTCGAAATTCAGGTCTGTAATTAGCATAGATTTGTTGGAAACTTATTGAAGAGTTTACGTATGTCTCCTCTATGAAATAATGATAAAATCTGAAACACAGAAGGGATATATTCGGCGCATGGCCAAATTTACCATATGTCACAACTAGCCAGGGCCTTGCGCTTCGTAAACTTACAGTTTAATACCGAGGAATTTAACAGAAGATTAAATTTTGATAAAGCTAAATTGAATTGGAATTTCAAATCATGGGTTGTCGGTGTGGTGGTAAAACTATCGGACTGGCAAATATTAGAGCGTGTGTCAAACCCATGGAATTTCATACTCATTCATTTAAGATAGTTTTGCCACTATTTGAGGACTTGGAAAGAGCCGAGACTATCAATATCTAGTCCGGCGTCCTAAGAGTAGTATAATATACTACACAACGATAGAATTTCGTCCATAGTGTTGAGGTGATGGTTCAGCAAAAAATTCATGTTGTTGTTTGCCATTATGTTAATTATAGTACTCAACTCTTCTCAATTGAATATGATTGAACCGGTTGCAAAGCAAAAGATATTGTCATCATTGTATGTAATACTTAGAGATTACGATCCCGGGATCCCACCCGTAAATGGCTGAACTTTGATCCCGGGATTCGCCATCAAATGCCGGGATTTTATGGATTGACAGTGATATTATAAAAAGAAATAAAAGACATACTTTTTATTGAATTGACAATGAGGCACCAATGAGAGACTAAATCTTTTTAAACTCACAGTATTATTAAAGAGCAACGTCAACAGCCGTAGGCTGCCAAATCTTTTTAAACTAATACTGTCACTAAAGAGCAATGTCCACAGCCAAAGGCTGCCAAAACTTTTTATATTAATACCATCACTATAGAGAAAAGTCCACAGCCGAAGGCTTCAAAATCTTCCAAAGAATACTATCACTGAAGAGCAATGTTCACAGCTGAAGGCTGCCAAATATTTTTTAAATAATAATGTCACTAAAGAGTAATATCCACAGCCGAAGGCTGCAAAATGTTTTTAAACTCACAGTATTATTAAAGAGTAACGTCAGCAGCCGTAGGCTGTCAAATATTTTAAAAATAACACCATCACTAAAGAGCAAAGTTCGCAGCCGCAGGCTGCAAAATCATTTTAAAATAATACCATTACTAAAGAGCAAATTCCGCATCCGAAGACTGCAAAATCTTTTAAAATAATACTATCACTAAAGAGCAAAGTCCGCAGCCGAAGGCTGCAAAATCTTTTTAAAATGATACTATCACTAAAGAGCAAAGTCCGCAGCCTAAGGCTATAAAAACTTTTTAAAATAATGGTCAACATCAACAAAAAATAGAAATATAACAATAATATTAAAAGACTTCAAAGTCTGGCAGAATGATTAAGGAAGGGAAAGTCTAGTAGGGTTTTCCGTACCACTTATTTCTTCTAATTCCGGGATCGTGATCGTTCCAGTCCCGAATCTTCGGAATGGTCAAGAAGGTTCGCGATAATAATCTCTATTAATACTAAAACTTAACTTACGCTAGAAATTTGTCCATAGTGTTGAGTGGATTGTCCACTATGACATTCGTGTTATGGATTGCTATTTTGTTAAACTTAGTTCTCAACTCTTCCCAATTGAGAATGATTAAACCGGTTGATAAGTAGAAGATATTGTCATCATTGTACAATACTAAACCATAACTTACGCTAGAAATTCGTCCATAGCGTTGAGTGGATTGTCCAGCATGACATTCGTGTTATGGATTGCTATTATGTTAACTATAGTACTCAACTCTTCCCAATTGAGAGTGATTAAACCGGTTGCTAAGCAGAACATATTGTCATCAGTGTATGTAATACTAAACCATAACTTACGCTATAAATTCGTCCATAGTGTTGAGTGGATTGTCCAGCATGACATTCGTGTTATGGATTGCTATTATGTTAACTATAGTACTCAAGTCTTCCCAATTGAGTTCGAATGAAATTGTTGCTAAGCCAAACATATTTTCACGATTGTAATAGTAGGGACCATCAGGATGATTCGGATCTTCCTCAAACTCACATCCTAATTCAGGGATACAATCTGGGAAAGAAAAATTGGTGTAAACATGACACGACTTTTACATATGGCCTGAAATTTCGGGTCCAACTTCAAAATCTCGAGTTTCAGTGGTGTGTGTGTGTGTATGTATGTATGTATGTGTTTGTCCTTACAACAAATCAATTCCTTACATGCTTTCCACCTGAATATGACCGTTTTCTAATAAGTCTAATTTTGTGTTCCCGAAAAACACTAACGAGAATGAAAATGTGGACCTTTGGTGATTAAAGTAGATAAGAAACATAATAGACAATAATTGACAATCATTTTTTTACTTTCTCTTCCTCTAGAAGATAAAGTATTGTATTCGTGCAGCAAATTTTGACTTTTTTTGGCCCAAAAAATCATCTGACGGGAACCCAAAACCCAAAATAAAGATCAAATATATCATTTCCTATTGCTTTTGGGCCATATTTTCACTTTTTCGGGTCATTTTTGAAGTTTGGTAATATTTGGAGCCATGGGGCCAAAAAAAAAAAAAAAAAANACGTTCCACGTAAAAAAATCGACGTGGGACGTACGTACCGAATAGTGTATAGAGCTCTGGAAGTCAAACCACTCGTCCGATTTTGATGAAACTTGGCACAGGTCATCTTTGGGCAAAAAGCCTGAATCATATTTTTCTTTTTCTCGATATCTCCCCCAGGGGCGGTCCTAGCCCCCCGAAGAGGTTTTTTGGGTCCGAATCTCTAAAATCCAAACCACATAACCAATTTTGATGAAATTTAAAATCAGTAATTATGGAATCATTTTATCTAAAATAAATGGTCTCA
>CM022876.1:25281625-25311733 GCA_012654025.1 Pachypsylla venusta | reverse complement strand
TTTTTTTTTTTGTGTGTATTTGTTTTCCGTAATTGACCTATGATTTTGTGATTTAGTCCTCCATCAATTCAAAATTGTGTGTCTTCCCTTTCCCCCCCTTAGCTGATAAATATTACCTATTGTTAGCAGAAAACCAAATAATTTAACTGAAATTTTTTAGCAACCTCAACAACTACAATTAAAAGCAAGAATTAAACTCATCTAATTGATAATTTGGGAAATATCATACATATTATAGATTGCACTTTTTTTTGGGGGGGGGGTCCTTCTAAATTTATGACCAAGCCACTTTCTGATAATCACAATTCGGCAATATACAAATAAATAATTAGCAAAATTGCATACATATTATGGATTCCAGTTTTTTTTGGGGAGATGGGCGGTCACCTACTTTCTGCAATGTTGATTGTACCTAGTCCATCTGAGCTTCTGCCCAAGACACTTTTTGATAATCACAATTCAGCAATACCTATGCAAAGAATTAGCGGAATAATGTACGTATCATGGATACCATTTTGGGGGGGTGGGTCACCTACTTTCTGCAATGTTGATTGTGCCTAATCCATCTGAACTTATGACGAAGCCACTTTTTGATAATCACAATTCAGTAATATACCGAGGATTAGCGAAATATCAAACATATTATATATTTAATTTTTTTTTTTGGGGGGGGAGGGTGGCGCAACTTTCTGCAATGTTGATTGTACTTAGTCCATCTGACCTTATGACCAAGCCACTCTTTTATACTCACAATTCATCAAAATACTGATAAATAGCGAAATATCATACTTATTATAGATTGCATCTTTTTTTTTTGGGGGAGGAGAGAACTTTACTTGCATCATAATATATTGTAAATTTGCTTATAATGACATTTTTTATCATTGTCGATTGGAACACTATGACTTTTAACTTTTAAGCCCAATAAGATACAAGTAACAGATTCCAACTTTTTGGGTGGGGGAGGGGCTAATGAGGGAAAATTATGGTTTTTCGATTTTTCCCTTTATTTGTAGGTCAAATTACATCCCTCCACCAATTTTCGTGTTTCTAGCTCCACTGGAAGTGCCTCATAATATTGATGAGTGAGTGATTGAATGAATTAATGAGTAGTAAAATTAGGACATTTTGTACCCTTGTTTGAACAAGATAAACTTGAGGCTTTTAAATTTCCTATGTGACATTTCATAGTGGTCCTTATGTTATATACCAAATTTCAAGTTATCATCATAATCAGAAGCAAAGTTATGAGGGTAGGGAAAACAGCACGAAGCCCTTCGTGTGAATATACACACTGCGTGCGTCAGGCGGGAACTTGGCCTGGCGCACTGCCGTGCGAATAAATTCAGAAACGCTTTCAATTTATTGAAGTAGACTAAAATGTATTTAATATAATTTTATAATAAAGGTGTACAAACTAAAGGAAAATAGGTTGCGTGGGGGTAAAAAAAAACGCACGGGGATAAAGACCAGAGTCAATTTTTACAGTTCAGGTTGAGAACTGATCATAATAATTTTCCGATAACATCAGAGATCCCACACACGGAGTTCGGTAGTATGAAAATAGAAGCAGAGGAGATAAAAGGCGGTAAATTTAATACCTAGGTACTTTGATGTAATATTTTCGATACTTTTGAAAGAATAATATATTCATGTAAAAATAATGATTTAAAAACGGTGTGTATCTTGTTGGGGTAATATTAAATTTACCTAATTAGCAATTCAAAATTAATATTCCGAAAGGGGGAAAAATGCCACGCTTCTAACGGGGCAAAAACATCAAAATTGTTTCGCGTTTTTGTCCCATCAGGTTGTTGGAAGCAAACAACGTATCTTAAATGTTATCATTAAAAAAAAAAATTACCGCAGAATATTGGCTGTTTGCTCTATCATTTGGGTGAAAATTCCTCAATTGTCTTTTTCTGATTTTTCTTCTAGATTTTTTTATTTAGGAAACACTTTCGAAAATGGAGAACAAAAGAAAAATTCTAAGGGAAGGGTTGGAAACGATATCTTTTCCATTAGCCATGCAGAAAGCAAGGAGAAGCTAATACTGCATTGTCCGCAATGATTCTAAAGTATCAACAACTCATGGCTATATGGGGCTGGTATATACCAGCCCCATGTCGGTTAACCTATGATGATGAAGTATAAAAATTTTATGGGACTGAAGTTGACATAAATGGTTGCATAAAGTCTGCGTTACTTCCTATAAGAGCAAATTGCTCCAATTTGTCCAGCATATTGTCTGCGTGCTCAGGTATTTGCTCACAAACCATTTCAAACTCGAGCCAATGCTCATATATATTATTCCCCAGTCTATTTAAATGAATAAAAGGAATTTTTAACGGGTCACTTGATTCTCCCATATTATAGACACGACATTCCGCATGTAACAATTCCATTGAAAAATCAATCGATACCTCTGCTTTAGGCAAGCCGTCTTCAGTTCGACTCAGAATAAACTGCCTCTTATTTAATAAATTAGTCTTGGTAGTGGTGTCTCGGAACGAACAGAAGGCGTATTCCAAATAGTAGAGTATTTTACGACCGCTCTCCATAGTTGAAAGAATAAATTGTCCATTTTCTCCAATCACGCTAATGTTAAAGTTTTGAAATCCTCGGTAGAAGAGACCTAAAAACAAGAATTAGATTATATTTGTATTAAAACGTGGGTCCGAATCATTCTGCCCGTTAGTATCAAACCAATGATGAAGGGTCGTCAGAAAAATGGGAGATTTTAAGCAGATTCTATTGATACGAGGAGGAGGAAGGAAAGGATACAGCTAAAGAGAGTAGAATCAGAACAGAATGTTGTGGCATGTTAGAATTGAGGAAATAAACGCCAAACCCAAGAAGAGTTAAAGAAGAACGCAAGGAAAGGATACAGCTAAAGAGAGTAGACTCAGGACAGAAGGTTGTGGCATGCTAGAATTGAGGAAATAAACGCCAAATCCAAGAGGAGTTACAGAAGAACGCAAGGAAGGGATGAAAGGATACAGCTAAAGAGAGTAGACTCAGGACAGAAGGTTGTGGCATGCTAGAATTGAGGAAATAAACGCCAAACCCAAGAGGAGTTATAGAAGAACGCAAGGAAGGGATGAAAGGATACAGCTAAAGAGAGTACACTCAGAGCAAAAGGTTGTGGCATGTTAGAATTGAGGAAATAAATGCCAAACCCAAGAGGAGTTAAAGAAGGAAGGAAGGAAAGGATACAAATAAAGAGAGTAGACTCAGAACAGAAGGTTGAGGCATGTTAGGAAAAAGGAGAACAACGCCAACTCCAAGTGAAGTTAAAGAAGGAGGCAAGGAAACCATACAGCCTCTACTTCACAGATACTTTGGATCAAGTTTTACTGTTTTACTTTGATTTACTAGTTTTGCAGAGGGAGCCAAGCTTCCCTCTAACAGTATCTTCTTGATAGAGTATACAAAGATCGAATGAAATATACCCTGATGTGGACCCTGTTGTTCCTCAAATGTGACAAAAGGATTAAGACCCAAACCCGTGTCCACCACAATGTAACCTAATTGATCTTCTCCGTCCTCTCGTAGCGTAAACTTGATGACGGCTGTAAAAAAAGAAAGACAAAAGCTTATTAGCCATTTCAATACAGAACGTAATGTGTTAGAATCCAACTTTAACGTAATGTGTTAGAATCCAACCCTCACTCACCGTTCTGGTGACAACATAATTTATACAGGGTGACCCATAACATCGGTATCACAGAACTAGGCCAGAAAGAGCACGCGTCATTTCCAACACAAACTACTCTTTGAACCATTGATCATTTAGTAAACCTTGACCTTAGCCTATAAAATCGCTTAAAATAACTTTCCTCTTTTGGTTTAATATTTTCAATAAGGAACCTTTGCAATAGAATCGTCACAAAAAAAATACCNCCCCCCCCCCAAAAAAAAAAATTATACTTCACGTTTCAAAGTGCGTAGAATCCAAAAATCAAATAAAAAAAAAATCCGTTTGTCCGCCGTGCGCCGTGATGGGCACGTTTTCCACTTAGCATGCACCGATTTGGATGAAATTTGGTATGTAGGTCCCATCTGGGCTCTAATTGTGCCTCGAAACTTTTGGGTGCAGTCGAATACACCCTTGGTGGTTTTTGCCGTTTTTTAGCGGTTTTCAGTATTGCTGTCCAAAAAGTGAACGGTAAGAGTTAGAGATTTGAAATTTGGTATGTAAGAGACAACTTCCGAATTGGAGGTTGCTTTTTTAAAAAGGAAATTTCGAACACGGACTTAACTCGTAAATGGTTAAGTCCAAATTTTGTCGAAGTTATATTAAGATTGTAATAAAAGAAACAGTATATAAAATAAATTAGTGAACGATGAATAATATTTAATAATAGTAATAAAATAGATTTAATAAATGAAACACACAATTAATAAAATAAACAAATAAAATAATGAACTCTTAATAATCGGGAATGTCCGCGATGGACTGCAGGCAGATGGGAACTGACTGGAGAAATGATTAAGTCAGAGTATATTGATTAGATAGATCAGCAGTGTAAGCAGTATTTGCTGCTGTAACTACTCTCCCCTTAAAATCTGGCTTCCCCCGGTAATTGGATGGTTGGCTGAATTTCGACTTCCGCGAGGTCGACGTTCTGTTCGACCATGATGTTTTGACTGCTTTGGTGTTTTTTCCTATGAAACAGTGCACATACAATGATAATAGTAAGAAGATATATCGCTGAAAGAAAAAGAGATTTGATATCACGAGGTTCTTCAGAAGTCGCGGATGAAATATGGTTGATAGGAATTTCTCCTAATTCCAAGTTGTGGAGTTCCAACCTAATGTTCGAAAGCCTAACGTTGGCAAGATTTATATCTTTTAAAATCAAAAGTTTCCCAACAGACAGTTCGAACGGTAATTCTTGATCTTTGTACAGTATTTCACAAGGTTCTTTATCTACGAGGAATATACCATTTAAGTTTTCAACATGCGTTTCTTGTTGACACTTAAATGTAAGAGTATCCTTGTGGGGGAAAACTATTAAGTATTGATTGATGTCTTGTAAGAGTTCAATTTCATTTTGGGGTATTTCAAGCTCAACGTATTGACAGTTTTGGTTGTCACCGTTGAGGACGATTTGTTTTTCACAATTTGCTTCATCGCTACTCAGTATTTGAGAAGGACATGAATACGGTGTACCTAAAGTGCACCGCTCAGTTAGAGACATGAAAAGGTTTCCCGATTTTAGCAGGTATTTTGTTGTAGGTATAATTGTGGCAATTTTAGAATTTATGAAAGTTGGTAAGGGAAACAAATAATACAATTCAAAGTGTAAATGATAATTAATTGGAAGAGATAAAAGATAAATGATCTTAGATTTTTCTAGATGGCAAGTGACATCTATAATATTCTCAAAATTGGGAATATTTTCAAAGGTCAACTCGAATGGTAATTCATCTTTATAGTATTCTGAGATTCTTGAAAGTTCTAAGAATAATTGTTTAGGCTTAATAATACTTGGATGAAGGGTTTTGAGTTTGCAAAATGCAATGGAATTTTCTATGTCTTGTAGGAGACCATTAATGATATTTAATAACATTAAGATCTGATTATAAAGATCCTTGATACAGAGTATGTTTGTTATATCGAACGATTCATTAAGTACTTCTGATAAATAAGTCATTTTATTGTTAAGAGCTAATTCGTTATGTTGGATGTTTTCTAGTGTGGTGTTAAACTTGTCTATGATATGGGTGCTTATACTATATTGAAGTTTTAGTTGTTCTTGTAAGTTAGTTTGGTGGGTCTCTAAATGTTTTAAAATTCTTTCTATTTTCTCACCATCATCACTATCGAGATTTCCAGTAATCAGTTTGATTGCTGATCCCAATTGATTGTATAAACCTCTTTTAGATCTAAACTTTGCGTGTTTGGGAGATATTGCTTCAAATTTCTCCTGGATAATTTCTTCTAAATGGTTAGTAGATTTTTCATGGTTTCCCAATTCTTGTCTGTAGAGGGTGCTATTGTTCAGTAAACCTTTCAAGTGGGTATGTTGGATTGTTAATGCTTCATATTCTTCGTATAATGCTTCTATGTCATAATAATGCAGAAAGGTGTGTGAAGTTCTCTGTAGTTTCGCGGGTCCCAAGTTGATGGGGAGAACTCCTAGGTTTTGTGTCATATTCGTTATTGTGTTCCTTCCGTCTCCGAGGACGAATTGGAGGAATCTGAAACATTTTCAATAATGGCTCTTGTTTGGAATTTGGTTGGTCTTTTGATGTTAGACAAATGTATCTTTTGGGCTGTACTATGATGGGTTGGTTTAATCATAGCTGTTTTTAGATTTTTGTCGATACTTACTATTTCTTCTTTTTTGAATTTATTTTTTGTTTTTGATTGTTTCTGTTTGTCCTTAACAAAGACTTCTCTGGGTATGAGAGGTAAATCCTGTCTATTTTCGTTTATCTTTGTTATTGTTTTCTCTTTCAGTTTTTGTAGGTCTTCGTTTAGTTTTTTATAGATGATTTTTGTCCTTTCTTTGTGTTCACTGATATAATTTGTTAGTATTTGTTTCTCGAGGTTCAAATCGAGGGGGTTTCGTAATTCAAGATGACCGTTAATGACGTCGATCGGTTTCATATTGGTTGCTGAGTGAATCGTGTTGTTATAAGCTAAAACTGCGTAGAGAACTTTTGTGCGTATATTGGCATCTTTGAAGTTTGGTTGATTTTTGAAGAGCCTGATGTGTTCGATTAAAGTAGAATGAAAACGTTCTACTAGTCCATTTGATTCAGGGTGTTGTGAGGATATAAAGTGTATTTCTATGCTATGTAATTCTAGTAGTTCTTTTATCACGGCACTTTTGAATTCACCTGCATTGTCTGATACGATAGATTGAGGAATAGAATGGTGGGAAAAATATCTTAGAAGGTTGTCAGCTATCACTATTGATTGAGCTGATTCTAGAGGATATACTTGGACGTATTTGGAGAATGAGTCGATAATGGAAAGGAATTTAGTTCCTTCAAGCGTGATATTGTCGATATGCAGTATTTCAAAAGGCTTAGTAGCTGTTGGTGTCAGATTAAATTTAAGTTTCAAAGGGTGTCGATCGTACTTTGTTAGTTTACACACTTCGCAATCATTAATGAAGTCGGTTACTGTTTTCCGTATATTAGGCCAGTAATAAATGGTTTTGATACGCTTTTCTACTTCATCCATACCCCTGTGGTTTGTAAAGCCTTCATGGAAGTTCTTTACTATTGATACCTTATCTTCTTCGTTTTCTATATCTATGAGGTATTCGGTACATTTTATCATATCGATACCTGAATTAGTAAAATGTGTTTGAAGTACACGAGTTAATTTTTCATATGTGTCTTTGGATTGAGTGGGTTCAAAATAAATATGGTACCTTACCTTTGGAGCAATATATTCTTTGAGAAAATCTATCATCTGTTTTTCCCATTGGTCAGTAGAAAATTGAACAATAATTCGTTGTTTTTTATTGTGAAGATATTTGATCGTTAGGTCAGCTCGCGAGTGACTGACTTCTGAAATAATTAGTTGGTTCATACCAACATTTACGGGAGATTCATTGATAGGAATACCAATAATAGGGTGTTCTGCACTTGTGTGTTGTGTTTGATCGGCTGTAGTAATTTCATCGTAGTTTGGGATGTTTGGGTTTTGTTGGATTTCTTCTTCTCGTTCTAGAACGTCTTGTAAATCTGTAAGATCTGGGAATCCTTCGAGCAATTCCTCGAGTGTGAGATCCATGTCAGTAGGGGGTTCCACGACAACTGATTGTATGTCATCTCTGTATTGAGCGTTTGGGACATCTTCTACAGTATTTGCATTTAGTTCTATTCGTGACAGGGCATCTGCGTTTTGATTCAGAACGCCTTTTTTATAAACTATATCGTATTCGAATTCTTCTAAGCGAAGTCTCCATCTCACTAACTTGGATTGGGGTTCTTTCAATGAGAATAACCATTCTAGTGGTTTATGGTCTGTGACGATCTTGAATTTGCGACCGTACAAATAAGGTCGAAAATATTTCGTAGCCCAAACAATAGCTAATAATTCTTTCTCTATAGTTGAATATGCTGATTCGGAGGAATTTAGAGTGCGACTGCAATACGCTACAGGTAAGTCGTTGCCAATTTTTCCTTGTGACAAAACTGCACCTATTGCATAATTGCTAGCGTCAGTTGTAAGTATGAATGGTTTGTCGAAATCAGGGTATTGTAACAATGGTTCATTCATCAATAAGTTTTTACATGTTTCAAAACACTCTAAATAGTCAGGGTCTTTGATATTGATTTGTTCGCCTTTCTTTAGTCTTTTGGTAAGGGGTTTTGTCAGCTTCGCGAAGTCCCTTATAAACTTCCGGTAGTATCCGAGCAAGCCTAAAAAGCTTTTTATCTGTTTGGTAGTCTTAGGCAAAGGAAAGTTTTTTATTGCTTTTATTTTGTCAGGGTTTGGTTTAACACCTTCTGGCGTTACAATATGTCCTAGATAAGAAACTTCTTTGCACAGAAATTCGGATTTGTCAAGTTGAACTTTTAGATTGAATTGTCTTAACCTAGTGAATACCTTTTTGATACTTAGCATATGTTCTTCTAGACTAGTACTGAATATAATTATATCGTCGAGGTATACTAGACAGATAGAATTAACCAATCCACGAAGAACGTTATCCATTGTACGTTGGAAGGTAGCGGGTGCGTTACGTAACCCGAATGGCATACGTAAAAATTCGTAATGACCATTTGGTGTTGAGAAAGCCGTTTTGGGTATGCTTTCTGGGTCTACCTCTATTTGGTGAAAGCCACTGGTCAGATCCAAAGTTGTAAAGTATTGGCATCTGCCTAATTTGTCGAGGAGGTCTTCTATGTTCGGTAACGGATAGACATCCGCAATTGTGACGTCATTGAGTCGCCTGTAGTCGATTACCACGCGCCACTTTCGCTTACCTGAGGCGTCCAATTTCTTCGGCACTACCCATATTGGGGAACTCCAAGGGGAGTGGGAAGGCCTTATGATATTCTGGTCAAGCATTTTTTGTATTTGTAGTCTTACCTCTTCAGCGTGTACTGGGGGGTATCTATATGTTTTAGCGTGAATAGGTATTTCGTTGGTCGTTACAATTTTATGTTTTACCTGATTTGTGAAGGTCAGCTGATTACCTTCTACATAAAAAATATCGGAAAATTCGGAAACTAGTTTTTCTATAGATTGTTTCTCTTCAATATTAAGGTGATTGGTTCTAATCATACTTTTGTCAAACGAGCCGTTTGTGATGTTGTTGAAGTTGTTGTCACCAGTTGTTGTGAGTTCTTGGAAGTCTTCGAACGTATTGGTCGTTAATTTTGCATCAAGATTGAAGCTTATTGGGTCTTCCGTGGGATTGACAATGGAACAGCGAACTTGATTTTTCTGTACAGTTGCTACGCCTTCTTGTATAATTAGATTGTTGTAGTGTAACTCCGGTATGAGGACATCTCTATCTTGCGTATTTTCCGTATGTAGATTTATTACTTGTTCAGTTTTTGGAGGAATAGTTATACAATTTGTTTGAGGTGGAATTTCTTGTATATATAATGGCATTTGAACATAATCATTTTTTAAAATGTTTTTAGAAAGGTCAATACATAAACCTAACTTTTGTAAAATGTCCATTCCGATAAGGCAATCAAATGCAGAATGAAAATTAAAAAGGTGTAATTTAATGTTTGTTTTTATTTTAAAAATAGAAGGTGATGGAATAGTCACACTGTATTGTTCTGTGGATGTACCGTGTGCAGTTCTTATTGTAAATGTGTCGCGACGTATGTGTGTGGGAAAATATTTTTTTGCTGACTCCGGCTTAATGAAGCTCTCTGTTGATCCGGTGTCTATCATTGTCTTTAATTTATGTGGATGTAATATAATGTAGGGTAATTTGTGATTGTTTTTGTTATTTATGAGATTCATCAAAAATCCTGATTTTCCGAGGCTTGTTCCTGAAAATTTTCGGAACATTCATCCGGTTGTTCGTCGGTGTTTCTGGAATCGTATTGGGTGTACTCGGAGTCATAGTACTCGGGGTCTACGTATCCATTGGTACCGGGTTCGATACCCCATTCCATATGGTGTAAGTTAGTGTTTACAGACATCGGTGTGGGTTTCGGTTGTGGATTAGCTGATCGATTCCACACATTTTGATTATTAAAACCAGTTGTATTGTTTGTTGGTTTTGGGGAAGAATTGTTTTGACCTTGAGGATGTCCGGTATTATTGCGGTTGTTAGTGTAATTATTTTGATAACCAAAATTTGTTTTTTGGAATCGGTTGTTGTTGTTGTTGTTGTGGTTTTTAAATGGTGATTGGTTGAATAGCGATTGGAATCTGTTATTTACATGCGGCGGAATGTATCGAGGAACGTTATAATTTTGAGAGGATCCGTTATAATTTTGAGACGGTCCGTTATATTTCGTTCTTTGATTAGTAGTAGGGGTTTTGATGTCCTTCTTAGTGGCATCGATTTGAAAATCGTTGGTTAGCACGTTAAGTGCTTCGTTCATATCCTTGGGATCCTTAGTTCGCATTAGCGAACCAAGAGGTTCCTTTAGGCCTTGTAGGAAGGTCCTAAGTGCTAATTTTGCGACGTAAAGTTTTAAATCTGGGTTGATCATATTATGTGTATCCAGATAACTAGAGTGAAGATTTACATATTTCATTATCTTGCTGTGATATTCGAAAGCGTTACGATGATTTTGTTGTAACTTACACATTTCCAGTGTAAGTGTGTAACAGTCTCTTTTATCACTATATGTAATAAGCAGAGCGTTCTTAAGATCATCCCATGTACTAATATTATATGTACTAAGATTGATCTTAGCGTCGCCTTTAATCTTCGATCTTAGCGAGGACATTAGATATATGTTTTGAAAATCATTTGGTGATTCATGATTATAAAAATAATTCACCAAACTTTCAGGAACAGATATGAACTCTGCAAGGAGTTCGACTTTTCCATTAAATTCTGGGATCATTCTGAGATGATCGGCTTTTAATTCGGGTCTACCCATATTTGAATGTGTAGCCATGATAATTTGGTTTGTACTATTCGTATTCTCAGAAATAAAAAGATTACTAAAATGTCTCTCGAAGAGATTTGAAATATCGGAATCCGTTTTGTCTGTTGTTTTGGAAAACCCTGGATAATAAAAAATATAAACTTACGAAATAATTCCGATTGTTATGATCATTGGGTTTTCTTGATGTGGTAGGTGGTTTAGAGTAATTGAAAGTCCTGGGATCCTGGATAGTCCAACGAGTCCTGGGATGATTTCTTGAATAATGAATTATGATATCTTGAGATATTTAAAGATGATTTCTTATTGAATTTAAAGATGATTTCTTATGAATTTAAAGATGGATTCTTGGATAGATCAACAATTATTTATTTTTAATTATTGTGATACTACCAAGAATTTTCTTCAAGAAAAGTCTTTAATTGTTAATATAAAAATAAAAATACTTAAAAATATGAATTCTTTCACAGAATAATATGCACTTATTCTATTAGTTGAATGTTTTTTGATTTTGCACTAATGGCTAAGGTTATAGTATATCACTTGGATTATTTTTCTTCTTAACTCAAAGGTTAATAATTTAATGTTCTTTTAGGATTTAAGAGATCCGTTTCCAGACTGCGCCAGAGACAACTTCCGAATTGGAGGTTGCTTTTTTAAAAAGGAAATTTCGAACACGGACTTAACTCGAAAATGGTTAAGTCCAAATTTTGTCGAAGTTATATTAAGATTGTAATAAAAGAAACAGTATATAAAATAAATTAGTGAACGATGAATAATATTTAATAATAGTAATAAAATAGATTTAATAAATGAAACACACAATTAATAAAATAAACAAATAAAATAATGAACTCTTAATAATCGGGAATGTCCGCGATGGACTGCAAGCAGATGGGAACTGACTGGAGAAATGATTAAGTCAGAGTATATTGATTAGATAGATCAGCAGTGTAAGCAGTATTTGCTACTGTAACTTGTATGTCATATTTGGGGTCTCAGTAAGCTTACATTAATCCTGTCTAAGAAGAGAATGGTGAGAGCCAATTACGCCCCTGATTTAACATCGTCACGAAAAAAAATGCACCGCCAATTTTTTTTTTTTTTTGGGGGGGGGTATTTTTTTGCCAGTAAATTAATAAACCCATGTGTCACATTGTCAGACTTTTTTGGCTACAGATAGAAAAATATACCTAATTTGGTTGCAAATAGAAAATATAATGTTTCAGCGGGGGGCAAACAAGCCGGCCCTGAAGACCTTGAACCATGCTACAACCCAGGCAAAAGATGTTTTAGTGGGTCCACAGGGAGGGGTGCTGTCTCTCCTTCTGTGGAACCTAGTAGTTGATGGACTCCTGGTAGATCTAAACAATAGAGGATTTTTCTCGCAGGGTGATGCCGATGACATACTCATACTGATCTGGGGTCTGGGGAATATATCTGAACACAATCTCTGATCTAATGCAAACAGCATTAAAGGAGGTTGAACTGGTGTGGTTAAACTTAAGGTGAATCCGACAAAAACCACACTAATTTCATTCACTAAGAAGAGGAAACTGGTTGGTGAACGCTTGTCATTTGTGGGAGAAGAAATACCTTGGAGTCATTTTTGATACCGAACTAACATGGAATCCTCATTTGGAAAGACTAAAGGACAATTGTACTGGGGCACTGATGATGACTAGAAGGACATTTGGAAAAAGTTGGGGCCTAAAGCCACGGCTAATGTATTACCCGTATCATTCTGTTTTAAGACCCATGGTCATCTACAACTGTGTTGTATGGTGGCTAAAAACTGACCAAAGACAGGCCAAGGAGCTACTGGTCCAGAGCCCAGGCTATGAATGTCCAGAGCCCAGGCTATGAATAGCACACCAACTCTAGCTATGGAGACACTCCTAGGACTTGCTCTTCTTGATATCCATATCAAGGGGGTCGCTAGGATGAGAGCCTTCGGGTTAAACTTAAAGCCATCGGGTTAAAGTTAAAACCTGGACTGCCCAACAGTATGGGCATTCAAGTATCCCTGTGGCCATCAAAGGTCCCGTCTTTGGGGATCCGACAGGATGGCTACAGAAAAAATCTTTGACAGCCTTGTCAAGGTCGTTATTGAGACGATCGGAGACTGGGGAGGTAAAGAATACCTTCTGTCGGGGGGGGGGNGGGGGGGGGGGGGGGGCTTGGTGTGGTACACTGATGACTCTAAAACAGAAGTGGGATCTTGCACGTTTTCCAAGATAACGTGGAAATGCCAGCTGGTACTAAAAGAACTGGCACAGAAAAACCGGGTTTGCCTAGTTTGGGTGCCAGGGCATAAGGGCATTGCTGGCAATGAACAGGCCGATAAACTAGCACGAATGGGGTCCGCGACTCCATTCATCGGACCGGAGTCCGTGCTCGGTCTTAGCGCGACTGAGGTCAGAGACTTCATCAAAGGTGGGTTCTCGAAAGAAGCCTTGAACGGTGGAGTGCCGCCTGAGGTTGAGACATAGTAAGGACATGCTACAGGGACCATCCAGGAACCTCACGATGGAGATCCTGAGCCTAAGTCGAAAAAATATCAAGTTGGTCACAGGCCTGATTACTGGCCACTGTGGACTAAGAAAACACCTACAGACTATGGGCTTCCATCAGGACCACGTTATGTGTAGTCTTTGTGGGGAGGATGAGGAGTCGCTTCTCACGTCATTTTGACTGTAATTTCCTACTTGCGTGGAGACTGAGCATGGGATAGCTGCAATCCAGACTCTACATCCACGAGAAACACCTAGCCAAATGGCTGATAAAGGTGGCTCAGATCCTTGGACTTGACTAGAAAAGGAGGCTACCTCCCAAGCACAAAAAGCCCAGTTGGGGCTTAGGTGCAGGGGCTGACTTAGCCCTAAAGAGCAATCTAGCTCATCACGAATATACGAAGGGAAAAGTAGAATATAGTCGTAGTAAATACTATTCAATTTTTTTTCGAAACTTTTGGTATAATGTCATTTTGGATGGGGCCGAGGAACCAAAATGTATTCCTATTGTTGGAGGAAATAATAACTAGCATGAATATCCGGTAATAGATCCGACCAAAATTTGAATAAATGGACGATTTAAGTTGCAGCTTAACGTGCGAACATATTTTATACTAATGCATGCCGATTTCTAAGTTGAACTTTTTATCTGGCCAAACTTTTGTGCAAAGTCCGGAAGAAAAATATAAAGTAAGGTTTTTTTTATGAACATTCCAAAATCAAACTGAAAGTTTCAGAACATTTGATTTTGTAAATGTTATACGTGAGATAAGAATGTGAGACGACACTAATATGTGAGACGGCTAGGGGTTGAACATTTACCTGCAACATGATTATGACGAAAATTAGGCAAAAATTGCCTTGCTTGTCTGGCAAGACGAACCATGTCTGAAGAGACATTGTCATCTGCAGTTACAAAATAAACAGTGAATTTCATACTTGGAAAAAAATCTTCTATTGTTTCATCATCGAGAACACCTTCAATGACAAATGTCACCAAAGAGTATGCAGATTCAAGAAGTCGAAAATTTGGCCTGTAATTAGCATAGATTTGTTGAAAACTTAGTGAAGGGCTTTTATGTCTCTGCTCTGCGAAATAATGATAAAATCTGAAACACAGAAGGGAAATAGGTCGGATTTACCATTTGTGACAACTGGCCAAGACCTTGATCTTCTTAAATTTACAGTCTAGTATTTAATGGAATAAAGGTTGGTGGTGTCATGGTAAAACTATCGGAGTGGCAAACATTAGAGCGTGTGTCAAACTCATGGAATTTCATACTCACTCATTTGAGATATTCTTACCACTCTTGGAGGACATTGATTATCAACATCTATTCCGACGTCTTTAGACGATAGAATTTCGCTACACAACGATAGAATTTCGTCCATAGTGTTGAGTGGATTGTTAGACATGACATTCATGTTGTAGTTTTCTATTATGCAGTACTGTATTTACCAGTAGGCTGAGTAGGCTGGAGTCTAGAGCGGCAGATTTCTGAGGGGGCAAATATTGACTAATTTTTTTTATGTATTACAGAAATTAAAATGATTCATATTTATATACCTATTCCTATTAGGTTCATACAAACATAATGTTTATGTAATATGTTTCACCCCTTATTAGATAATTTTTACATTCCTTATCCTATAAAAAGGAAAGTATTGTAAAACTGACATTTTCGAGTTTTCAATGTCAAAACAGGTTTTGAATCCTCAGAGCCCAAAACTCGAATGTCATACATTGGTCCGTGAGTATATCTGTCGGTCGGTGAACAAGATATCTCAAGAACTGTTAGCGCTTAAGATTTGAAATTGTATACAATTGTCTGGAATAAACCACGAAGCTTTTGGTTGAAATCAAAGTTACAGTTGTCGGTTTTTCGTTACTTTTTAGCTGTTTTAGTTAATCCCACCTTAAAAGGGAATGATAAGAGCAAGAGCTTGAAATTTGGTCCCAATTTATATTACTTTTATGCATTGGGAAGGTCCGATATTATCAACATCTAGTCCTATTATCAAGGTACCAATATATGCTACACAACCCTTCCACCATCATCATTGTTAAAGAAAAAAACAGTTATAATGTAAATGTATGGTGCCTAGATATTTATTTTCTCCGAATTGAGAATGATTAAGCCAGTTGCTAAGCAGAAGATATTGTCTTCATTGTAATTAATACTGAACCATAAATTACGCTACAAATTCGTCCATAGCGTTGAGTGGATGGTGCAGCAAGAAATTCTTGTTGTAGTTTGCTATTTTGTTAACTATAGTACATAATACTCAACTCTTCCAAATTGTGAATGATAAAACCGGTTGTTAAGCAGAAGATATTGTCAGCATCGTATGTAATACTTAACCAAAACTTACGATAGAAATTCGTCCATAGTGTTGAGTGCATTGTGCAGCATTATATTCTTGTTGTAATTTGCTATTATGTTAACTATAGTACTCAACTCTTCCCAATTGAGAATGATTGAACCGGTTGTTGAGCAGAAGATATTGTCACCATTGTATGTAATACTAAACCATATCTTATGCTAGAAATACGACCATAGTGTTGAGTGGATTGTTCATCCGGTTATAGTTTGCTATTATGTTATCTATAGTACTCAACCATTCCCAATTGAGAATGACTAAACCGGTTGTTGAGCAGAAGATATTGTCACCATTGTATGTAATACTAAACCAAAACTTACGATATTAATTCGTCTATAGTGTAGAGTGGTTGGTTCAGAATGACATTTATGTTGTAGTTTGCTATTATCTTAACTGTAGTACTCAACTCAACCCAATTGAGAATGATTAAACCGGTTGCTAAGCAGAAGATATTGTCATCAATGTATGTAATACTAAACCAAAACTTACGATATTAATTCGTCCATAGTGTAGAGTGGATGGTTCAGAATGACATTCATGTTGTAGTTTGCTATTATGTTAACTATAGTACTCAACTCTTTCCAATTGAGAATGAATGAACTGGTTGCTAAGCAGAAGATATTGTCATCATTGTATGTATTACTAAACCATATCTTACGATAGAAATTCGTCCATAGTGATGAGTGGATTGTTCACAATGACATGCCGGTTATAGTTTGCTATTATGTTATTTATAGTACTCAAGCCTTCCCAAATAAAAATGATTAAACCGGTTGCTAAGCAGAAGATATTGTCAACATTGTATGTAATACTAAACCAAATCTTACGATATTAATTCGCCCATAGTGTAGAGTGGGTGGTTCAGAATGACATTCATGTTGTAGTTAGCTATTATCTTAACTATAGTACTCAACTCTTCTCAATTGAGAATGATTGAACCGGTTGCTAAGCAGAAGATATTGTCATCATTGTATGTAATACTAAACCATAACTTACGCTAGAAATTCGTCCATAGTGTTGAGTGGATTGTTCACAAGGACATGCCGGTTGTGGTTTGCTATTATGTTAACTATAGTACTCAACTCTTCCCAATTGAGAATGATTAAACCGGTTGCTAAGCAGAAGATAGTACCATCATTGTATATAATACTAAATCTCACAAAAAAATTATCATTGAAAAAAGGCCAAGTTCCACTTACTCAACCAAGAAATTCCGCCTATGGAAGTAGTAATATGTATTATTGGGGCTTATTCTTGCTGTTGTATATCCCGCACTTAAATTTATTACTGCGCGTTCTTCTGTCTCAATTCTCTTAAAGTAATACCGACTTTACACTTGTGGTCAGTTTTTTCTAAGGGGATTCTTAAAGTACTAACTTTTTACAAACTGGCCAAGTGTAAAATCAGTATTTCTTTAACTCTAAGATTNGATGAGTGGATTGTTCACAATGACATGCCGGTTATAGTTTGCTATTATGTTATTTATAGTACTCAAGCCTTCCCAAATAAAAATGATTAAACCGGTTGCTAAGCAGAAGATATTGTCAACATTGTATGTAATACTAAACCAAATCTTACGATATTAATTCGCCCATAGTGTAGAGTGGGTGGTTCAGAATGACATTCATGTTGTAGTTAGCTATTATCTTAACTATAGTACTCAACTCTTCTCAATTGAGAATGATTGAACCGGTTGCTAAGCAGAAGATATTGTCATCATTGTATGTAATACTAAACCATAACTTACGCTAGAAATTCGTCCATAGTGTTGAGTGGATTGTTCACAAGGACATGCCGGTTGTGGTTTGCTATTATGTTAACTATAGTACACAACTCTTCCCAATTGAGAATGATTAAACCGGTTGCTAAGCAGAAGATAGTACCATCATTTTATGATAGTACAAGATATTGTCCGCATTGTATTTAATACTAAACCAAAACTCACGATAGAAATTCGTCCATAGTGTTCAGTGCATTGTACAGCATTATATTCTTGTTGTAGTTTGCTATTATGTTAACTATAGTACTCAACTCTTCCAAATTTTGAATGATAAAACCGGTTGCGGAGCCGAAGATATTGTCCTCGTTGTATGTAATACTGAACCAAACTTACGCTAGAAATTCGTCCATAGTGTTGAGTGGATTGTTCAGCATGATATTCTCGTTGTACTTTGCTATTAGGTTAACTATAGTACTCAAATTTTCCCAATTGAGAATGATTGAACCGGTTGATGACCCGAAAATATTGTCACCATTGTAAAGGAATTCATCATCAATATCGTCATTAGCAAATTCACATCCGTATTTAGGTATACAATCTGGAATAAATTATTTCGTGTAAACATCACGCGACTTTCACCTAAGGCTTGAAATTTTAGGTCCAGGGTAAAAACTCTGCCAATGTTTTTTGGGGGCTACCCCCAACTAATTTGAGGGGGTTGTCGTGATAATTTCAAATCTGGGGCGTAATTAGACCCTAAATTTGACATACCTACCAAATTTGAAGTCTCTGGCTCTTAACATTCTCTTTTTAGACAGGATTAATGTAACCGCTTTAAAGCGGCAAAAACCGTCAGTGATATATTTGATTGAACCCAAAAGTTTTGGAGCTAGCTGATATACATACAAAATTTCAAATCTACAGCTATAGTCCCCTATGTTGGTTCCATAAACTATTCGGAAAAAGGCACCGAAATGTAGCTTGCCGTGTTTGTGGAAGGGTTCTTCAAAAAACTACGAAGCCAGTCATTTTTAGTGGCGAATGACGCAGGCGTGGAGAATCTATGCCACAACAGTACTCACATCCAGTCGTGTTCCTGTCATGGGCAATGCAGTAGGTTATTTATTTCAGACAAAGTTTCTAATATTACATTTTTAGTAGACACTGGGGCAGATATTTCGGTCATTCCCCCCACACACGCGGATAAGAAAAATCGTTCTGAGGATAGATTTCTGTATGCTGCGAACGGCTCACGTCAGTTTCGGGAAACGTCTTATGGAAATCTCTTTTTCTTTGGATCGTAAATTTCAATACCCTTTTACTGTTGCCCAGGTATCAACTCCTATCATTGGTGCAGATTTTCTTCGTCATTTTGGGCTACTCGTCGACCTGAGAAATAAACGTCTCATCGACCCAGTTACTTCCACTCAAACTATGATGACAGTCCAGGGTAATGGTCTGAGAAATGCAGCACAATCGTTTCAACGGCTTGCAAATGAGCTAACTATAGGCTTGTCTTTTGTTTATCCGTACATTGACGACTTCTTCATTGCATCAGAAAACGATAAACAACATCTGGAACACCTGGAGATATTTTTTGCTCGTCTTCAAAAATACAAATTAACAATTAATTTGGAGAAGTCTCAATTTTTGAAGTTTTCTGTTGAATTTCTTGGTCATCGAGTGTCTTATGAGGGAACGTTTCCTTTAGATGAGAAAATCTTAGCCATCAAGAAATTCCTTTGCTTGAAACTGTTAATGACTTGCGTCGCTTTTTAGGTATGATTAATTTTTATCGCCGCTTCATACCTAACTTGGCTGTACTTCAGATTCCGATACTACATATGAGTACTATTATTCTTCCGATGCTACTCACGAGTTCTATTATTCTTCCGATACTAACTCATGAATAATATTATTCTTCCGATGTTACTCAGGAGTACTATTATTCTTCCGATACTACACGTGAATAATATTATTCTTCCGATGCTACTCAGGAGTACTATTATTCTTCCGATGCTACTCAGGAGTACTATTATTCTTCCGATACTACTCATGAATAATATTTTTCTTCCGATGCTACTCAGGATTACTATTATTCTTCCGATACTACTCATGAATAATATTATTCTTCCGATGCTAATCAGGAGTACTATTATTCTTCCAATGCTACTGAGGAGTACTATTATTCTTCCGATACTACTCATAAATACTATTATTCTTCCGATGCTACTCAGGAGTACTATTATTCTTCTGATACTACTCATGAATAATATTATTCTTCCGATGCTACTCAGGAGTACTATTATTCTTCCGATACTACTCATGAATAATATTATTCTTCCGATACTACTCATGAATAATATTATTCTTCCGATGCTACTCAGGAGTACTATTATTCTTCCGATTCTACTCATGAATAATATTATTCTTCCGATGCTAATCAGGAGTACTATTATTCTTCCGATTCTACTCATGAATAATATTATTCTTCCGATGCTAATCAGAAGTACTATTACTCTTCCGATGCTAATCAGAAGTACTATTACTCTTCCGATGCTACTCAGGAGTACTATTATTCTTCCGATACTACTCATGAATAATATTATTCTTCCGATGCTACTCAGGAGTACTATTATTCTTCCGATACTACTCATGAATACTATTATTCTTCCGATACTACTCATAAATACTATTATTCTTCCGATACTACTCAGGAGTACTATTATTCTTCCGATACTACTTAGGAGTACTATTATTTTTCGATACTACTCGAAAGTACTATTATTCTTCCGATACTAGTCGTGAGTACTAGTATCGATTCAAATGAAGAAATAAATTCGATACTCTGATATTTTTCCAAAACTACTCATGAGTACTGGCATCGATGCTTTTCATTCGATACCGTAACCCTACATAAGGAATATAATTAACATACTTACCATTTACATGAAACAATGAAATTGTGAATAGAGTCATACCATACACATAAGGAAAATTCATATTGATGGTTCTGATTCTGCTCAAACTTACAAACTGCCAATGGATTTTTTAAAGCAGTCAATAAAGAACAGACAAATGTTCTCAAATAGCAATTTTTGTCGGCCAGGGATGGGCCGGGGCTCCAGGGGCATATTGGAAGAAGGGCCCCACATATTTTTTTCACATTTCGAAATCATTCATTCGAAACGGTTACAAAGATTCATTATTGAAAATAGTAAACCAAAAGGTGTTAGGCAAATACTTACTTTTGACTTGTAGTTATATACTTCAAAAACACCTTCAATTTAATATAATTTATAGACTAAAATGTATTTAATACAATTTCAAAATAAAATTAATTTTATGTTTTACTTGCCTTATAAGGAGAATAGGGTGCGTGGGGGTAAAAACCGCACGGGGCTAAAGACCGCAGTCAATTTTTACACCAATATAAGATCTTACAATGTGAGAACTGATCATCATAAAGGTGCATTTTCCTCGAGACGACTGATACGACTGTCTGTGAGCGATGATCGTTATACGATTAATGTAAAGTTGTACGAATCTCAACAGCTGAACGAATGTCTTGTACGATCAACGATCAAGTCGTTGGGAGGAACACGGTCTCACTGAAATACCATTACAATAGTGCCTCAATAGAATAGTACAACCCTCATGGTTCATTAATAATCGTTGCAGTCGTCTCGAGGAATATGCACCTTAAAGAGATCCCATACAAAAAAGATCACACAGGCGGAGTTCGGTAGTATGAAACTATAAGCAGAGGAGATAAAATGCGGTAAATTTGAATACTTTGATGCAATGTTTTCTATTTATTTTTTTGTGTTTTTATTATCATAAAAAAATTTATCATTGAAAAGAGGCCAAGTTCCAACCACTCTTCCAAAAAATTCCGCCCATGAACGTAGTGATATCTATTATTGAGGCCAGTTTTATTCTTGCTGCTGTTCATCCCACACTTAAATTTACTATTGCCCTTTTTCTGTTTCAATTTTACAAAACTTTTTCAAACTGGCCAAGTGTAAAGTCGGTCATATCCCTTGAAAATTAAACCTTCTTTTAATCCTGGATCACACCCGCCATAAGAACTTCATTTAAAAATAAAAAACGGTTATTGAAGCAAAGCAGGAACATAAGACACAATCGACCCAGATTTTCATGAATATTTCAGTCTATACAAGAAAATACTTAATATTGTCATTCATGCTGTTAGACAGAACAACTACATACAAAGACTAAAATCATCAAAGAACAAAATTAAAACAATCTGGGACTCCCTTCTCGGAAACTAACACTTACAAACCTACAAACAAAATCAAACAAATCACTCTTATCTCCGATTCAAGGATCACCAATTCAAATGTAATCGGCAGCAATTTGAACCATTATTTCCATGAGATCGCTAAGCACTCTTGGTCCACTTCTTTTCACATTAGTCATCAATGACATTGCAGATTCCACCCATGTCGTAAATTTTGTGGTGTATACTGATGAGACCAATGTACTCGTCATTGGGAAAAACAAAGAAGATCTCATCAAAAACGCCACATAGACATTAGCTGCATTGCACTCCTGGTTTATCGCCAACAATCTCTGCCTCAACGCTTCCAAAACATCATATATGTATTTTAATAACAAATCAATTTACATCTCTCCCCCCGAATTCCAATTCAAAATAGTTTTATCGAACCTTCATCTTCTGTTAAATTTCTCCAGTTTAGTACCTCCCCTAGGATCTTCTCTGTTTGCCACGAATAAAATCCATAAGTCATCTTGGTGATGATACCGCTCGTAATACTTATTTCTCGTACATTCACTCGCTCATGAGTTATGGTACCTATCGCTTTCTTGAGTCTATGGCCACTTTCAAAAGAGGTCTTCATTATTAAAAAAAGAGCGCATTGCGCTGTGTATGATCTAGATGACAATGCGTCATGCCAAGAATTATTTAAAGAAAAACGAATTCTGGCCTACTATGGACAACTGGTGTTGGGCTTGTATTGCCTAATTCATAAACTAAAATCACAAATCCCAACTATTCAGCACGGGTACAACACTACAACTGTCCATTCGTTAATCCCATCGTCACTTCCACTGTTTGGACAATCTTTTTTGGACGGGGGTATACGAATTTTCAAAAATATCAACGTGTCCGTGGGGGTGGGGGGAATTTGAGGGAATTTAAAATTCGGCAAGAAAACAATCTGTTGGAATCAACCTCGTACTGTATACAAGACGCCGTTCGAAATATTTTACGGTCTTTTTTTTTTATTATTCTCACAGGTATTCTAATTCATTTTCACTATTTTTTCGGTATTTTTGCATTACTTTAGGGTTCGGACTTGCATTACTTTAGGGTTCGGACAGTACAGTACAAATTATTATCCCTGCCCGGAATCGGACCCGGGTCTCTCGAGTGCAAGTAAAATTATTATGCTGTACCCTGGCAGAGGATTAAGACCGTAATCGGTGACCAATACGTCCTGTCATGTAATCACAATATGAAAGGTAATCGCAACATGTTGCTTCTCTTCCTGTCAAAATGTCCTTATCAAGATGTCCTTTCCTAATCTGAACCATCCTTATCAAGATAGCATATTGGTTAAAAAAAAAAAAAAAAATGTTTCTTTTTGTGCTTCAGAGATGTCTATCCTCTGGCTCATTAAAATTAAATTTTGAAAATTTGACAAATCCAGATAAAAACATAATAATAAAGAAAATAAAAAAACTCGTGTTTGAAAGGGAGTCCCAAATTTGATGGTCCTGTAAAGAAAGATAATTTGTGTAGCATGTTGTCCTAGTAAATCATTATTGGATTTCATGGTCTCCTGTTGCCTTCCCTAATATTTGGATAGGGGGACAAAAGAATAATTCCAAGGAACCCAGGTCCATGCCAGGCGTAAAAGGCGACTAAGAAGAGGGTCGGAAACGATACCTTTTGCAATAAGCATGCAGAAAGCAAGGAGAAATAAACTACTGCATTATCCGTGAGGATTCTCAAGTATTAAAAACTCATGGCGAGTTGTTGAAAACCAGCTTAACGGCTAATAACCTATGATGATGATGATTTGGAACTATAAATATTTTATGGGACTGAAGTTGACATAAATGGTTGCATAAAGTCTGCGTTACTTGCTATAAGAACAAACTCCTCCAATCTGTCCAGCATACTGGCTCGGTGCTCAGGTATTCGCGCACAAACGATATCAAACTCGTCCCGATGATCATAAAATATAATATTCCTCATTTCATTTATAGGATTAAAAGGAATGTATAACGGGTCCCTTGATTCTCCCTTATAGTCATGGCATTGCAATTTAAACACTCCCATTGAAAAATCAACCGATACCTCAGCAATAGGCGAACCTTGTTCGGTTCGACTCAGAATAAACTGTCTCTTATTTAATAAATTAGTCTTGGTAGTGGTGTCTCGGAACGAACAGAAGGCGTATTCCAAATAGTAGAGTATTTTACGACCGGTCTCCATAGTTGAAAGAATAAATTGTCCATTTTCTCCAATCACGCTAATGTTAAAGGTTTGAACTCCATGGTAGAGGAGACCTAAAAACAAAAATTACATTATTTTTGTATTAACATGCGGGGCCGAATCATTCTGCCATATTTGCACTTTCGTTAATATCAGAACCAATGATGAAAGGTCATCGGAAAAATTGGAGTTTTTACGCAGATTCTGTTGATACTAGGAAAAGGAAGGAAAGGATACAGGTAAAGAGAATAGACTCAGAACACAAGGTTGAGGTATGATAGTATTGAGGAAATGAACACCACAACTCCAATTGAAATTAAAGAAGGAAGCAAGGAAAGGATACAGCTAAAGAGAGCAGACTCAGAACAGAAGCTTGTGGCATGTTAGAATTGAGGAAATCAACGCCAACTCCAAGTGAATGTAAAGAAGGACGCAGAGGAAGAAAGGAAAGGATACAGCTAAAGAGAGTAGACTCAGAACAGAAGCCTGTGGCATTTTAGAATTGAGGAAATCAACGCCAACTCCAAGTGAATTTAAAGAAGGAAGCAAGGAAAGGATACAGCTAAAGAGAGTAGACTCAGAACAGAAGGTTGTGGCATGTTAGAATTGAGGAAATCAACGCCAACTCCAAATGAATTTAAAGAAGGACGCAGAGGAAGAAAGGAAAGGATACAGGTAAAGAGTGTATACTCAGAACAGAAGATTGTGGCATGACAGAATTAAGGAAATCAACGCCAACTCCAAGTGAATTTAAAGAAGGAAGCAAGGATAGGATACAGCTAAAGTGAGCAGACTTAGAACAGAAGGTTGTGGCATGTTAGAATTGAGGAAATCAACGCCAACTCCAAGTTAAGTTAAAGAAATAAGCAAGGAATGGATACAGCTAAAGAGAGTAAACTCAGAACAGAAGGTTGTGGCATGTTAGAATTAGGGAAATCAACGCCTACTCCAAGTGAAGTTAAAGAAGGAAGCAAGGAATGGATACAGCTAAAGAGAGTAGACTCAGAACAGAAGGTTGTGGCATGTTAGAATTAAGGAAATCAACGCCAACTCGAAGTGAATTTAAAGAAGGAAGCAAGGAAATGATACAGCTAAAGAGAGCAGACTCAGAACAGAAGGTTATGGCATGTAAGAATTGAGGAAATCAACGCCAACTCCAAGTGAATTTAAAGAAGGAAGCAAGGATAGGATACAGGTAAAGAGAGCAGACTTAGAACAGGAGGTTGTGGCATGATAGAATTAAGGAAATCAACGCCAACTCCAAGTGAATTTAAAAAAGGAAGCAAGGATAGATACAGCTAAAGAGAGCAGACTTAGAACAGAAGGTTGTGGCATGTTAGAATTGAGGAAATCAACGCCAACTCCAAGTGAATTTAAAGAAGGGAGCAAGGAAAGGATACAGCTAAAGAGAGCAGACTTAGAACAGAAGGTTGTGGCATGATAGAATTAAGGAAATCAACCATTTCATTTAGTAACGTTTTAAGATTGTATAACACTATTTGTCCTGATGTCAAACTTTGTAATTATTTTTCAAACAGTACCAAACACTGTGATCGGCATATATATTTGATTATGTTCGCTATTTGATTGCTTTGATATATGAAACACAAAATTAACCAAAATTTGATAATATTTATCAGTGGCAGCTGCTCTATAAGTGCTAAAGGGTTCAGCCACCCCCCCCCAAAAAANCCCCCCCCAAAAAAAAAAAATTGTAGAAAATAAAGCATAAAAATATTTCGTTTATAATTTAATTTTATGCCTGCCAAAGTATTCCTTTTCCCCCAAAAAGGGAAAATTACAGAAAATAAAGCATAAGAATATATCCCTTTAATTTGCANTATTTGATCTTTATTTTGGCTTTTGGCTTCCCGTCAAACGATTTTTTCAGCCAAAATATCTCTAAAATTTCTGCACGAATACAATACTTTATCTTCTATGGAAGAGAAAGTAAAAAAAAAAATATCGTATGTTCACAATGTCTCACAGTTAGTATAATAATATAACGGGCATACTACTTTTTGTCCAAAATCTCCAGAAAATTTTGCATTATAATTCGAATATGATTATCTCGTGTATGATCGGATATCATTATCAATATTATCAATCCTCATATCTAAAACGAAAAATGGGCATGCCCAGAAATCACATGTTGACAAATGTTATCAGTGTTTCCAACTATGTCTAAAAAATTTTGCGTGGGCCTTGAGATTTTTTTTCCTCCTTTCTATATCATGTGCCAACCAATTTTAAACTGTCCAACATGGACACATGTCGGCCAAAAAAAATAAAAAAATAGTAAATTAACCTCTACTCATCTTCCGGTGTAGGAACCAAAATATTGGGCAAACTTCATAGATTTGGTTTCTTATCACTTACGTATCACAGAGAAAATATAGCTATTTTTTTTCTATTTAACTTGAAAAGAACCCTAATTAAATAAAAAGTGTTTAATATTAAACGAAAATAAAAAACAGAATCATTTAGACTCTGTTAGAAAATCAGTGTTTTCTTAATAAAATAAATATTGAAATGGGATTCCTCTTGAAAAAATAAAATTTTCTACTTGGTATTTTGATTTGCGTTAACTCAGCCTCCTGAGGACAATTTTATTAAGTACCGAGCATAGCTAAAAAAATGTGCCATAGGACAAAGATATACATTTACTTTCCTTTTTATATGAATTATGTGTCTAGAATTGTGTGAAAAATTTAAATAAAATAATTTTTTAGTTAGCTAAAAGATTTCTATTGCATTTTTTGTATGGACAGGCATGCATTTTTTTTTGAAATTGGAATGTAGCCCTCCCAGGCCAAATATTAAAAAAAGTAAACGATCTCCGTAAGAAATACATTGGGGCGAGAGAGATAGCATGAAACATATATATACATACATAAATACAGCAACGTACACGCCTACTTTCATAATTTTAGAAAAAGAGATTTTAGGTATTAGCATGGGAACGGCCATACCTCTAAGGCGCCAAGATATAGGCCGTAGCGAAGCACAGGCGAAATAGCTAGTAGATATATAAAAATAAAAAAACACACAAATTCAACAACTATACAAAATTTGGGATTCATGACAAATAGAGTGATACCACCTTTACTAATATAAATTATTTTTGATTTATTATTTTCAATATTGAACATCATCATATCTGATGGTAGCCAGATTATGAGACAGCAGCTCCAGATAAGTTCTAGTCATTGAAATAAAATCACGTCAAATGACCTTCGCATTTAAGTTTTAAGATTTAAATGCGAATCAATTGATTACGAATAATTAAGGCATTTGGGTGGCAGATCGTGCCCGGCAACACTTTCTCTTCCATGTTGTAGCACACACAAAGAAGATAAATTATTGTATTGGTGCTGTATTAGCCTTTTGTGTGTGTTCTGGCTTGAATGAATTTTTATTAAAAACTCCCAATCAATAATTTGCAGGAGAGAGCCCACGAAACTGTTTCTTGAGGCCTGAAGAGTTAATATAAAATTTAATTCATGCCATGACACACACACACACACACACAAAAAGGTTACAGCAAAATGCTGCTACACATTATCTGTCTGTCACATTATATGTCTTAATTTTCATAATCTACATATATTAGGTACTCAAATTTAAATTAATAATATGTCTATTGACGTGTTTTTATATCAATGACACATTCCTGGAATATTGACTTTATTCTAATTCCCAATGTTATTAACGAAAAATCAAATATGATGACACCAAATATTTGCACCGCATGCTATGGGCTTTTAAAAACTTTTCCAATATTTTTTCAGACCTGAATTCGAATATTTGTCAGAAAAGTTGATTTCAGAACATGGCTACTAGAACAGCAAACTCCCCCCCCCCCCCCCCCCCAAAAAAAAGACCAGTGAGTGAGAGGTAGAGAGATGACAAGTTTGTTTGTCTCGCATTTCAAATTCAAAGATTATTCGATTTGATCCAATCAAGCCTTGATAAAGTTGATACGCCCTCACCCCCCTGATTATTTTTTCGCCAAGAATTATGTTACACTTCTGGAAAAAGCTTTTCGAGTCAATAGCGGCCATAAAAAAATCGCTCATCAAAGTGAAATGGAGAATGTTTCGAAGTCAACAACATAAATTTTGGAGGATAAGTTCTCCTCAAACCGTTTTACAGCATCGCTTCGGGTACTGTTAGATGGAAAATTGGCTCCCTGTGCCGAAACAAATAAACCTAATCAAAACTTGATCCCAGGAAAATATGATTTCTTATGTTTATGTTCCTGGGACCTAGCCATGTTCGAGATGACATCGTACAGTATTTCCCTATGTTAGTTCTGCAGGGTGTCTCTGTTTAACTGATTGTTGGGATCAAGTTTTGCTTTGGTTTACTAGGTTTGGCAGAGGGAGCCAAGATACCCTCTAACAGTATCTTCTTGATAAGAGTATACAAAGATAGAATGAAATATACCCCGATGTGGATACTGCTGTTCCTCAAATGTGACAAAAGGATTTAGACCCAAAGCCGTGTCCACCACAATGTAACCCAATTGCTCTTCTCCGTCCTCTTGTAGCGTAAACTTGATGACGGCTGTAAGAAAAGGAAGACAAAAGCATATTAGCGCTTTCAATACAGAACGTAATGTGTTAGAATCCATCTCTATCCCTCACCCACCGATCTGTTCATAAAAATACGCACACAACTTAATTCATTTTAATATAGAACTAGGGCAGATAGAATACGTCATTTCCAACGCAAAATACTCTTTGAACCTAAATATTGCCAAAGAGGCAAAGAGGTTCCGGCGTACCATAAATATCGGGTAATAGTACAAAAATTTGAGTAATGGGACGATTTCTGTGTCAGCAGCTTAGCGTACAGTTATGTTTTAACCTAATGCAGCATTTGGTATAAAATCCAGAAGAAAAAAAAATAAAGTAAGTTTTCGCGATGAACAATCCAAAATCAAACTGAAAGTTTCAGAACTTTTGATTTTGTAAAGCCTCATTTACACTGCCCGAGCATTCGTCGCGAACAGGGGTGACGAACGAGCATTCTTTCCAGGCTTAGGCATTGTAAACACTCGCCGCGATCCGATCAATGTCGAAGTGAATGCTCGTTCGTGCTCGGTGAATAATCAAAGGACGCTCGTTCGCTGCTCGCTCTATGTAAACACTCCGGGATTCGTCGAATGGTGTTCTATAAATCTAGTTCTCGCCTAGCTGTTGAAAAATACACGTCTCCTATTTTGTGTTTGGTGATGTTGCTTTTTAGTATTTGACTGATGGAGTGGGAAAATGAAAAGTGCCTTTTCTCTGTATGGGGAGCATTCAGAGCTGTGGTAGCCAGACCATAAATTTTATTTTATTTTGAATAGTCCACTGTTATCCTCCTACAAATCCTTCAGCAATAGGGAGTAAATTGCGACGCCTTTTTTCTTTTTTCCTCCGCCAGATGGTTTAGAATGAGAATAACTGCCGCGGAAACCGCGATTTTGCATAGCCCGGGTGCCATCTGTTTGCTGCAAATCCTCACAAGTAACTGATCGTCAGAAATGCTCGAGCAGTGTGAACAGTGGGCACGTTTGTGTTGGTGCTCGTTGAAAACTGGTGAGCAATCACGAATGCTTGATGCTCGGGAATGTTTAGGCAGTTTAAACGCCCCTTAACACTATTTACGAAAATTTTACACTTGTGTTCGGCTGGTTCAAATTATTTTTCTACCTGAAGCCAAATTATAAGTTATTTTGTGGGGTAAGGTCAAAAAAAATATATTATTCTATACCTAATCTCACAAAAAATTATCATTGAAAAAAGGCCAAGTTCCACTTATTCAACCAAAAAATTCTGCCCATGAAAGTAGTGATATCTATTATTGGGGCCAAGTTTATTGTTGCTGCTGCATATCCCGCACTTAAATTTTCTGTCTCAATACTCTTAAAGTAATACCGACTTTACACTTGG
>CM022876.1:25246702-25270971 GCA_012654025.1 Pachypsylla venusta | reverse complement strand
AGTCAGTTGTCCATCGATTCCGATGATTCTGGTCTGATCAGCTGGGCCTTGCAGAGCACGTTCTTCTGGTGTGATATCAGTCCTGCCCGTGACTTGCATGTCCTCCCACACGCCGCGCATGTGAGTGGGTTGCTGAGTGTCGTCAGTTGTGGTGGGGTGGGTGAGTGCGGCTGGCTGGATGGAGTAGACGACACTGTAGGATGGTCTGATATGTCTTTCCTTCTTTTGATCGGTTGGATTATGGGTCGAGTATGGTTTGGATGTTTGTTCCTCATATGGCTGGTAAGTCCTGATCTTGTTTTATAAGTTATCTTACATTCTTCACATTCCAGGTTCTTCTTTTCCAGGTTTTGTTGGATTAAGGATTCTTCATTTTGGTGTTTTTGGGACATGTGTGAGTTAACATACTGTCTGCCATTTCTTCCTTCGCGTGAGAAGCTGCAAAATGGACAGTGCCAGGTGAATTTGTCTTCTTCTTCATGTTTTTCAGCTCTCTTGCGTTCGGCTTTTGCAATGTGGTCTACCTTCGCATCATCAACTTTCTTCCAGACAATTTTTCTCCATTCTTCTCGGTTTGCTGCTACTGTTCTCCAGTTGTTGACGTCAACGTTTATTTCTTTCAGGTCCGTTTTTAGAACGTCAATCCATCTTTGTTTTGGTTTTTGTTGTTTTCTTTTGCCGTTCCTGAGTTCTCCAAAAGCAACTTGTTGAGGAATTCTATCTTCGCTCATTCGACTAATGTGGCCAGCCCATCTAAGCCTTTTTTGTCTGATGATGTTTGAAATGGTATTCATGTTGGTTTGTTTCAAGACTTGTTCATTTGGAACCTTATCCTCCCACTTTATTCGGCATATGCTTCTGAGGCACTTCATATGAAATCCGTTTAGCCTTTTTAGGTCCTTTTCTAACACGGTCCAGGTTTCTGCTGCATACAGGAGTGAGCTTAGAACTACAGTTTGGTAGATTTGTAGTTTAGTTTTGAGGCTAATCTCATGGGGTTTCCATATCCTTTGATAAAGACTTCGAAACGCCTGGCCGGCTGTGTTGATTCTATTATTTATCTCATTGTCTAGTCTTCCGTTGTTCTCAATATGGCTCCCCAGATATTTGAAGCACTTGGTCTCCTGTAGCGTTGTGCCATTTATAGTTATTGGGATGGCGTCCACATTCACAAACATAACCTCTGTTTTGTTTTCATTGACTTTGAGTCCAAATTTCTTGGTTTCTTCTGCAAAGAGGTCAACGAGTTGCTGGAGAAGTGTCGGACTTTCTGCTAGGAGAGCGCAGTCGTCTGCAAACATGAGGTCCACAACGTTGCATGACTTCACTTTGGTTTTGGCTCCTAGATTGCGGCGGTAGATCATGTTGTTATCAGTCCGGTACCGTATACTTATTCCTCCGATGTTCTGGTTGTCAATGTTGTGGAAGATTGCTTGCAGGTATACAATGAAGAGGAGGGGAGAAAGCACACATCCCTGTCTAACTCCTGTTTTGATTTCAAAAGGCGATGACAAGCTATTTTCTACTTTTACGGTGGATGTTGTGTTCTCGTAGATTGATTTTAGTATCTGTAGGATGTTTGGTGGACAATTTGTTCTTTCAAGGACCTTGAACATCATATTTCTGTCTACAGAATCAAAAGCCTTTGAAATGTCTACAAAAGCCAGACAGAGAGGGCTGTTTTGTTCTACTGATTTCTCTATCACTTGTCGAGCTGTGAACACCATGTCTATGGTGGATCTTTTGTTGCGAAACCCACATTGTGTGTCTTTAAGAAGGGTGTCCAGGTTTGGATACAGTCTGTTGTAAATGATTCTTGCTAGGATTTTGCTTGGGACTGACAACAGCGAGATTCCTCTGTAGTTTTCACATTTCTGTTTGTTTCCTTTTTTGTATATGGGTACTACTAGGGCATCTTTCCAATCAACTGGTATCCTGTTTTCTCTCCACACTTGTTGGATACATACACATACATATACACACATACAAGTGCATTTCGGGATGTATATGTAAGTCAAAAGTGTAGTTCACTAACGTTCACAACAAGTGCATTTCAGGAAGATATATGGGAGTCAAAAGTGTAGTTCACTAACGTTCACAACAAGTGCATTTCAGGATGTATATGGGAGTCAAAAGTTAAGTTCAGTAACGTTCACAACAAGTGCATTTCAGGATGTATGTGGGAGTCAAAAGTTAAGTTCAGTAACGTTCACAACAGGTGCATTTCTGGATGTATATGGGAGTCAAAAGTATAGTTCACTAACGTTCACAACAAGTGCATTTCAGGATGTATATGGGAGTCAAAAGTTAAGTTCAGTAACGTTCACATTTATTTCAGTACATACAGCTGTTTCCTTTTGCTTGGAAATATTTTATTAATTTTTACAATAATCATATTTCCCTGAAGGAAAAGAAGACGGAGGCATTAACGCCCCAAATTTGGAATAGTGACGAGAAAAAAAATACGCCCCACAATTTTTGGGAGGGGGGGTACCTATTCTTTTAGCCAGTAAAATAATAATCCCACGTGTCACATTGGCAGAGTTTTATGTGCACTGCCTACATAAGTGTTTTAATCTGAGCCAAATGAGAACTTTTCCATTTCACCAGTTTTCTGTAACTATAAGCGTAAACAAATATTATTCACAACTGCTCTGTGCTTTCCCAAATGTATGATGTAGGTATCCAATTTGGGGAGAAATGTGGATTACACGTGTTTTCCAAGCAAATGTTGGTAATATAGAGCTTGTCATAAATTGGCTATGAAGCAGCGAAAAACAGAGAAAAAAATTGCTTCAACATTCCATGCAAGGGATGTAAACAGGGATTATTAAAGTTCAATATTTATGCAGAACACGGGAAAAATGCAAAATCGGCTACGGAATCTTCAATGACATCTTGAATACACCAGTTCCCGTTAGATCACTGAATTCGAGCTACGTCCATCGAGGTTTTACTGAGTGGTGTCACCGAAGGTTTGCGCCGTCGTAATACTGGCTATTTTTCTGGCCCAAACCAAGCAGGATGAGGTTAATATGGGTAACTGGATTGTAATTTTCCAGAGAATGGAGGGTATAACCGCCGTCTCGAATGATTAATAGACGTGTTTCGTTCGGGAGAAAAATTGATTTTATGAGAAAGAATGAGATATCTGGAAATCGTTTTGGAGATACAAGGACTAATTGTGTGACATATTCTGGTATCATTTTCCTATATCACACAGCAAAAACTAACTTTATCACAATTCACCCTTTCAAAAAGAATTTATTTTATATCCCCCCCAAAAAAAACACTTCGTGGTAAGAAGTTCGTCACAAAAAACATTGAAATGAAAACAGTTCCCGCCTCAATTGTATATCTTTTTAAACTTTCCTTTTTCATTAACTTCATTGGATTTAAAAATCTCGCAAACCGCACTTTGGCACCTTTGGCGGTGTGCCTTCTTAGCAACTGTAACTCACAAGAAGGCACACCGCCAAAGGTGTGAAATTGCGGTTTGCGACTAATGACTCGCCGGGAACTTTTTACCGCGAAGTGTTTTTTCGGAGGGATATAAAATATCGGATATCCAACTTTCAAGAAAATCAAAATTTAACTGGGGAATTATTTATTTTCTTTTAAAAAAAATTAGTAAAAATTTTCTTTTTTTCTTTTTTTTTGGCTTGAGCTTTTCAAGCCACAAAACTTTCAAACTAAATATTATTCGGTCGTAAAATTTTCATTTTCTTGAAATTGTACATCCGATATTTTAGTTCTATAGACATATTAATTTGAGGTTATTTGGCACATAATTTTGGATACATATATTTTCGCCAATAATAGAAAATCTTGACCTCATTTTAGATATCAGTAGGTACATTTTGCCGCTTTGTAGCGGGTTTCAGCATTGCTGTCATGATGTCTAAAATGATTTGAAATTTGGTATGCATATCATATTTAGGGTCCCACTAAGTTCTTAAACTTTTGTGGGTGCAATCAAATATACCACTGGCGAATTTTATTAACCCTTTATGAAAAGAGAATGGTAAGAGCCAGAGACTTAAATTTAGTGTCAAATTTATGGTCTCATTACACACCAGTTTTTTTTCAGAGCTTTTTAAATTACGCCTTTCCTGTTTGGGTTAGATTAATCTATTATTTTGAAAAAAAAAAAAAAAAAANACTGGCGAATTTTATTAACCCTTTATGAAAAGAGAATGGTAAGAGCCAGAGACTTAAATTTAGTGTCAAATTTATGGTCTCATTACACACCAGTTTTTTTTTCAGAGCTTTTTAAATTACGCCTTTCCTGTTTGGGTTAGATTAATCTATTATTTTGAAAAAAAAAAAAAAAAAGAAATAGGATGCCCTTTGCATCAGTTTCATATTGAAAGCGTATTTTATATTTCTCAACCAAAAAAAAACAAACATTCAGAACTTTATTTTGTATAATAACATTGGTTTTAACTAATCTTTTCTACAAAAAAATTGAAGCGTGTACAATATATAAAATCCCCCCCAAAAAACCAATTCGCGGTAAAAAGTTCCCGCCAAGTCATTAGTCACAATTCCAACTCATTAAATAGGCACACCGCCAAAACTGTGAAAGTGAGTTTCTAAAGTGCGAAAAGTTGCGAAAAAAGGGCGTGAAAAAGGTTTGCGGGAATTGTAAGATTTTTAAAAGTAGTGAAATTAATGTAAAAAAGGAAGGTTTAAAAAGGGAGAAAAAAATATTCAATTGAGGCGGGCACTGTTTTGATTTCAGTGCTTTTTGGGATTAATGACTTGGCGGGAACATTTTACCGCGAAGCGGTTTTTTGGCGGTATTTCAATTCTTTTTGATAGGGTCAATTTAAGTGTTCGTCGTAACTTCAAACAAATTGTGTTAAAATTAGGTTTTGTGTGATATAGGTAACGAGATATGAATCAAGGATATTATTTTTGTACTGGTGGAACATCTCTGTTTCAAATTTTAGCTTTCTTGCTAATCCGGAATTTTTCTTCTCAATTTTGGATTTTTGATGTTACCTATCCTACTGAGAAAAATGCACCTATTTATTTAGAAAATCAATATTTGTTTCAAGGATATTATTTTTGTTCTGCGGAACATCTTTCATTCTAATTTCAGCACTCTACCTTATCCTGAATTGTACCTACTTCTCAATTATGGACATTTGTTCGTACTTACCCTAGTGTGAAAACGTCTCCTATTTATTTAGAAAATGAACATTTTACTCATGGATATTATTTTTGTACCGCGGAACATCTTTGTTTCAAATTTCAGTTTTCTATTTTGGACTTTTGTTCGTAAATACCCTAGAGCGGATATGGCTCCTATTTACTTAGGAAAGAAATATTTTAGACAAGGATGATATTTTTGTACTGCAGAACATCTTTCTTCAAATTTCATCTTTCTACCTTATCCCGAAGTGTACTTCTCAATTTTTAACTTTTGTTCGTACCTACCCTAGAGGGAAAACGGCCTCTATTTACTTAGAAATTCGATTTAATCAAGGAGGTTATTTTTGTACTGCGGAACATCTTTGTTTCCAATTTCGGCTTCCTACCTGATCCCGATGTGCTTTTTCTTAATTATGGATTTTTATCGGTTCCAACCTCTAGGTTGGAAACGACTACTATCGAGAAAAGACTATGTATTACTCAGGGGCTATTATTTGACCACACATCAGTACTCTCAGTAGTATAATTATACAGTTAGAATTAACTGATTCCTCATTTTTTTAAAAAAATTCCGCCTCCCACATACCTCCCAATCCCTCCATTTTATTTATAACTGTTTGGACATTAATGAAACACAGCAAGCATTGTTTATCTCATTCTATCTTTTAAACGAAATTCTATACAATTTAAAAATTTTAGATGCTTATTAAAAACCGGTTTTGGGCAAATAGAATCTAAAATTTAAAAATTTTAGATGCTTATTAAAAACCGGTTTTGGGCAAATAGCGGTAGTTGGGAGTACCTCTGCGATCAAAATCGGTTCGTAAATTTGGCTGTAGCCTCGTCAACATTCAGGAAGAAGATCATGATGATGATTGATGAACGAGACTAAGACAGTTTTAAAATGACACATTTCAAATGTTTTTTTCTCCGTGTTCCCGTAACTTTTTTTCCAAAAATTCAACAAAAGTCTCTCCACATATTTTTCCCGGGGCTCCAGAGAGACCTTAAAAGGGCACTTTGTGACGTGAAGTAAAATATATCATTTTGTGCAACGCTTTTTGTATTTAACTTTGCGTTCAGATCGCTGCCGTGTTCCTCAATAATAAGGGCTATAACAGGTGTACGAAAGTATCTCAGATAATAATTTAAGATTTACATTATATTCTTAACTTTGGTGGAGAATTTTTCATTCACCAACACATATACATATTTGGTCACTTTTACTTTACTGGACCTTAAATGTTATCTTGTTTACTAATATTCAAATGCATCATTTGTAGAAAAAATGGGTGTTTCTACTTATGAACGCGCGTGAGAAGTTATACTTCTTATTTTAAAAAATAAAAATATGGTAGTACATAAAGCTGTTGTCCCCTTAAATGAACGAGTTCTCTAGTTCACTAAACCACAATAGTACATAAAGCTGTTGGCCCTTTAAATGAATGAGGTCTATGGTTCACTAAACCACTAATAGTACATAAAGCTGTTGGCCATTTAAATGAATGAGGTCTATAGTTCACTGAACCACGAGTAGTACATAAAGCTGTTGGCCCTTTAAATGATGAGGTCTATAGTTCACTGAAACACGAGTAGTACATAAAGCTGTTGGCCATTTAAATGAATGACGTCTATAATTCACAAATCCACTAGTAGTACAAAAGGCTGTTGTTTATTTAAATGAATGAGGTCTATAGTTCACTAAGCTACTAGTAGCACATAAAGCTGTTGGCCATTTAAATTAATGAGGTCTATAGATCACTGAACCACTGGTAGTACATAAAGCTGTTGGCCATTTAAATGAGTGAGGTCTACCACAAAAAACATAAATGTGAAAAATAAGGCCAAGTTCCAATCCAAAAAATGTCGGCCCATTAAAGTAGTGAGATCCAAATAAAATACGGCCAAGTCCTCTTACTATCAAAATCGGTTTTAAATTNTGGTAGTACATAAAGCTGTTGGCCCCTTAAATGAACGAGTTCTATAATTCATTAAACCACAATAGTACATAAAGCTGTTGGTCATTTAAATGAATGAGGTCTATAGTTCACTAAGCTACTAGTAGCACATAAAGCTGTTGGCCATTTAAATGAATGAGGTCTATAGTTCACTAAACCACTAATATTACATAAAGCTGTTGGCACTTTAAATGAATGCGGTCTATAGCTCACTAAATCACTAGTAGTATATAAAGCTGTTGGCCATTTAAATGAATGAGGTCTATAGTTCGAGGGGTCTGTTTTAATTTTGTGTTTCACATTTTTCTTTATTTACGTGATTTTTGTTTGGGCTTACCTCACCTTTTTTTGTTATTAAGTATGACACATCCATTGGACGATATTTAACAAAATGAGACACGCCATTTTTACCAATTTTTGCAACGAATTAATATTTTTTTAAGAAAATGGTACCAAATCCCACCACCTTCCTTTCTCTTGCCTTCTTTCTCTTTTTTATCGAACTGTCCCTTTTATTCATCTTTCTTGGTATTATCCATATTTCTTGGCATTCATCTTTCTCTTACATTAAATTTTTTTTAAACAATTTACACGTCTAAAATTTTTTGACAACATTTCCCCCATTCCCCAAACTGGCTTCATAAGCAAATAAGTCTACCTAGACTAGGTATAGTTTCAGTTTCTGATCCCTCAACACTAGTGTTTACACTTATACAGTTTGTAAAAACTACATTGATTCCCTATTACTTTTTTATTTACCCCTCCCAAATAACTCCTATCCCGCACCAATTTCAAACTTTTCTGCCTTATTTTTGGTAATAATGAAACATAGAAAGTTTTTTTCATCAAAATTCGTCTTTTAGATGAAAAACTATTCGATTTTTAAATTTTGAATAAGTGATCAAAACCAGCTTTTTGAAAAATGGGGTTAGTGGGGGGTATTTTTTTAGCACAAAAATATCAAAGGGCACACCCTTCCACAAGATGCAACCAAATGAGACATCTCCGATCAAAATCGGTTCGGTAGATTTTGCTGCAGCCCCGTCAACATCCAAGAAGAAGAAGAGGAAGAAGAAGATGGAGGATAAGACAGTAAAAATGACCATTTTGAAATGTTTTTTTCTCAGTGTTCCCGTAACTTTTTTTTTTTCAAATTATTGATTTTATCTCATCATCTACCTATCCGATTATCAAATATTCAAAAAAAGTAACTCCACATATTTTTCTCGTGGCTGTGGAGAGACCTGAAAAGTACACTTTGTGACGTGAAGTAATATATCACATGCGCAACGCTCATTGTATTTGACTTGGCGGTCAATTGAGGAGCGCTGCCGCGCTCCTCAATTTACATAGTAAAAAAATATTTTACTGGCTAAAAGAAGATCCGAATACATCGTAAAAATGTCATTCGTTCCACAAACTTTTGGATCCAAACTCGTACATGTATTTACTCCAATCATGCATAGCTGATTTTGTTGGCTACAAATATTTTCACAGCAGCTAAATCGACATTGACGTGTAAAATTTACTTGTTTGTCTGTTTCCTGACCAATACTAATTATCTTGTATACAAATATATTTTAACAACGTTAAATTTTTCCACTGAACAACATAACACAATAAAACACATCACACAACACAACCAAAATTACATCCCCTGTGGACGGGGGGATGCGAAAAGAATACCTCCTAGGCATTCCACCCTTGCCTGTCGTAAAAGGCGACTAAAGGTAATTTGCTTTGTCACGTTTCAATGGACAAGAGCCAAGCCAAGCCTCGGAAAAAAAGATACACCAGGTGAAAAGGCTGCCCCTGGTGTATTAAGACGGCAGCTCACTCCTCAGGATGAGAATGGCAACATCTTGGAGAGTTCAATGGAAGAGAGAAACAGTTGGCAGTCGGAAACTATCCCTCCTGCCAATACTCATGAATGAGCTAACAATATATTGATTCAGCCAAGTACAAAAAATGTGTCTCCTCAATTTAGAGGAGCCGTAAGTACTGGAAAGCCGACAAGTAGAAGGCGTACAAAATAGATTGAAGAAATGAATGCATTTATTGTACATAATTACATAGGTACTTTACAGTTACAAGTTTGGAAAGGAATAAATCGGGCTTCAGGAAAAGACTGCACGAAGAATTTACTAAAAAGTACCCCACGCTAAAATTTACAGAGCAAAAAGTAGCAGGACAGCGCAGAGTAATTTTGAAAAACATTTATATTAATAACATTGAAGCCTCACACACACAAAATACACCAAACATTAGTCATAGTAATATATGACAAATTAACAACCACCAGCAACAATATACGCCCACAATCCAAAATGACCAAATAAATCAAAATGATGTAAATCCAACAGAACCGTCACAAAATAACTTGACACTAAATAATGTAGAAACCATTGAGACGTCCGTCGGAGCTGAAGAAAAGAGCAGAATTTCAAATAGCATTAACGGTATATTGTGGATCAGATTCAAGCAGCATACCATATTCTTCGAAGAAACTATATGAAGGAACTCAAGAGCTTAATGAATATGTACTCCCAAAACACCTAAATGACAACTTGACATTTGAAGAACTCCATACCTACATCTACTGTGGAGCATTAGCAGTGACAAGGTTAATAGGGAAAAAAATACCACAACCAATACCGAACTTTAAAAATGAAAAACTACCCTGGATGGCAAGACTTGAAAAAAGAATTGAAACATTAAAAGTGGATCTTAATAGGAGTATAATATTTAGAGACGGTCAAAGATCAAGAAGACTAACCAACCACATTAACCAAATTTTGAAAAAATACAGCATACACACGAAATATGATGAAATAAGTGTAAGCATAAATGAAGTAACCAACACCATCAAACAAAAACTGTTTGCATTGAATAAAAGAATAAAATGATATAAAGAAACGTCAACCAGAATACAGCACCATAAACCATTTTTTAACAAACAGAAGAGATTCTATAACAACCTGACAAAATCATCAACACACCAAACTGTTAATGAAATACCTGCAAAAGAAGAAATAGAAAATTTTTGGAAGTTCTGGTCAGAGGAGGTAAAACATAATGAAACAGCCAACTGGATTTTGACAGAAAAGAATAATAACAACGGAATAACAACAATGGAACATCAGGAAGTAACAATAACTGAGGTAGAAGCAGTGATAAAGAAAACACATAACTGGAAAGCAACTGGAAATGACAACATTCATAACTTCTACCTCAAATACTTCACCTCTACACATATCTACTTAACAAAATTTTTTATCCAGTTCTTGAAATATCCAGACACAATACCATCATTCTTGACTTATGGTATAATATATCTTAAACCTATCGACAATGATACAACCAATCCATCGAAATACAGACGGATTACGTGTATACCAACAATTTACAAAATATTTACATCAATAATGTCTAACAGAATATACACACATTGTAAAGAAAATAATATCCTTGCAATTGAAAAAAAGGCTGCATAAAACAATCACGGGGATGTAAGGAACAACTGATCGTTGATATGGCAACTACAGATCAGATCATTGAACAAAAAAGAAATTTAAGCACATCATAGGTATATAGATTTTAAAAAAGCCTATGATTCAGTCCCACACAGCTGGCTATTAAAAATTCTGGACATATATCAAAACGATCCCACCATCAGAAACGTATTACAAGTGATAATGAAAATATGGAAAACAAAACTAATCGTTAGTGGAAAGACGGGTATTATAGAAACCGGATATATTTTGTTTGGCTTTAAATCCACTATCAAACGTTCTCAACAAAACAAACACAGGAGTCCAAATAAAACATGAGAAAAATGTCAAGTATCTACTATCGCACTTGCTATATATGGATGATATCAAGTTATATGCCAAAACAGAACAAGAACTAAAACATCTTTTAGAACTAACATACACCTTCTCTAATGCCATATAGATGGAATTCGGGTTAGAAAAGTGTAAAACTCAAACAATACGGAAAGGAAAACAGAAGATAACTAGAATTGAAAATGAAAATATACCATTAATTGAACCCATGGATGAACGAGACATGTGCAAATACCTCGGAGTGCCAGAAAAACGGACCATAATACAATGAAAACAAACATTAAAGAGAACTATTTAAAAAGAATCAACCATTTACTTAAAACCAAATTAAACTCTATAAACTTAATCAATGCGATTAACACGTATGCTGTTCCACTTTTGACCTACACATTTGGAATATTAAAATGGACACAAAGAGAACTCAAGAACCTACAAACAAAAACAAACGTCTCCATGACAAAACACAGAATCCACCATCCTAAATCATCAACGGAGAGAACAACCCTGAAAAGAAAAGAAGGAGGATTAGGCCTCATTGATATTGTCAATCTACACAACAAAAGTGTTCTCCAACTTCTACAACAAACAAGATCAATCACCACTATATGAGACAATCGTCTTAGCCGACAATCACACATCTCTTAAACTCAATAATTTTCAATTCGAATTGCCGATAAAATCCGATGAAGACAAAGTCAAAAGATGGAAAGAAAAAGCTCTCCACGGAAGATACCCCAATGAAGTCAGTCAGAACAATGTAGACAGACTAGCGTCTTACAGTTGGCTCACACGTGGTGAACTGTATGCTGAAACGGAGGGGTTTATGATTTCCATCCAAGACCAAGTCATTAAAACAAATAATTATAGAAAATACAACTCAAGGACAATGTGGAGATCTATGCAGAAAATGTAAAAAAGCATGTGAAATAATCTGCCAAACAATAACCCCAACAGATTACACACAGAGACATGATGACGTCGGGAAAATAGTTCACCAAGAGTTAGCCATCAAATATAATTTATTAAAAGAGAAACTGAAATATTACCAATACAAACCAGAAACAATCCTTTAAAACAATGAATACGAAATGTATTGGGATAGAACATTGTTGACAGATAAGAACTTATCGCAGCAGAACAGACCCGACATCACTCTATGGTTGAAAATTGAAAAGGAAGTATACCTTATCGACATAGCGGTAGCAAATTGTGTCAATCTGGAGAAAACCTATCAAGAAAAAATCAATAAATATTTAAATCTCTGTTATGAATTGACAGAACTGTGGTTGAAAAAGTTATAGTATTAATAGTGCTGTCAATAATGGGCACAATACCAAAAAATCTATTCAACTCATTAAAAGAACTGAAGATGGAACCATATATTTACCAAATTATGCAAAAAAACAGTCATCCTCAACACATGCTGTACAGCCCGCCGATTCCTTTACTGACCTTTCCACACTAAATCTAAAACTGGTTGAGACGAAATTTGTCCTCCAAGCAGAAAATACCGGCCAAGAGCCGTAGAAACCCAACACAATAATAATAAAAATAATGGTTTCTACTTTTGTTTTTTCTTTTTTTTTACCGGTCTATCACAAGGTCTCGCCAAAGGACGTAAAATAGAAAATGGACCGGTCTTGTCAAGCCGAAGACAATAAACCATTCGCTCGGCCTGGGGTAATCCACCTTGCCTGGCAGAGGTTTCCAATTGCTGGAAGTGTTTCCGCTCAGAAATATCTGCAGACCAGCGAGGCAGGGAAGCCTCTGGCAACATATCACGCAAAGAAAAGTTTTAAGTAAAATATTTTCGGCGAGATATGTTGTGATTGAAGCAAACCAACCCTATTACCTTGTTATATACCGGTAATGGGGTGAATACCGCAATAGCGAGATGTAAGTAGACAATAATAATAATGGTTTGTATATTTTAACACAATATGTGCATCATATTGTTGTAGACTTAGAGTTCGAGAATTAAGTTGTCGTGAATTTAAAACGTGTCAACTAACTTTAATAATAAATAAAATAAAACTTAAAATAATTTATTAAAAAAAAAAAAAATTACAATAAATAAAAAAAACGTAACACAAAAGTTCGAATACTGTTCGCTAACACCGTATTCACAACGCTCGAAAATTCACACGAATTAATCAGTCACTGAACGAAATTATCACTTAGGAAAACTCAACGATCTCGCATTCAAAATTAAACTCGCTCCGTTTAACCCTCAAATAATACTGACTGACTCCTTCTTGCGACCCCTGTATTTATACATCTCTAACAAACACCTGGAATCTTCTCGAAAACAGATCTAGTGCGCGACCCTTCTACTGTCTTCTCGAATGAATGAGAGAAAAAAATAGTAATAATACGTCATTTAAAATTCATTCATATTTCCCCCCTTCACCCCGACCACCCTCCTACAAGTCCCATTCATTTTAAACAAAAATAAGAAGAAATCTAAAAAGAGAAACGAGAATATACAGGTCGTTTACATAATAATATTACATACACAGATTGATCACTTCACTATTATGAGTAACATTACAATAAAAGACAAAATAAAACAAAGAGTAGATACATACTGAAATTAATAAGTAGAGAAATCAAAAAATAATCATATAACATAAATAATCAATAAAGGAGGTCAAATTAATAAATTGCAAAATAAAATATGATGTAATCAGCTATGGACGAATCACGTGGAGGTAGTGCTTCTCAAAGTCTAGGGTTTTCATCCCGAAGAAATCGTTCTCACTGTAGAAAGCCTTCGAGGACGTTTTTAAACTTCTTCACGAGAAACGCACACAAACTGTGTGGTAATTTATTGTAGAATTTTATACACTGTACATTGAGATTCGATTTTTTTTTGATTTTAAATGAACTCCAGTGCTCGTTTGTGCGCAGATATTTGTTCTCCTTTGCTCTTGTCTCGTATGAGTGTTGAATTTCAATTTTTTCAAAATATTGACTATAATACTGAAGTGAACAACCTGAGTATGGAATGTTGTGTAAACATCCTGTACACTTCTCCTTTCTATTTTTGATTTCTCCTTCTGTTTACAAAGAATTCTCGAGACTTGTAGGAGAGGGGTGAAGGGGGAAAATGAATGAATATGAATGACGTATTATTTACTTTCCCATTCGAGAACAACGTAGAAGGGTTGCATACTAGAAAAATCTATTATTCCAGAACGCAATATTTTTAGAACGCATTTACTGCGTACCTTCGAGAAGTTTCGAGATAAACGGTAGGGATCTATAAATACAGGGGTCGCAGAGTAGGAATCAGTCAGTATAATTTTGGAAGCGGGATCGATAAGCTGAGTTTTTCTAAGTGTTAAGTTCGTTCAGTGAGTGATTAATTCGTTTGTATTTTCGAGTGTTTTAAATACGGTATTTGCGAGGTGACAGTATTTGTGTTACGTTTTTTTTATTTATTGTAATTTCTATTTTTAATAAATTATTTTAAGTTTTTATTTTTAAAGTTAGTTAACGCGTTTTAAATCCACGACTACTTAATCCTCGAACCCTAAATCTACAACAATATTTTTTCACAAATACGAGACATGGGCATTCAGGAATACTGGCTAACACGAGTCCGTTTTTTTCATTCTCAAAATTGATCTTATGCAGCTCTTCTGAGCAGCAAAAGCCCTTCTCGCGTTTGATGCATTTCCCCAGAAAATAATTGCATATGTCAGGCGGGACTGCACGTAGGCATGAAAAGCACAAAGTGCTGCTTCTTGGTTTACGGAGTATTTTATTGTTCTAAGAGTAAAGGAGAAGCTATTTATCCTGCTGGACACCAATTCCACGTGATTTTTCCATGTAAAGGCTTCACCAGAAGGACACAAATACTTACCTAATAGTAGGTCAGTAGGACACAATTGACAAACTTACCTATTAGTAGGTCAGTAGGACACAATTGACAAACTTACCTATTAGTAGGTCTGTAGGACACAATTGACAAACTTACCTATTAGTAGGTCAGTAGGACACAATTGACAAACTTACCTATTAGTAGGTCAGTAGGACACAATTGACACACCTACTTATACTTAGGTATATAGCTAATTAGAAATTGTAAAAAATGATGTCACTAATTATTGTAACTGTGTCATGCAAATTATAATAATGATACGCATATAGGATGAAGAAAGAGTAAAGTTTTTTTTTTTTTTTTTTTTTTTTTTTTTTTTTTTTTNAGTTTTTTTTTTATTTTGGTTTAACGTCTCTTTAACATCTATTGGCATTCAAGACGGGGGTTTTACCCTCCATTCTCTAGAAACTTGCAAAACAGCTACCCACATTGACCTCACCCAGCCTGGGTTGGGCCGGAAAAATGAGCCAACGATACATGGTGTTCCCAAGAGGACACCTATCCAAGTACTGACCACGGCCGACGTTGCTTAAGTTCAGTGATCTAACGGGAACTGCTGTATTCAACGTGATATGATAGTTGGCTAAGAAAAATAGTTGGCTATGATAGTTGGCTAACACATGGGTTTATTATTTTTATGGCTAAAAAAATACCCCACCCCCCACCCTCCAAAAAAGTAACACATACATACCAAATTTGAAGTTTCTGGTTCTTATATCATTTTTTTTTTTAGACAGGATTAGTGAAAATCGCTAGCGGTATATTTGATTGCACCCAAAAGTTTCGAAGCTTACTGAGATCCAAATATGACATACGTATCAAATTTCAAATCTCTAGCTCTGGTATACATTCTCCTTTTAGACGGCAATACTGAAAACCGCTAAAAAGCGGCAAAAAATGCCAAAACTGTACCCGATGGTGTTCAATTAGAGACCAGATGGGATCTACATAACAAATTCAATCATAATACTCGGTCAACGCCAAGTAGCAGAAGTGCCCAACGGCGTAAGGCGAACAAGCGGATTTTTTTTACTTTATCTTCCCTTATACGAAGTATAGGTAAGTAAAGTATTGTAACGCGAAAAAAAAAAAAAAAAAAAAAAAAAAAAAAAAAAATTTGCTTTTTCTGGACGAATTATGACGACTAGATACCAAAAAATCGGTCTAGAAAAAATGTGTGTCCGTCCGTCCGCAAAAATCGTATTCGCACATCTACAGCTACAGCCTTTATTATATTTTGTCCGATCTTGATGATATTTGGCCATAATATTTCTTGAGGCCATAATTCCAGCCAAAACCTTAACATTGGAGATAGCACCGTCTGGGGTCTATTTAAAGGTCAAAAGAAGTCATTTTGAATTGACCCTCTAGAACCCAAACGGCACGCCTGATTTTGATGAAATTTGAAACAGACACTCTTTGTGACATATTATCAAGAAATTTTTGGTCTCATGGGGCTATCTTTATCTGGGCGCCCTTTGTGGCATTAAACCGGAAATCAGGGTCACCTCTCTAAAAGTCACAATAGAACTCCAATTTTGATGAAATTTGAAACAGACACTCTTTGTGACATATTATCGGGAAATTTTTGGACTCATGGGGCTATCTTCATTTGGGCGCTCTTTATGGCATTAAACCGGAAATCAGGGTCACCTCTCTAAAAGTCACAATAGAACTCCAATTTTGATGAAATTTGAAACAGACACTCTTTGTGACATATTATCGGGAAATTTTTGGACTCATGGGGCTATCTTCATCTGGGCGCCCTTTATGGCACCAAACCGGATATCAGGGTCACCTCTCTAAAAGTCACAATAGAGCTCCAATTTTGATGAAATTTAAACCTACACCCTATGTAAAATATGATCTACAAATTTTGGGTCTCCTGGGGCTATTTTCATCTGGGGGGGGTTTTAAGTCACCAAACTTCAANGGGGGGTTTAAGGCACCAAACCTCAAATTCGGGTCACTCCTCTAAAAGTGGCAATAGAGCTCCAATTATGATAAAATTTTAAATGAACACTCTTTGTAACATATTATCATCAAATTTTGGGTCTCATGGGGTTATCTTCATCTGGTGGGGGGGGGTGGGGTTAGGGTGCTAAACCTCAAATTCGATCACATCTCTAAAAGTGGCTATATCACTCCAATTTTCATGAAATTTAAAGCATATTCTCTTTGTAAAATATCACCGACAAATAATTGGCTCCCAGGGGGCTATCTTCATCTCGGGGAACTTTAGGGCTGCAAACCTTAAATTCGGGGCACTTTCGTAATCCTGGCAATATGATTTCAATTTTGATAAGATTTAAAATAGGCATAAAGCAAATCTAATTGAAAAATAATTTCACTAAAGAACTGCGACAACAGTTTAAGGCTGCCTAATTCAATAATCTAATTCAATTATTTTTTTTACTAAAGAGCTGTGACAAACTGACAACAGCCGAAGGCTGCAAATCCAATGAAATTAATATTTCACCAAAGAGCTGTGACAACAGCCGAAGGCTACCAAATCCAATGAAATTAATACTTCCTAAAAAGCTGTGACAACAATCGAAGGCTGCCAAATGTAATTAAATTAATATTTTATTAAAGACCTGTGAGAACAGCCGAAGGCTGTCAAATTTAATTTAATTAATATTTTACTAAAGAGCTGTGACAACAGCCGAAGACTGCAAATGCAATGAAATTAATATTTCACTGAAGAGCTGTGACAACAGCTGAAGGCTGCGAAATCCAATGAAATTAATACTTCCTAAGGATCTGTGACAACAATCAAAGGCTACCAAATGTAATTAAATTAATATTTTATTAAGGAGCTGTGACAACAGCCGAAGGCTGTCAAATCTAATTTAATTAATATTTTACTAAAGAGCTTTGACGACAGCCGAAGGCTGTTAAATCTAATTTAATTAATATTTTACTGAGGAGCTGTGACAACAACCGAAGGCTGCAAATCCAATGAAATTAATACTTCATTAAAGAGCTGTGACAACAGCCGAAGGCTGCAAATCTAATGAAATTATATTTCACTGAAGAGCAGTGACAACAGCCGAAGGCTACAAATTCAATGAAAATAACACTTCACAAAAGCTGTGACAACAGCCGAAGGCTCCCAAATCCAATGAAATTAATACTTCCTAAAGAGCTGTGACGATAGTCGAAGGCTGTCAAATCTAATTGAAATGTTTTTTTTTACTATAAATACATAGTGTTCAATACAGACTGAAGACAACAGCCGAATGTTGACAAATTTATTTGAAATAAGGAAGATACCATTTATTTAATTCAATTTTTAGATACTATGTACCTTGAAACGTATTTTTGTGACGATTCCAAAGGTTCATTATTAAAAATAATAAACCAAAAATTAAATCTCTAACTCAGCCAACGATCATACCACGTTGAATACAGCAGTTCCCGTCAGATCACTGAAGTTAAGCAACGTCGGGCGTGGTCAGTACTTGGATGGGTAACCGCCTGGGAACACCACGTATCGTTGGCTCTTTTTTCCGGCCCAACCCAGGCTGGGTGAGGTCAATGTGGTAGCTGGTTTTCAAGTTTCCAGCGAATGAAGGGTAAAACCCCAGTTTTGAATGATCAATAGATGTTAAAGAGACGTTAATCCAAATTAAAAAAAAAAAATCTAGCTCTTACTGTTTTTTTGGCAGGAACCGTCGAAAAGTGGCCGATAACCGCTAAAAACGGTCAACGGTGGATAACGCTACAGCGAAATGTTTATTTTCCGGGCAGGACTTTTGGGACACACTGTATATGCTATTTGAGAACAACAATTCTCTGTTCTTTATTGACTGCTTTAAAAAATCCATTGGCAGTAAGTAAGTTTGAGCAGAATCAGAATCACCAATATGAATTTTCCTTATGTGTATGGTATGGCTTTATTCACAATTTCATTGTTGCAGATAAATGGTAAGGTGTAAAGTATATTCCTTATGTAGGGTTACGGTATCGAATGAAAAGTATCGATACCAGTACTCATAAATACCTAATTAGTATCGGAAAAATATCAGTACTCATGAGTATCGGAAAAATATCAGTAGGTACTCAGGAGTATCGATAAGCAGTACTCACGACTAGTATCCGAAGAATATCAGTACCTACTCATGTGTAACGATATCTGTACCTATCTTATAAGGAAATCCATGTGATTTTCAAACCAGATTTTTTAATTGAAAAGTCAAGAAAGTACACTGTAATCGGTATAGAAAAAATATCGATATCACAAAAGTTGTTATTTATAGACTAGTATTAAAAGCAAAGGATCGATACCTTCAATGTATCGACACCCTATTTATTGGTATCTCTAACGGTATGACTTAGAATGACAGGTTACTCCCTCCCTAAACATTTAAACGGCTTGGAATTTTTTAATATTGAATAGCTCTAAGTCTAGAAGTATAATAATTCAAAGGAACAGAAGTATAATAATTCAAAGAATTTTGATCTAAGGACAAACACACACACACACACACCACTGAAACTCGAGATTTTGACTCCGAACATGAAATTTCAGGCCATATGTGGAAGTCGTGCGATGTTCACAACAAATTTTCTTTTCTAGATTGTATCACTCAATTGGGATGTGAGTTTGAGGAAGATCCTAATGATCCTGATGACCCCTACTTTTACAATCGTGACAATATTTTCGGGTCATCAACCTGTTCAATCATTCTCAATTGGGAACAGTTGGGTACTATAGTTAACATAATAGCAAAGTACAACAAAAATATCATGCTATATAATCCACTCAACACTATGAACGAATTTCTGGCGTAAGTTATGGTTTAGTATTGAATACAATAAAGAAAATATTTTCTGCTTAGCAACCGGTTCAATCATTCTCAATTGGGAACCGTTGGGTACTATAGTTAACATAATAGCAAAGTACAACAAGAATATCATGCTACACAATCCACTCAACACTATGAACGAATTTCTGGCGTAAGTTATGGTTTAGGTAGTACTATAAAGAAAATATTTTCTGCTTAGCAACCGGTTTAATCATTCCCAATTGGGAAGAGTTGAGTACTATAGTTAACATAATAGCAAACTGCAACATGAATGTCATGCTGAACCATCCACTCAACACTATGGAATATTTTCTATCGTAAGTTATGATTTATTATTACATACAATGATGACAATATCTTTTGCTTGGCAACCGGTTCAATCGTTCTCAATGCGGCAGAGTTGAGTACTATAGTTAACATAAGAGCAATCTACAACAAGAATGTCATGCTGAACAATCCAAAACTATGGAAGATTTTCTATCGTAATTTATGGTTTAGTATTACATACAATGATGACAATATCTTTTGCTTAGCAACCGGTTCAATCGTTCTCAATGCGGCAGAGTTGAGTACTATAGTTAACATAAGAGCAATCTACAACAAGTATGTCATGCTGAACAATCCAAAACTATGGAAAATTTTCTATCGTAATTTATGGTTTAGAATTACATACAATGATGGCAATATCTTTTGCTTAGAAACCGGTTCAATCGTTCTCATTTCGGAAGAGTTGAGTACTATAGTTCACATAAGAGCACTCTACAACAAGAATGTCATGCTGAACAATCCACTCAAAAGTATGGAAGATTTTCTATCGTAAATTATGGTTTAGTATTACATACATTGATAACAATATCTTCTCCTTAGCAACCGGTTCAATCGTTCTCAATTCAGAAGAGTTGAATATCTATACTTTTACATTAAAATTTTTTTTTTGTGTAGCATATGCTACATACAAAAATGTCGTCGAGGACGTCGGACAAGATGTTGATAACCCGGCCCTTACCATGTCCTCCAATAGTGGTAAATGAATGAACATGAAATTCCGTGTGGGTTTGACACACGCTCCAATGTTTGCCGTCCGATAGTTTTACCACTCCACCACAAACCCGATTTGAAATTCCAATTCAAAATATCTTTATCCAACCTTAATCTTATATTAAATTCCTCGGTACTATAGACTGTAAGTTTATAAGCACAAGGCCCTGGCCAGTTGTCAGGTTGTTATATATAGTAAAACTGGCCATGCGCCGAATATTTTCCTTCTGTGTTTCAGATTTTATTATTATTTCGCAGAGCAGAGATATGAAAACTCTTCACTCAGTTTCAAGCACATCTACGCTAATTACAGACCTGAATTTCGACTTCAGGAAACTGCATATTCTTTGGTGGCAGAAGTCATTGACACACTTCTCGATGATGACACAATAAAAGAATTATACCCAACTATGAAAAACTCGGTTTATTTTGCAACTGCAGATAACAATCTCCCTTCGGGCATGGTTCGTCGTGCCAGACAAGCAAGCCATTTTTTGCATAATTTTCGTCATAATCATGTTGCAGGTAAATGTTCAAACCGTAGACCATCTCTGATACTAGACGCCCCCCATGCTAGCCTTCTCACATTTTAGCTGTCTCACATTCTACACGCCCCCCATGTTAGCCTTCTCACATTTTAGCCGTCTAACAATCTAGCCGCCTAACATCCTAGCCGTCTTACATTCTAGACGCCTAACATTCTAGCCGTCTCACATGCTAGACGCCCCCATGATAGCCTTCTTACATTTTAGCCGTCTCACATTCTAGACGCCTAACATCCGAGCCGTCCCACATTCTAGGCGTCGTCTCACATCCTAGGGACATTTTCTCTAAACCAGGCATTAGAACACATCATTTCTAATACAAAATACTGTATTCAACATATCCCGTTTTTAAGATGGCGCCCATTTTGTAAATTTTAACCTTACCCCACAAAATAACTTAATATTTGTCTTCACACAGAAAAATAATTTGAACACAAGTTGTATACCATTTTCGTAAATAGTGTTACAAAATCAAAAGATCTGAAATTTTCAGTTTGATTTTGGAATGTTCGTCCCAATATCTTACTTTATTTTTTGGTTTAATATTTTCAATAATAAACCAAAAAATTGTGATATTTTAAGCAAAAAAAAAAAAATACCCCCCCCTCAATTTTTTTTTCTTCCGGATATGCCGGAAACTTTTGGGTGCAATGAAATATTTATACCGCCGTTGGTTTTTTCCGATTTTTAAAAAACTTGAAATTTGGGTCTAATTTTTTTTTTGGGGGGGGGGGAGGATTTTTTTAGTTAGTAAAATAATAATATATATATTTTTTTTTAATGGTATGCGCCGGAACCGTTTTCGCAATATTTCAGTTCAAAGAGTATTTTGTGTAGGAAATGACGTGTTCTATCTGCCCTAGTTTTATGATAACGGTCTTATGGGTCTCCCTGTATAAATTATGTTGTCACCAGAACGGTGAGTGAGGGATAGAGTTGGATTCCAACACGCCACGTTCTGTATTGAAAGGACTAATATGCTTTTGTCTTCTTTTTTTACAGCCGTCATCAAGTTTACGCTACGAGAGGACGGAGAAGATCAATTAGGTTACATTGTGGTGGACACGGGTCTGGGTCTACATCCTTTTGTCACATTTGAGGAACAGCAGGGTCCACATCGGGGTATAGTTCATTCTATCTTTGTATAATCTGTCAAGATGATGCTGTTATAGGGAAACTTCGCACCCTCTACCAAACCTAATAAACTAAAGTAAAACTTCATCCTAAGTATCAATAAAACAGAGAAACCCAGTGTCTGCCGGACTAACAAAGAGAAGTACTGTACGACGTCATCTCGAACATGTAAAGGTCCAAAGAACGTAAACATAAGAAATCATATTGGCAAAAAGAAGGTCGATAGCAGTATGATGTTATTTGTTTATGTTCCTTGCCATGTTCGAGATGACGCCGCAGTACTTCCATATGTTACTTTGGCAGAGACTTGGTGTCTCTGCTTTACCGATACTTGGGAGCTAAGTTTCCATCTGACAGTACTCGAAACGATGCTGTAAAACGGTTTGAGGAAGACTAATCCTTCAAAATGTATGTTGTTGACTTCGAAGTATTCTCCATTTCACGTGGCCAATAAATGACTGGCCAATAAATGACTGGAGTAATGTTTGGGGTTGTCCTATTCCCTTTTGAGTCTACCCTCTTTAGCTGTATCCTTGCCTTGCTTCCTTCTTTAACTTCACTTGGAGTTGACGTTGATTTCCTTAATTCTAACATGCGACAACCTTCTGTTCTGAGTCTACTCTCTTTAGCTGTATCCATTCCTTGCTTCTTTCTTTAACTTCACTTGGAGTTGGCGTTGATTTCCTTAATTCTAACATGCCACAACCTTCTGTTGTGAGTCTATTCTCTTTAGCTGAATCCTTTCCTTTCTTCTCCCAGTATCAATAGAATCTGCTTAAAAGCATTTTGCTGATGACCTTTCATCATTGGGTTGATATTAACGAAAATGCAAATATGGCAGAATGATTCTGCCCCGCATGTTTATACAAAAATAATGTAATTCTTGATTTTAGGTCTCTTCTACCAAGGATTTCAAAACTTTAACATTAGCGTGATTGGAGAAAATGGACAATTTCTTCTTTCAACTATGGAGACTGGTCGTAAAATACTCTACTATTTGGAATACGCCTTCTGTTCATTCCGAGACACCACTACCAAGACTAATTTATTAAATAAGAGACAGTTTATTCTGAGTCGAACCGAACAAGGTTTGCCTAATGCTGAGGTATCGGTTGATTTTTCAATGGAACTATTTCAGTTGAAATGTCATGACTCAAGGGACCCGGTAAACATTCCTTTTAATCCTATAAATGAATTGAGGAATAATATATTGTATGATCATCGGTACGAGTTTGATAACATTTGTATGAGATTATCTGAGCACCGAGACAATATGCTGGACAGATTGGAGCAATTTACTATTATAGCAACTAACGCAGAATTTATGCAACCATTTATGTCAACTTCAGTTCCATAAAATGTTCATAGTTCCAAATCATCATCATCATCATCATAGGTCAACAGCCTTTGGGCTGGTTTTCAATTGTTGATACTTGAGAATACTCACGGATAATGCAGTAGCTTCTCCTTGCCTTCTGCATGGGTAATGGAAAAGATATCTTTTCCGACCCTTCCGTAGTATACGAGGTGTGGCTATTAATTAACGAGACTGAGCGCCTAGAGGGGTGGGGATAAAAACGAGTAGTGCGTTGGGTATCTGGAAATCTTCTCTATTGACGTACCAAAACACGTTTTTGTCACTATTATAGTATTTGTGCAGTAGCGGTTTGAAACGAACGTGTTTTTTTCTTGTGCCGAAAACCATGTGTGACGAAAAACAGGAGCAACCTATCAATCTCAAATTTCTCGTTAAATCGAAAAAAAAGCCGACTGAGTGCTATGAATTGTTGCTATGGGGCAATTTTCTCGTACGCGTGTTTTTGAGTGGTATAAGCACTTCAGAGAGGGCCGAGAGAGCACTGAAGATGACCAGCGCCCAGGTCGCCTCAAAT
>CM022876.1:25208591-25225035 GCA_012654025.1 Pachypsylla venusta | reverse complement strand
AAAGAGCAAAGTCCGCAACCGAAGGCTGCAAAATCGTTCAAAATAATACTGTCACTAGAAAGCAAAGTCCGCAGCCCAAGGCTGCAAAATCTTCCAACATATTACTGTCCCTAAAGAGCAAAGTCCGCAGCCGAAGGCTGCAAAATCTTTTTAATTTAATACTATCACTAAAGAGCAAAGTCCGCAACCGAAGGCTGAAAAATCTTCCAAAATGTTATTGTTACTAAAGAGCAAAGTCCGCAGCCGAAGCCTGCAAAATCTTTTTAAAATAATATTATCACTATAGAGCAAAGTCCACAGCCGAAGGCTGCAAAATCTTTCAAAATAATATTGTCACTAAAAAGCAAAGTCCGCAGCCGAAGGCTGCAAAATCTTTTTAATATAATGGTCAACATCAACAGAAAATAGAAATATAACAATAACTAAAATATATAACTAAAAGACTTAAAACTTTAGAAGAACAACATCTGCATTCGGTGGTAGTCTGTTGGAATGATTAAGGAAGAGAAAGTCTAGTACGGTTTTCCGTACCATTTATTTTCTCTTTTTTTGTTTATTTTATAAAAAAATCACTCTTGCAATGCATTTCAATATGCCACACCGGTATGTGAGAACAAAAAACATTCCCAAAATTGGCACAAAAAAGTTCAACGAAAATATAAAGTGAATAGTCAAATGTACGTTGAATTAAATGGGAAATCCGAAAATGTACGAGTATTTAAGTAAATGAAGTTGACCTTCATCTGACCTTGAAGCTTGAAGTACAACCTTGACGAGTCAGCCAAGCTGATCACATTACGTCCCCCTCTTTTTTATGAACATTCGATCAGAATAATTATTTTGTCACTCCAACGGTTTCGGTATAAATTGAGATGACCACTTAAAATGGGATATAATATGCCCTGCAGAATATTATGCTCATACTCATAGCTGATCAAGGACACCAATCTCATTTGTTTAAACAAAGGTCTTAAAAAGTAACGAAAAAAATAGAACGTGTTTTTTTAGAATCGTAAAACAGATTTTTTTTTTACGCTAATTTTAGCATTTTCCTTCTAACATTTGAAAAACTCTGCCATTGTGACACATGGGTTTATTATTTTTGGCCCCACCAAAAAAAATTGGGGGGTTCCCGTTAAACCCTAAATTTGGCATACCTACTAAATTTGAAGTCTCTGGCTCTTACCATTCTCTATTTAGACAGTGTAACCGAGTTGGTTAACAGAATAGATTTTACATCCAAAGAAAAGGTCTAAACGTTGTAAGTACGTTTTCCTTAGATGGGTGCAAGCCCTAGGAGAAGGTTTAATCACAAGAAAAAAAGACGATGGAATTCTATTTAAATTATTTATATTATTATTTTAGTATTATTTTACTAAAGTTCCAACGTTCACCGAATTCTTATACAATTGTTGTATTAAATTATTGTTTATAAATCAAATTCTGAGAATCTGATCCACATAACTAAATCATCGTTCTCAGGCGGCTCTTCAGGGCTATAACAGGGTTAATGAAAACTATAAAGCGGTAAAAACCGCCAGCGGTATATTTGATTGAAACTAAAAGTTTCGCAGCTAACTCGGGCGTGGTCAGTACTTGGATGGGTGACCTCTTGGGAACACCACGTGTGACGATTTCAAAGGTTCATTATAGAAAATAATAAACCAAAACGTATTTTATGAAATACCTATGTGACCTTCATCAAAATTAACAAGCATTGTGGTCGGTCTTTCACATAATTTTCTTTTCCTTCCTGAGAGAGTTTTTAAGTGAGTAAATGTTGTGAGGAACATCAAACCATCGACATCAAAATATCGTTTGGATACAAGACAGGTTGTGAGCCGGCACAACATGAAAAGGCCGATGATCATTTAAAGATGATTGGAACAGAGAAGTGTTAATTCCAACCTCACCAAGGTATGTGCCTTTTTCAGTACCTACTCAGAGTTCTGCGTTATAAGTCAAAATAATAATCTCAGAATTGTCAAATAAATTGAGACAATAACACAACTTACCTTATCTATAAAAAAAATTATAAGTATTATAATGGACAGAAATTTTCGATGTCGAGTTTTCAATTTACAAATTTTGAGTGATCATAACAGAACCGTACCCAAGATTTTTTTCGGGGGGGGGGCCGAANGGGGGGGGGGGGTGTCCGAAGTACTGACTTCCAAGCCAGGACTGAAAATTATGATCATGGTAGGTGATGTTGTTGTTGATGATGTTGATGTTGTTGTTGATGATGTTGTTGTTGTTGTTGGTGGTGATGATGAGTTACACCTTACAATATTATATAAGTCATGCATAAAAAAATAACAAAATTTCGGGAAAGTCTGGACCCCATGACCCCCCCTGTGGTTACGGCCTTGGATCATATCACAAAACAAAGACAAATATTTAACAACTAGGTATATAAGTTTGGAGTAGGTACTTCTATGAAAATACAACAAACATTTTTGTTGACAATATGAAAAGAGAATAAACATGAATATTAGGGGATCTACAAATATAATAATAAATATGTGACTCATGCCTCTGTGTCTCCAGAACTAGAGCAGCTAGGAAAAAATAAATTTGGCTAACGCCTCTTTAACATCTAGTAGTCATTCGAGACGTGGGTTTTACGCTATATTCGCTGTTAAACTTGAAAACCAGCCACCTTGATTAATCTTCCCCAGCCGTAAAAATAGTCACGAGAGCTTGAACCCATGTGGATCAGATGGAACAACCTCGCTGGAGGTTGCTTAGCTTTAGTGATTTAACTGGAACTGGTGTGTTCAACGTACCATAGACACTGCATAATTTTGAAGTCAGCACGAAATTAGTTGAATAAATCCAGGCACCACACAAACAGATTCTTTTTGTAGACCTTTGTTATAGATGCCAAGGGGGAAGACTTACCTACCATTTCCGAAGTTTTCAATGAAACTAATTGCTAATTCTAAAATAATATGACCCACTAACATACTTGTTAGCTCCCAAAAAAAAAGGTACCAATTTTAATAAATAATGATAATGCTGAAATAATATGATCCACTAAACTACTTGTCAGCTCTCAAAAAGAAAGGTACCAATTTTAATAAATAATGATAATACTGAAATAATATGATCCACTAACCTACTTGTTAGCTCCCAAAAAGAAAGGTACCAATTTTAATGCTGAAATAATATGACCCACTAACCTACTTGTTAGCTCCCAAAAAGAAAGGTACCAATTTTAGTAAATAATGATAATGCTGAAATAATATGACCCACTAACCTACTTAATAGCCCCCAAAAGTTGAATATGTACCTACATAATGTTACAGAGTCATCTATAAACATCTGAAAAATAGACCAAAAAATTTTCCGTATAATGATGAGTAGACCCACTAACCTAGATGAAATAACAAATAAAACAGAATTTCTTAATACACTCCTGGACAAAATTAACGCACACATTGATAGCAGTAAACAGTTGTCTAATATCTATGTATAAATATTACTGTACCTCGTGCCCTAGATTTTTAGGAAAGAGCACGCGGAGTAGCATTATGCTGCCTCAAATGTTCATCAATAATTATTACACTGTGCTCAGAGACGTACCTAAGATTTTTTTTCTGGGGGGAAGAATTGACAGACAATCCAGGTCTAACACTTGAAAATGATGATGATTGAAGGAGATGTTGTTTTTGTTGTTGTTGATGTTGTTGCTGTTGTTGTTGTTATAATTGTTTGTTGTTCTTGTTGCTGTTGTTTTTTTTGTTGATTTTTTTTTTTTTTTTTAATACTTTTTTTTAATAAAAAAAATATAAACGATTGAAATTACGGAGGGGGAGTTTTCCCCCCCCACCCTGTTACGGCCTTGCCCCTGCAGTTTCGTCCGTTCTTCGCAACGATTCTTATATTGTTATTTTATTTTTTCAAGGTCAATTGAATTTGGTGGGGGGAGTCCAACCTGTATAGTGTAACCCTTAAAAAACAAAGATTTAAGCATACCGCCATGGACCTTAGACGCACGGCCATTCGGAATTTTTATTTTGCCTGTACCGGGTTTCGAATTTTCTAAATTCTTCAATTAAAAAATATAAAATTTCATTTAAATTTCTCTAGATATCAACGAAAATTTTAAAAAAAAGTTCAAACCAGAATCCCACAATAACCATTCGATTGACCACGCCCATCGGCCATTTTTGTATCCTTTTAGATTTTATAATTTAATTTTTTATAATTTAAATTTTGTAATACAGAGTGCGGTAATTAGTATTTCCACATTTGAAAGAGCTGGTACATAAATATCAAATAAGGTATTTGAAAATTTATTTGGTACTAGCATGATACGCCCGCTTCGCTTGGCGCCTTATAGGCATGGCCGTTTATAATTTCGGCGCCTTTTTTCGCGATAAAAAGTAGCCTATGTCCTTTCCTAAAGTTTAGTCTATCTCCTTACCAAATTTCATCAAAATCGGTTCAGTAGTTTAAGCGTGAAAGCGTAACATACATACATACCTACATACATACAGACAGAGTTACTTTCGCATTTATAATATTAAGTATGGATTCTGTAAGCTTGTGTATTCTAGTTTTATGTTCATCTATGTTTTGTAAATAATGTCGTGCAAATGACGGGCTAGGCGAGTGATGCACTTTTGGAGTCTTTCGCGGAAGTTTTCCATGACTCTCGTCAGTATACGCGCATCAATTTGGATGATTTCTTCCAGAATTGCCTTCTTTAACTCTTCGTTCTTCAAGAATCCCAGGACGATGTTTGAAAAACTCAGCCTCGAGGTAACCCCGCAGATAGAAGTCACAGGGTCTCAAATCCGGCGATCGGGGAACATGTCCCGCCGAATCTCACGAGAACGATTGGCTGTATGGGTAGCCCCATACAGCCTAAAGCTAATGATGTGGTCCTAAAGTTGTGAACTCAAATCATCCGTGGAGTGCAAACCATAGCTTGAGCGGAACGCCCTCTGAGTGGACATAATGGTTCACTTTTTAAAAAAACAACTTGACAACGAACGCAAAATGCACGCTCGACCAAACCGTTGCAACAACTAAAAACTAGATGTCATTTCGTGTTGAATATCACAAACCCCACGCTCCTCCCACTATCACTCCCCCTCCCACGATATTTTGAAATGTGGGAAAACTAATTGCCGCACACTGTATTATAAACAGGAGTGGCCCCAGAATGTAGGAGTTTTTTTTTTTTGTTTTTTACTTTTTCCCCATTCGGTACCCAAAGTGTCAGTCAGAAATATCTTAGCGATTTGTGACTACTTGAGGAAATTGAGGGTAGACATCAATCATCTACTTTATTCTGGCTTGACACGTAGCCCGACTATGAGAAAGGATTCAACCTTCCAGGAAAGTAAACTAAAAATTATAATATCAGATGCCCTTTTTTTGTCCAGGTGTGTATTTCAGTATAGTGCAGGGTACAGCTTTTCACATCTGCTTTACATATGAAAATAGAGGTCAGTAGATCAACAAATTTTTCAGATAGATTTTGTCAGAATCCGTTTCAGTGAAGTTTTCATCTCAAACACAGCACTCAACATGTTGTCTTGTTTCTATATTTTATTTCTGACTCTTCTTACTGGTAAGTGATCTTCTTCTCAAACACAGCACTCAACATGTTGTCTTGTTTCTGTATTTTATTTCCAACTCTTCTTACTGGTAAGTTATCTTCTTCTCAAACACAGCACTCAACATGTTGTCTTGTTTCTATATTTTATTTCTGACTCTTCTTACTGGTAAGTGATCTTCTTCTCACACACAGCACTCAATATGTTGTCTCGTTTCTTTATTTTATTTCTAACTCTTCTTACTGGTAAGTGATCTTCTTCTCAAACACAGCACTCAATATGTTGTCTTGTTTCTGTATTTTATTTCTAACTCTTCTTACTGGCAAGTGATCTTCTTCTCAAACCCATCACTCAACATGTTATCTTGTTTCTGTATTTTATTTCTAACTTTTCTGACTGGTAAGTGATCTTCTCAAAAACAGCACTCAATATATTGTCTTATTTTTGTATTTTATTTCTAACTCTTCTTACTGGTAAGTGATCTTCTTCTCAAACACAACAATCAACATGTTGTCTTGATTCTGTATTTTATTTCTAACTCTTTTTACTGGTAAGTGATCTTCTTCTCAAACACAGCACTCAACATGTTGTCTTGTTTCTATATTTTATTTCTAACTCTTCTTACTGGTAAGTGACCTTCTTCTCAAACACAGCACTCAACATGTTGTTTCCTTCTCAGTAATACTAGTTTATGATTGAGTTTTTATAAGCTCAGAAATGTACCAGAAAAACTATTTCTTGTCCAATCTTAACTAAATCGTTTGGCTGTAAACATAATCTAGAAACTGACACATCCCCCAGTTCACAGTCATACTAATTACAGTGGTGTAATTAGGACAAAAGTGCACAAAACAAAAAGAACAATTTCATTTGCAAAAACTCTGGCAATGTGACACATGGCTTTATAATTTTTCTGGCAAATACTAATAAACTTTTTTGCCCCCCCCCCCCCCCCAAANNTCCCCCCCCCCCCCCCGCCAAAAAAAATTGGGGTGTGGGGGTCTCGTGACGATTTAAAATCTGGGGCGTAATTAGACCCTAAATTTGACATACCTACTAAATTTGAAGACTCTGGCTCTTACCATTCTCTTTTTATACAGGATTAAATAAAACAGCTTTAAAGCGGTAAAAACCGCCAGCGGTATATTGGATTAAACCCAAAAGTTTCGGAGCTAACTGAGACCCCAACTAAGACATAATAATAATAATATTCGCCAAGAGTGTATTCGTTTGCACCCAAAATTTTGGGGCACAATTAGTGCCCAGATGGGACCTGTATACCAAATTTCATCCAAATGGGTCAGCGCTAAGTGGCAAAAGTGCCAATCACGGCGTACGGTGGACAAACGGATTTTTTTTCTTCGATTTTTGAATTCTACGTACCTTGAAACGGTTTAATATCAAATTTTGAGTGGGGGTATTTTTTTTTTTTTTTTTTGTGACGATTCCAAAAGTTCATTATTGGAAATAATAAACCAAAAACATTGTAATAAGTTATAATAATTATAATTATGAACTAGGTTATCGAATAGTAAAGGTCGGGAGGGGCGGCAAAATTTGAATTGCCTACAGGCGGCTAATGTGTATATCGTGTATATCCGCCACTGCGGAGAGGAGTTAATTATAATGCAACTATTAAGTTGCTTTCCCACAGCACGTAACATTTTGTTGCAACAAAATATTGCGACAATATATTTTGTTTTGAAACACACTGCAACAAATTCCGCGTCAGTTCTTAAAAGTTTTTCAATAGAGATGGATACATTATCTTTTTAATATATATATAAATATTTAAAAAATGGGATCAACGTCTCTTTAACATCTATTGGTCATTCGAGACGGGGGTTTTACCTTCCATTCGCTGGAAACTTGCATACCTGCTACACACATTGACCTCACCCAGCCTAGGTTGGGCCGGATAAATAGCCAGCATCACGAGGGCGCGAACCCACGTGGATACCCACATTCAGGAACGAACAACATCGCTGGACGTTGCTTAACTTCAGTGATCGAACGGGAACAGGTGTATTCAACGTGCCATAGACGCTGGCTACTCTATAAATTAACTGAAGATATATGGTAATACTAGCAGGATAGAAGCGGGCGCCTTCTAGACATGGCCCTTTATAGTTTCAACGTCTTTTTTTCGCGATAAAAAGTAGCATATGTCCTTTCCTAAAGTCTAGTCTATCTGCATACCAAATTTTATCAAAATCGGTTCAGTAGTTTAAGCGTAAAGCGTAACATACATGATTCAGGTTGTTCATCGTTGTCGATGTTGCCTCATCATCTCATATTGACGCATTTCCGGCTTCGGGCATACATACATACATACAGACAGAGTTACTTTCGCATTTATATATTAGTATGGATTAGCAGGGTATTCAATGAGCACTCACATAGAACAACCTCACTGGACGTTGCTTAACTTCATTGATCGAACGGGGAACTATAATAGAAATAAAACTTAAATACTTTAAAACTTTTTTTTTTTAAATATATTAACACACAGTCACCTCAAAATGTTGCGACCAAAATGTTTTCTCGGCAGAACAACATCGCCCTTTTGTTTCGCAACGATGCGAGGCAATGTTGTAGTCAGTGGGATTCAATCTCATTTGATTCTGTAGAAACAGGGGAGCATAAAACGTTGCGCAACAAAATGTTGCGTACAGTGCGAAAGCATCACAATCTGTTCCTCAGTTATAGTAAACCTACCATTCCCACTGGGACATTCTTATGTCGTGTGGCAAAAACAAAATATAAAAATGTTCCCAGTGTGAAAGTTTTCTCTGTCTATTATAAAAAACAATCGGAACTGTGATGACATGACGGTGAATATTTATAGCACCCAGTGGTGATTTTCGGGGGGGGGGGGATGTACCCAAATACAGGAGCAATGTGATATTTGTATGTTTAAGTTAGAATAGGTGCTTAGGAATAAATGACTAGGCGCCATTTTGTTATGGCATATCACAGAGGCTTTGAGTTTTTCAAATTGAATGCTTCATTTAAGGCGAATTCATATCATCACTGACTTTACCGTTTCAGGTTGTGTCTGCTATAAACAGCATGAACAAGATAAAGAAAAAGAAATTCTATTTGGTTATGTTGGAAACTACAGTGACAACAACCCAAGCAGTGACCAATCAAGTATGGGTAATCCAAACCACATCAATATGGGTGGGCCGCAAAACATGAATAGTGGTGGGCCTCAAAACATGAATAGGGTTGGGCCGCAAAACATGAATAAGGGTGGGCCGCAAATCATGAACAGTAGTGGGCCACCGAGCTTATCTTTTCAGCTTTTGTTTGCTATAAACAGCATGAGCAATCGTTTCAGGTTGTATGTGCTATAAACAGCATGAGCAATATAACCAAAAAATACATCTCTGACTTTGTCGTTTCAGGTTGTGTGTGCTATAATCAGCATGAGCAATGTAAGCAAAAAATACATCTCTGACTTTGTCGTTTCAGGTTGTGTGTGGTTTAAACAGCATGAGCAATATAACCAAAAAATACATCTCTGACTTTGTTTATAAACAGCATTTGCAATATAACCAAAAAATACATCTCTGACTTTGTCGTTTCAGGTAGTGTTCCCTATAAACAGCATTTGCAATATGACCATAATCTTTATTGTGAGGAAGATTTCATAAGGCAGGGGCAAGCAAGCGTAGAGTATTATGAAAGTTTAAGACCAAAACCTAATAATGAACCAGAAATTGTCTTCGGTTATGTTGAAAGCTACAATAGCAACAACCCAAGCAGTGACCAAACAAAGATGGGTAACCCAAACCACATGAATAGTGGTGGGCCAGCAAATATGAATATAGGTGGACCGGAAAACATGAATAGTGGTGGACCAGCAAACATTAATGGAGGTGTCCCGCTAAACATGAATAGTGGTGTGCCACCAAACATGAATGGAGGTGTCCCGCTAAACATGAATAGTGGTGTGCCACCAAACATGAACAGAGGTGTGCCGCAAAACATGAATACTGGTGGGCCACCGAAAATGCCAGGTTCAGTCATAGGTAGGCCATTGGGTAGGCAGTCAACCATAGGCGAGTCAAACATGGGCATTAGTGGGCCGCCAAACAGAAAAGTTTCTCAAGAAGACGAAGACGACGATTCCGTTAACAATGTATCGAAAAAAATGGGCAACATGAATTTGAGGCCACCCATACCGAGTTCGATGCCACCCGTACCGAGTATGAGGCCACCCATACCGGGTATACCATCAAAAATGGCTAAGTCATCAAAAATGGATAAGTCCTCTGAAGAATCCGCTGAAGATGAATCATCCGAAGAGGACGTAGAAAAAAGCAAACACAAAAATACAAGTCTTGAAAAAAACAAAAGCATGTCCGAAAAAAAAAGTTTAAGTCGTAAAAGTTCCAGAAAGGTTTCCTCTGAAGATGAATCATCCAAAAAGGACGTAAAAACAAACAAGGCCAAAAAAGAGAGTCTTGAAAAAAACAAAAGCAATTCCGACAAAAAAAGTTTAAGTCGTAAAAGTTCCAGAAAGATTTCCTCTGAAGATGAATCATCCAAAAAGGACGTAAAAAAAAGCAAGGCCAAAAAAGAGAGTCTTGAAAAAAACAAAAGCAAGTCCGACACAAAAAGTTTAAGTCGTAAAAGTTCCACAAAGGTTTCCTCTGAAGATGAATCATCCGAAAAGGACGAAAAAAATAGCAAACACAAAAATACAAGTCTTGAAAAAAGCATTAGCAAGTCCGACAAAAAAAGTAAAAGTGGTAACATTTTCACAAAGATTTTGAGCAGAAACAGCTCCAATATCAGTTCAAAAAGAAGCAGCCCCAAAGGCAACGGTAAAGGCGATAGTTCTGACAGCGATTCAGATTAATGATCTGACAAAAACTTTGAAAGGAAAGGGAGAGGTAGTAGAAGCTTTCCTCAAAAAACTGTCAACAGAAACAGCTAGCACAATGGTAAAAATATTTAAACAAATCCAAATCCAAGATGCTAAGATTTTTATTTTTGGAAGAGCCCGTCGGGTTCAGTTTAGGCCTCTTAACTCCGATTTCTTATATGCGTTAACTTTAGTTTGACTTTTGTCCGTCAATGGGAATGCCTTTTATGAGCACCCCAAATATTGTCAAAAGAATCATATTTCTTTTTACGGGGTGACACCGAATCAAAAGAAAATCCACCAAAATAAAAGTCATGGTAGGATTTTAAAAATAAAATCAGACAAAAATTTACAAACATTTGTCGAAAATGATTGTCCATTTAGTAGGACAAAATAGGTAATGCTACTTTTTGTAAAACCGATTGAGAGAACATTGTGCTGTAAGTTTTGGTCGATCTTTTTTCTTTCGGTTTTTACTTTATCTTCCTATCTATATATATAAAAGTGAATGTCTGTTTGTTTGTTTGTTTGTTTTTTTCTCTCATCTTCTCGAAACGAAGTTCGGGTACTCAGCTAGTAGAAGATAAAGTATTGTAATAGTGCAGAAAATTTGGAAAGATTTTTGGTTTAAAAAATTGTCTGACGGGAACCCTAAACCCAAGATAAATATCAAATATATCATTTCGTATAGTTTTTGGGCCATATTTTCAGCATTTTTGTGTCATTTTTGAAATTTGAAAATATTTGGAGAATTGTGGTCCAAAAAAACAATATGTTCGACATATGACGTTCCATGTACGTACGGAATCGTGTGCAGAGCTCTGGTAGCAAAACCGCTGTCCGATTTTGTTGAAATTTGTCACATTTGTCTTTTTCCCGATAGCGCCCCTAGGGGCGCCCCTAGGCCCCGAACAACTTTTTTGGGATCGAATTTCTAAAATCTAAACCACAAAACCAATTTTGATGAAATTTAAAATCAGTAATAATTATGGAATCATTTTATCTAAAATAAATGGTCCCATGGCCTATGGCTCCTTAAAATGGAAATACCTTTTGAAAGAAAACAGTAATTTCACATGAAAATTAAAAAAAAAAAAATTATGTCTAGAGCCAACAGGAATTATTCAAACTATTAAAAAATTAGTTACTGTTACTGTTTTCGACTTTTTATTCAGGGGGACTCAAAAGGTTCAGGACCAAGAACGTCGCAATTGGACCAAATATCTAAAATCAAAACCACGTAACCAATTTTGATGAAATTTAAAATGGGTAACTAGGCCTTCCCTTTATATATATAAAAAGGGCCCATGTGGGTGCGGCGTTATCGGGGCCCCTCCAATCGGCCCCAAAAGCTCTTTCAAACTATCGCTTTTAAAAGAAAACGGTATATGCATAAAATTCAAAACTATTAATGTCTGGAGCCTGTAGGGATTATTCAACTTAATATAATCACTGTTTTCCAGCTTTTAGTCGGAGTGGCCCACCAGAGTCCCAGGACCAAGAACGTCTCATTTGGGAAAAATTTATAAAATCCAAACCATGGTATGATCGTTAGCTCTACTAGTCAGCTCTAATTAACATCTTTCTATTTATACGTTCTTTATTTATTTATTTTAGTTTTAAGTTTTAATTTTTATTTAAATAGGTGAATAGGATCAGCGTGGTGAATTTTTGTTTTGAAACTTTTTATAAAACAATTTTTGTGATCTTATTATCCTACCGACTGCAAATCCTGGTTCAATGAATAAAAGTCAGTAGGTCGTTTTTTTAAAAAAAATGTGCCCAAACTAAAGGTCGGAGAAACTTCAGCTTAGGTTTATTGAAAAGAGCTAATAAGGACTCAAGTTATGGCACAAAAAACAAATCTGTAAAAACAAAAATCACAAAGATACAGGCTTTCATATTTGAAAAATGATCCTATTCACCCCACTTTACGGTATATCACTTGTGCAGCGTTCATTGTATTTAACTTAGCGGGCGCAGCGCTGCCGCGCTTCTCAATATTATGACCAAAGATTCACGATACATATTAACTTTCCATTACGGAAACTGATGGTGGTGGAAGGGTGGTGTTTATAATCCCGGCCCCTTCCATGTCCTATAATAGTGGTAAACATTTCAAATAGATCATCATAGGTTAACAGCCGTGAGGCTGGTTTGCAACAACTCACCAGAAGTTGTTGATATTTCGAATCCTCACGGATAATGCAGTAGCTTCTCCTTGCTTTCTGCAGGAGTTATGGAAAAGATATCGTTTCCGACCCTTCCTTTAGTCGTCTTTTACGATTGGCATGGACTTGGGTGCCTATCCGCAGGGGAGTCTCAAATTCATGAGGATGAAATTCGTTGGGTTTGAACCCACGCAGGCCCTACTGTTTACCAGTTTGAACCAACGCCCTACTGTTTACCAGTTTGAACCAACGCCCCACTGTTTACCAGTTTGAACCAACGCCCTACTGTTTACCAGTTTGAACCAACGCCCTACTGTTTAATTGTTTGAACCCACCCCCCACTGTTTACCAGTTTGAACCCACGCCATACTGTTCACCAGTTTGAACCTACGCCATACTGTTTACCAGTTTGAGCCCACGACCCACTGTTTACCAGTTTGAACCCACGCCCCACTGTTTACCAGTTTGAACTCAGGCCCTACTGTTTACCAGTTTGAACACACGCCCTACTGTGTACCAATTAGAACTTACACCCTACTGTTTACCAGTTTGAGCCCACGCCCACTGCTTACCAGTTTGAACCCACGCCCCACTGTTTACCAGTTTTAAACCACGCCCCACTGTTTACCAGTTTGAACCCACGCCCCACTGTTTACCAGTTTGAATCTACACCCTACTGTTTACCAGTTTGAGCCCACGCCCCACTGCTTGCCAGTTTGTACCCACGCCCTACTATTTACCAGTTTGAACCCACGCTCTACTGTTTAACAGTTTGAAACCACGCCCTCATGTTTACCAGTTTGAAACCACGCCCTACTGTTTACCAGTTGGAAACCACGCCTTACTTTTTACCAGTTTCACGATATAAAGTGCTGTGTGGTACAACTGTTGATGAATTCCTTAAGGCTAATGATCAGACTCATTGCAAGATTATTATTTATAAGATCAATACCAAAGAATTTATCATTGTCACAGTAACAGCCCCCTTATCATAAATATTCGGAACGAATATTTTGGTTTTTATTTGTATCCCCAGCAGTATCCAAGATATTTGACAGTTCTAATTCAAACGACTTAAGTTCAGACGCTACTCGTCCGGTAGCGTCCGACACAACACATTTTTAACCAATCAGAGTTGATTTTTACACCCTATCGACATAATGTTTATCGTTGTCAACGATACTTTTTAACGTGTCGTGTCGGAAGTTATCGTAGCATACTATTGTAGGTATAGAGTACTTTACAATTTACATGTACTAATAAATAGAAAGTTTGATTTTTTTTTTTTTTTTTTTTGAAAAATTATAAAACACGATTTTTGTATATTTATTTGCTTTATTAGGTCACAATTTTTGTGTACATAGCATTACAAGCATAGCATTACAAGGTATTTTTTGGTTCATTATTATAATAATGAATCTTTGGAATCGTCATGAAAAAAAAACGTTTCAAAGTATGTAAAATCCAAAAATCGAATACAAAAAAAAATCCATTTGTCCGCCGTACGCCATGATGGGCACTTTTGCCAATTAACGTTGACCGATTCGGATGAAATTTGGTATACCTATAGTTCCCATCTGGGCTCTAATTGTGCCCCGAAACTTTTGGGTGGAATCGACTACACCCTTGGCGATTTTTGGCGCTATTTAGCGGTTTTCAGTATTGCTGTCTAAAAGGAGAATGGTAGAGATTTGAAATTTTGTGTGTGTAATATTTGAGGTTTTGCTCCGAAACTTTTGGGTTCTATCAAATATACCGCTGGCGATTTTTATCGCTTTAAAACGGTTTTCATTAATCCATTCTAAAAAGAGAATGGTAAGAGCCAGAGACTTCAAATTTAGTAGTTATGTCAAATCTAGGGTCTAATAATTACGTACCATATTTGGAATCGTCACGAGAACCCCCCAATATTTTTTAATTTGCAGAGTTTTTTTTTTTTTTGTGCCTTTGATTTTTCACAGGGTGGTCCAGAAGTACTGAAGAAGGAGTAAACTTTCTATGCTACAAGCTAAGGCCCTAAGGCCTCGAACCACTGTGGAATAAAATACAGGGTGACCTAATGACCGACTGGATCTGCACGGTCATCTGAACATAGTCTAAATCTAGCATGCCACAACCTTTTAATCGTTGGCTACACTATTTAACTGTAACCTTTTACTGCACGGTAACCCAAGGTACATTCTCACAGTATCAATTAAAATTGCCTTGAAACTAGATTTTGCTGATCTCTGACTTGAGATGCTATGCAGTTCCTCATATTAACCCTAGGATTGACAAGCTCTATACAATTACGTGCATTGCCAAGAGGGCCCTCCCTACAAAGTGCCCGCAAACAAAATAAAGGATAAAATGATTTCTTTTATTACAATAAGTCGCTATTACTTTATTATAAACTAAATTAATTATTATCTTACATAAAAATAATCCTTGAACCTCCTTGTTGGTTCTTGTGATGATTGTTGGAATCTTTACTCACGATCTCTTCGATAATTCTCAATTTTTTTCACAGCAGCGCCAGAGGAAAAAGTAGATCAAACACAACGAACATTAACAAATAACAAATTTTCCACAATTAGTAAAAGCAATTAGTAAAAGATGAAGAGGTTCAAAAACAACAAGTGAAAGCAATAAAATTAGTAAAACATTGGTTTGAATTAGTGAAAATGTTGAAAGTAGAAATATAATAAGGCAGTTAGGTATTTTTCTTTTTTTCAGAAAAACTACTTAATACACTCCTGGGGAAAATTAAACTATACTATACATAACATTAAAGCATTGAAAGCAGTTTTATGACATGAGTCTTTTTTTTTTTTTTAATTTGGCTTAACGTCTCTTAAGCATCTATTGCTCATTCAATACGGGGTCTTACCCTCAATTCGCTGGAAACTTACAAACCAGCTACCCACATTGACCTTACCCAGCCTGAGTTAGGCCGGAAAAATCCAACATCACGAGGGCGCGAACCCACGCGGACACCCACATGGTACATCCTCGCTGTACGTTGCTTATCTTCAGTGATTTAACGGGAACTGGTGTATTCAACGTGCCATAGACGCTGACATATAAAACGATTCTAATATATACTTATAAAACGCAATGCCCTTCAGTTGGTATACTGAAAGGAGATAACGAAAAGAATGGACCCCCCTCCCAAAATAGTATATAAGGAACTCCGCCCGATTTATGACCGGGTTTTACCACCAAAAAATCGGAATTGAGAAGAACCACTTTGGGATGGCGGGAGAGCTGAAATTTAATACGTATAGTAATATCCTTGTGTAAATTATTTTTATTTTTTACTTTCTCTTCCATAGAAGATAAAGTATTGTAGTCGTGCAGAAATTTTAGAGATATTTTGGCTAAAAAAATTGTTTGACGGGAATCCAAAGGCAAAAATAAAGATCAAATATATTGGGCCATATTGCTTTTGGGCCATATTTTCACTATTTCGGGTCATTTTTGAATTTTAAAAATATTTGGATTCCACGTATGACGTACGTACGAAATCGTGTGCAGAGCTCTGGAAGCCAAACTACTAGTCCGATTTTGATGAAATTTGGTACAGGTCATCGTTGGGCAAAAAGCCCGACCCATATTTTTCTTTTCTCGATATCACCCCCAGGGGCGCCTCTAGAGGCCCGGATAGCCCTTTAAGGACCGAATCTCTAAAATCCAAACCACATAACCAATTTTGATGAAATTTAAAATCAGTAATTATGGAATCATTTTATCTAAAATAAATGGTCTCACGTAGGTGTATCCCTATCAGGGGCCAAAAAAGGTCCGCCGAGAGCCAAACAATGGAAATTCCTTTTAAAATAAAA
>CM022876.1:25178757-25197504 GCA_012654025.1 Pachypsylla venusta | reverse complement strand
CGCAGACTTCAACACGCATTTTATTTTTTTTGGAACCTAACCCAATACTACTCCCAACACGTTCTACACAGCTTAACAACCCGTTACTACTCCCCATGTTCTACATATAGGTTAACAAACGTGTATGTAATATGTATTCTATGTGCATACTCTGATCGCTATTAAACGGTTGTACCTCGGTGATATGATTAATAATGTGGGAGTCAGATTTATTATCATTTTTTTCTCTCATCCTCTCGAAACGAAGTTCGGGTACTCAGCTAGTATATGATAAATCAGTTTTGCAAATTTCACATCGTTACGATAAAGCGTTAATATACTTATGCGTGAGTTGTTAAAATTATATGTAAAAATCGAAAAAGTCGAAAATCTCGAAATTTTATATTTATTAGTACAAGTAATAGACCTACAAAGTTTCAGCTATCTATAGGACAATCAGAACTAGAGATATAGAGGGTGCAACTAAAACGACACATGATGTCCGCGGGGATTTTTTTTATGATAATCTTGATTTAAGGGAGAGTTTATCGCAGTGGCTGTGGTAAGCTCGATGTGAAAAAAAAGTCTTAATTTTTGACAATTTTTGGGGTGCTCGTAAAAGGTATTCCTATTGACGGAATAAAGTAAGATAAAAGTTAAGCTGCATCTATTGCACGTGCCAACGACGAATATGAAAAAAAAAAAAAAAAAAAAAAAAAAAAAAAAAAAAATAGTTAAAAAGGGTCAGAATTGAAAGTAAAGATACCTACAAACTAGTTTTAGCGTATTTAGACCACGCTCGTTTTCCATCGAAGGTCCATCGTGGAAAAAAATGGGTCCATCGAGGAAAAAAAACAATTTCGCCCATTCGAAAGAGTTCTTAAGACCCTAATTTTACAAGAAGTGTCTAGCGATTTTTGTATGGAGCTAACACCTTACATTCCTTTATGTTAATATACAGGGTGTCCCAAAAGTCCGAGACCATCTGAATATCTTTTGAACGGCTTTATGTGGAGTTCTGAAATTTTGCATGTTATTATATCCCAAATTAAGTCACCTGATGGTGTGTCAAATTTTTCAGGGGCGGGTCCATGTGGCCCCCTGGGGTTCCAACTTTTGTTTTTTAAATACGAACCCCAATCTTGTGATACATTTTCAGAAAGACTATAGATTTAGAAGTACTTTACAAAAAAAAAATTACAGGCCTAGATTGTTGAATTTCAAAATAACGACCATTTGAAATTTCCGGGAGATAACTTCCAAGAGTGTCTAAAACTAGGCGAATTATTTCCAATGTGGGATATTGAACACCCAATGTCGAGGAACCTGCTTTTTAGACATAATTCTCCTAGTTTTAGACACTTTGCCTACTTTAGAAATAATTCGACCAGTTTGAGACACTCTTGGAAGTCATGTCTTGGAAATTTCAAATGGCCACCATTTTGAAACCAAACACACTAGACGTCTTTTTTTCCAAAGTACTTCTAATTCTATATAAAATTCTCTATATCCTATAGAGAATTTTTATCACACTGTCGGACAAAAACGAAATAACTTGGTAATTATTGGCTCCAACTTGTCGGGTCTCTCAGTAGCTGTTCAAAATATGATTTACTTTTGGCTCATAAAAAATTGCCGACATACATTGCATTTCAGTTGCCTGAGGCAGTCGGAAAGTTGTCTGAGGCAGTCGATGTGAGAATTTTTCTCACATCGCGACCAGTCGCGTCGTAATTTTTTCGCCGAAATATTCTCGTTTTTTGTGTGGCTATTTATATAGTTTAAAATTTAACTTATTTAATTACATTTAATTAACTAATTACTTTAATTAAATATTAATGTAAACATAATATCGACCTAAATAATTAATTATTTTAATTATTTAGGTACCTACATTTCTAACATTTCATAAAATAATATAAGAAAAAAAAGTGCCAAAATAGGGGATCGAACTGGGTTCTTTTGGAAAATAAACTTGCTGAAATCGCTTCAAATATAGATTAAAGAATATTTTGAACAAATTCTTTGAAAAAAATCAGTTATTTTCTTCGAAAAGAAAGGAAAACACACAGACCCGTTTTACACCCTGCCAGCGCCCTAGGCACAACGAAGAGTAGCGTCCCTTTTTATACCCCGCCAGCTGATTACGCCCCCCCCCTCACCAGCCCTACCATCCCGTAAATTTAGATTTAGTCTGAAATGCCAGTTTTGTTCGGAAGAGACTTTAGACTTAATGTCCAATAACTCTCCTTTACAAATTATCCTGATTCTTTTCGAGGGCCTTCCCATTATCCTCCACCTATGGACCCGCCGTGTCCCGGACTGGCAACCGGTAGCCGTGAGGTATCTACTGGCCTCCGGTGGAAATGCGTGTAACATACCTCACGACATCACGGACCACCCACCCTCCCTTCTTTACATTTGAAGTATTTACATTATTTACAGTATTCGTTTAATCACATTTTCCTTGGATTATTTTTGGTTTGTTGGCTTACCACTAGGCTGACTAGAGATTCATACAATAGCTTTTTTTCTGGTTTTCCGTGTTGCAAAGTCGTCAATAATGTTTTTGTAGTCTAATTTTAAAGTAATGTCGTTTTGGATGCACAGCAACAATAAGCCATTAAGCTTTTCATCAACCATTGACGATCTAATTTCTGACTTCACTCTTTTCAAAGCTGAAAAGCTTCGTTCAGCTGTGCAGTTCGTCACAGATAAGGTTAGAAATATTCTGAGAGCGACCTCCAAATTGGGGAAAGTATTCTCTAATCTGTTTGATTTTATGTAGGCGTACATTTCTTTGATCTTAAAAAGGTTCTCCAAAACCATGTATTGTTTGACATGGTTACATTCCTGGGCAAAGTCTTGCCCATCAATATCGTTCTTGTATACTTCTCCTAACAGTTTATCTTCACAAGCCACCTCTTTGAAATGTGACACGTCAGGTACAGCGCGGAGCGCTGGGCGCGGCTGTGATTTGGGTCAGATGTCGGCAGTGGCGCAATAAATGATGCATGCCGATACAACCACGGCAATTTTTTTTCCATTTTTTTGCACCCCCCTCCCAAAAATGCCAACTGCCCAGCGCCCTAGGCACGTGCCTACCGTGCCACAGCAAAACCAGGTGTGAGAAAAAATCTCTACAGTAGACTGATGGCGTTCTGCGGCGGAAAGTTGGATCCCCGGGGGCCACGTGGGACCCGTCCTTGAAAAATTGGTCACACAATCATGTTGTTTAATTTGGGATATAATAAATACCATTCAAAATTTCAAAACCCCACAAAAAGCCGTTCAAAAATATTCAGGTGGTCTCGGACTTTTGGGACACCCTGTATATTCAAAGCCCAAAATAGGGACTAAACAGCAACCTAAAACTTTCTCGCTATGAGGTGATATGTTGTCGCGACCGATTGGGCTCTAGTATAGTAACAGACAACCCCTACCACATATAGCTACACACAAATGTATTTAGATTAAGATAATTATGAATAGGAATTATGACTTACCGAAGTCATAATTCCTTTCAATCCTTTTCATGAGGAAAAGTAAATCATACTTGAGATTGTAAGAAGTTACTTGAGGGTGACATCCTCACGGGCCGAGTCCACAAGAGCTGATGATATAAAATAACACAGGAAGCAACTCTGTAATATAAAAATGTGTGTAACTCTGTGTATTTATTACAGAGATTGTCGTGGTTCTGAGGTGTCTTGTCAATTATCAACCTACAAGAACAGATGTAAGATGCCCCCCCCCCACCCACCCGCGCCTAAAATTAAAGACAGGGACCCCAGTGAAGTTATCAGAATTCATAACTCTACTACCGGCCGAGGTACGGTCGATATTTTTATGGGAAATCATAGAATACTATTAGAAACGGTAAGAGGTATAGAACAATTGAATAGACCACCCCCTCAAACTAAAGACAAGGATCCCAGTGATGTTATTAGAATTCATAACTCTAAAATAACACAGAAAGCAACTCTGCAATATAAAATGTGTGTAACTCTGTGTATTTATTACAGAGATTGTCGTGGTTCTGAGGGGTCTTGTCAATTATACACCTACAAGAACAGATGTTCGATGACAATACAATAGAGATGTGAGTTATGAATCTTTTGACTGATTAGATCTCTAATGAATCACTCAGTAAAGTAATCTAATCATTTTTATGTTTCACTCAATGACATGAATTCAAATGTATCAAGATCTACCTCATATAATCACACTCAATTGAATAACTTATTACCATACTCTTTTGTGCAAGCTTCATTGATTTACGAACCATCAAAGAGAAGAAGAAGAAACAAAACGACAAATAAGGAATTTTCTTGAAGTAGCCAATAGGATTATTCCATAATCAACACACGAAAAGACCACACATACCTGTCTCTTTCTATTTCACTTCTTTTTTATTTTAATCTCAGTTTTTTGTAGTAAAATGAATATGTTTCCATTTCAATCGTACTGTGATTGTGATCCATTCAGATTGTGATTCATGAGTCAATGACTCATGAGAGCAAAGTGATTTGGCTAATTTGATTTAATCAATCACTTATGACACATCTCTACAATTAAACATTTTAGCAGTAGACTACAACTTGTCTACAGCTGCTATTGAAAAGCTCTGCCAATGTTACACCTGGGTTTATTATTTTTCTTGCAAAAAAAGAAAAAAATTGGGGGGTACCCCCCAAAAAATTGAGTGGGGTTCTCGTGAGGATTCCAAATCTGGGGGGTAATTAGACCCTAAATTTGACATACCTACCAAATTTGAAGTCTCTGGCTCTTACTATTCTCTTTTTAAACAGGATTAATGAAAACCGTTTTAATGCGGTAAAAACCGCCAGCGGTATATTTGATTGAACCCAAAAGTTTCGGAGCTAGCTGAGACCCAAATATGACATACATACAAAATTTCAAATCTCTAGCTCTTACAATTCTCCCTTTAGACAGCAATACTGAAAACCACTAAAAACGGCAAAAATCGCCAAGGGTGTATTCGATTGCGAACAAAAGTTTCGGGGCACAATGTGAGCCTGGTCAACGCTAAATGGCAAAAGTGCCTATCACGGCCTACAGCGAACAAACGGATTCTTTTTTTTTATTCGATTTTTGGATTCTACGTACCTTGAAACGTATAATATCAAATTTTGAGGGGGGTAATTTTTACTTTCTCTTCCATAGAAGATAAAGTNAATAGAAATATAACAATAACTAAAAAACTTAAAACTTTAGAAGAACAACATCTGCATTCGGTGGTAGTCTGATGGAATGATTAAGGAAGAGAAAGTCTAGTACGGTTTTCCGTACCATTTATTTTTTTCGTGACGATTCCAAAGGTTCATTATTTAAAATAATACACCAAAATGTTTTTTCATTCCATTTGAGACTTAATTGCTTCCATTGTACCTAATTAACTAACAGTTACAGTTATGTGAAATGTTGATTTCACTTCGTTCAAACCAATATTAGTATTAGTGATATTTATTGTTGGAACAGGCTCTGTCTGTTCCAAAAGAGCTTGTAGATCCGCGATGTCTTCATGCTGGCTTCTTGAATCGACCATTGCACTTTCTAATGTTCCTTTTTTTTTTTTTTTTTTTTTTTTTTTTTGGCTTAACGTCTCTTTAACATCTCCATTTTGAGGAGAGAGAGAGTGTGGAGCAGTATTATGCGGCACCAATTTTCCTTTTTTTGCAGGGTTGTTATGAATTAGGTGCCGAACAGAACTGTCAGAGCAGTGCTGAGAGGAATGAGGAAGAAAGTGAGGGGTGTGGAATGTGAAGATGGTGCTGGAGTGCTTACGTTCCAATGGTAGAGAGAGTATTGTTAGAGCTGTGTCAGTGAGGGTGAGAAGAATGAGGAATAAAGTGAGGGGTGTGGAATGTGAAGATGGTGCTGGAGTGCTTATGTTCCAATGGTAGAGAGAGTATTGTTAGAGCTGTGTCAGTGAGGGTGAGAGGAATGAGGAAGAAAGTGAGGGGTGTGGAATGTGAAGATGGTGCTGGAGTGCTTATGTTCCAATGGTAGAGAGAGTATTGTTAGAGCTGTGTCAGTGAGGGTGAGAGGAATGAGGAAGAAAGTGAGGGGTGTGGAATGTGAAGATGGTGCTGGAGTGCTTATGTTCCAATGGTAGAGAGAGTATTGTTAGAGCTGTGTCAGTGAGGGTGAGAGGAATGAGGAAGAAAGTGAGGGGTGTGGAATGTGAAGATGGTGCTGGAGTGCTTATGTTCCAATGGTAGAGAGAGTATTGTTAGAGCTGTGTCAGTGAGGGTGAGAGGAATGAGGAAGAAAGTGAGGGGTGTGGAATGTGAAGATGGTGCTGGAGTGCTTATGTTCCAATGGTAGAGAGAGTATTGTTAGAGCTGTGTCAGTGAGGGTGAGAGGAATGAGGAAGAAAGTGAGGGGTGTGGAATGNACAGCTTACCCACATTGACCTCACCCAGCCTGGGTTGGGCCGGAAAAATAGCCATCATCACGAGGGCGCGAATCCACGTGGACACCCACATGGCACAACCTCGCCGGACGTTGCTCAACTTCAGTGATCTATCGGGAACTGGTGTATTTAACGTGCCATAGACGCTGGCTACATAAACTCTGACCACCCAATTGTGCACCGATTTTTTTCGTCACCTTCAGTTACACATAGAGGATTCTAATTCCTTTTATTAGTGGAGGCGACAAATTTAAATGTTGAGTACCAATTCTCGTCTATAAATTTTGTTTTGAAATCCATTCAGAACAAAGTACACCTAACCACTGTAAGGACAATCCCTGTTACCTTGGGTTACGCTCACCACATAGCTCATTATGTGGTTCCTTGGGTTGTCTATGAAGGACACCATTCTTCCCTTCACATCTCACATCAGGTTCTTTCTAAAAATGAAAGTGGCTTACTTAGAGTTGCCTGTTAACAGTTCTCTGACATGATGTTTCTATAGTGACCTTTTCAACCTGACCTTCTTACCCTTTTGCTGTCTGACCACTCTGACCATCTTCCTTACATTCTAATGCATATCACAAGATCTATTCAAATGATCAATTTGAAATACTGGATGACTCACTAATACACAAAACCCAGGTGGTATACTGACCTACGCATAATCAACGGAATAAGGGAATTCAGATTTATAATTTAGCCAACGAACATACCACGTTGAATACACCAGTTCCCATCAGATCACTGAAGTTAAGCAACGTCGGGCGTGGTCAGTACTTGGATGGGTGACCGCTTGGGAACACCACGTATCGTTGGTCTTTTTTTTCCGGCCCAACCCAGGCTGGGTGAGGTCAATGTGGATAGCTGGTTTGCAAGTTTCCAGCGAATGGAGGGTTAAACCCTCGTCTTCGATTTGACTTACAGTTTTCAAGATAATTTTTACCTTGCCATGCTCCGAGTAAGAGATAATTAACATATGAAGTATTATCGGCACGCCCGTTTTGAGATATTAGGGCGAAAATGTGTTAATTTTAGTAAACATCAAGGGTTTATGTCCAATATTTGCAAATGGGCGTACCGTATATCTCATAGATATCTCCTACTAAGAGCACGTCAAGTTAAAAATTATCTCGAAAACTGTAAGTCGAAAATATATTTAAGCAAAGGTATATTTCTCTTTATTATCTACAAAATTCAATATCTCAATCGAAAATATTGGGTTCCATTTAAAAAAGTTGACCTTGAAATAGACTTGAATTTCCTCTCAAAATCTAAGGTTGGTTTGTGTCTAATGTTTTCTTCCTATCTCTAACAGTTTCCATTATATTTGACTATGTCTTTAATTTACACTAGCGCTACAGTTTTACCGTGCCTACATAAAGAATAGAACAGATAGTGGGGAAACTCATGCAGTAGCCACTAGAGGGCGTTTAGTGGTAGAATAAAGAACTGTACACACTATGCAATGTTTTTGAAGGGGGAAATGAGAAAAATCTTAATGAAAATTTTATCTATGTTCAAGGTTTAAATGGATTTAATTTAAAGATATAATTTTATTTGAAGATTTAATGTAAAACAAAAAAAGTAGGTACCTATTTAAAACGGAAAAATCAAATTCGCGGCAATTGATAAATCAATCAGATGATTTGCTGATAACAAAGCCTGAAGGATTTGGTACCGGACACATGGGCGTACGCAGGATTTTGCTTAGGGGGTGGGGGGGCGACATTTATTTTTTTAAAAAAATCTATTTTATTTACCTTTACTTGTCTTATGTACATAGTACATAATAAACCTGTTTTGGGGGGGGGGCAAAAAATNACCTAACAAATTTGAAGTCTTTAGCTCTTACCATTCTCTTTTTAGACAGGATTAATGAAAACCGCCAGCGGCATATTTGATTGAACCCAAAAGTTTTGGAGTTAACTGAGACCCCAAATATGACGTACATAAAAAAATTCAAATCTCTAGCTCTTACCATTCTTCTTTTAGACAGCGATGCTGAAAACCGCTAAAAAGCGACAAAAATCGTCAAGGGTGCATTCGATTGCACCCAAAAGTTTCGGGGCACAATTAGAGCCCAGACGGGATCTATATTCATCCAAATCAATCAACGCCAAGTGGCAAAAGTGCCCATCACGGCGTGCGGCGGACAAACGAAGTTTTTTTTATTCGATTTTTGGATTCTACGTGCCTTGAAAAATATAATTACAAATTTTGAGGAGGGTAGTTTTTTTTCGTGACGATTCCAAAGGCAGGTACGGTCTGGGCCACCGGGTAGATACCCGGTGGGGCCAAAAACATGAAAGAAAAATACATGTAAAATATGTACGAGAAAAAATATATGGGCCCCTGGCTCATCAGGGGGTAAAAATATGTGCGAACAGTAGGGCGTTGTTTCAAAAGCCAGCCAATTCATGGAATTTCTATTCATCTTCATGAAATTGAGATGTTTACCACATAAAAATAGTACTGAAAAAACAGGAGTTGTCAAGGGACTCTTCAGTCCTATTCGGGCAGTCCTATGAATTTGAGATATTCACCACATAATCCTTATCATATAATCTCATGAATTTGAGATGTTTACCACATAATAATGGCACCCGAAAACAAAAGTAATGTTCAATAACTTCATTAGAAGAAAAGAGTGAACGAATCAACTAAAGAAGAAGTCCAATGCTCAACTTCATTGTTATATATATATATAAAGTTCCCGTTTGTTTGCCACGAGTAAAAGAAAAAAAAATCTTTTATTTACAAATAAAGATATTTTATTATTTTAATGTGTGGAGGTCTTTGGAAGAAGGGCAATATTGCAAAGGTCATTCTGAGAAATAACGATTTTAAGATCTCAAAGTAGCATAACTTTTGAAGTAAGTAACTTTGATAAAATATTCCATATCTCAATAGACAACGTTTTTCAGCCACTCCAAAGATCAAATGTTGGAGTTAACAAACAAAATGAGAAATTCCAAACATCAAAGATTTTCAAGTTTTGCCGTTCTCTCGAGAACGACTAAAATTGTAAATAATGGTCATTATTTTTCTTTATTAAAACAACAATATATAGAACGATCATACACGTTGAATACTCCAGTTCCCGTCAGATTACTGAAGTTAAGCAACATCGGGCGTGGTCAGTACTTGGATGGGAGACCGCTTGGGAACACCACGTATCGCTGGCTCTTTTTTCCGGCCCAACCCGGATTGGGTGAGGTCAATGTGGGTAGCTGGTTTGCAAGTTTCCAGCGGATGGAGGGTGAAACTCCCGTCTTGAATGACCAATAGATGACGTTAAGCCAAATTAAAAAAAAAAAAAAAAAAAAAAAAAAAAAAAAAAAAAATAGTCTGTATGACCAAACAACAAACAATATAGTAACATCGACCAACACGTATATCGTGCGTATTATACTACCATACATTCTCGAAATCAAATTTCCTTGGCAAATTATATATTTGATATCTATGGAGCCACTTTGTCTACAAACATGAAACAAACTTTGTCTTAAATATAATCAACATGGAGAATTCAAAAATGCAATCTCGCCTTATTTTCCTCCTCAGTGAGAAGCGCGGCAGCGCTCTGCCCGCCATGTCATATACAATGAGCGTTGCACAAGTGACATANTTTGGTTGCATCCTGTGGAAGGGTGTGCCTTTTGATATTTTTATGGTAATAAAGTACCCCACTACCTTTGTTTGACAATAAACAGGATTTTGCACGCAAATTTTTTTTTTTTATATCGTATAGAATCTCGATAAAATGAGTTAAAAAATGCTTTCTATGTTTCATTATTATCCAAAAAGTTATAGAAGACAGAAAAAAATTAATGTGGAGGGTGTTGGAGGTATGTGAGGTGGGGAAATGACGATAAAAAATGGGGACTCAATTTAGTTCATTCCAACAGTATAGGTAATTATAAAACTGATAGTACTGATGTGTGGTCGACTAATATCCTTGAGTAATACATAATCTTTACTCGATATTAGCCGAGTCTAACCTAGAGGTAGGAACCGCTAAAAATCCATAATTGAGAAGTAGCACATCGGGATATGGTAGAAAGCTGAAATTTGAAGCAAAGATTTGACACAGCACAAAAATAACATCTTTGAGTAAAATATTGATTTTCTAAACATATAGGAGCCGTTTTCACTCTAGGGTAGGTACAAACAAAAGACGAAAATTGAGAAGTACACTTCGGGGTAAGGTAGAAAGCTGAAATTTGAAACACAGATTTTCCACAGTACAAAAATAACATCCTTCTCTGAATTATTGATTTTCTAAGTGAATGGGGCCTGTTTTCACCATAGGATGGATACGAACAAAATTCCAAATTTAGAAAAGTACACTTCGGGATAGGGTGAAAAGCTGAAATTTGAAATAAACAGTTCAAAAATAACAACCATGAGTAAACTATTGATTTTCTAAGCAAATAGGGGCCGTTGTCATGCTTGTATAGGTACGAACAAAATTCCAAATGTAGAGAAGTACACTTCAGGATAAGGTAGACAGCCGAAATTTAAAACAAAGATGTTCCACAGTACAAGAATAACATCCTTGAGTAAAATATTGATTTTCTAAGAATACAAGAGCCGTTTTCACTATAAGGTACGCACAAACAAAAGTCAAAAATTGAGAAGTATCCTTCGGGATAAGGCAGAAAGCTGAAATTTGAAATAAAGTTGTTCCACTGTTATTATTATTTTTTTTCATCAATTTTCTCAGCTTTTTAGCTGGTTTTTAAATAGTACTCCAGGTCAAAACTTTTACCCCGGGAGTACTATGTTTTCATTTATAAACTTCCGCAATATGTGTGCGGTTCCACAAAGGGCAATATCTTGTATGTCCCATTCTTTTGCATTTCCTGGTATTTGCTGTAAATTTCTTTCTAGTGAGTTTGGAATAGCTCCTAATGCACCAATTATTACTGGGATTACATTTGCTATTAATTGCACATTCTTTTGATCTCTATAGTTAAATCTGAGTATTTTAATTTCTTTTCTGCTGTTTTTATTACTTTCTCTTCCANTTTTAAAATAATGGTCAACATCTACAGAAAATAGAAATATAACAATAACTAAAAAACTTAAAACTTTAGAAGAACAACATCTGCATTCGGTGGTAGTCTGATGGAATGATTAAGGAAGAGAAAGTCTAGTACGGTTTTCCGTACCATTTATTTTTTTATATTTTTATTATGTTGTGGTCACATGGTACCGAAACTTCTATGATATTGCATGTTTTGTCTTTAATTTTTTTATAACTATATCTGGATTATTTGCAGATACATGTCCGTCAGTGTGTATTTGTTCATTATATATGATGGTGTAGACATTGTTGGAGATCACTTGTTGAGGTTGATGATTGTACCATTTGTCTTCTATGTTATCAAATTTTAAGTGTTTGCATATGTTCCAATGTAAATAATTAAAGATCTTATCATATCTTTTGATATATTCGTGGATAGCAAGTTGGGGTCATTCGGAAATAATATGTTCTATATTTTCTGTTCCGCTATGACAAAGTCTACATCTATCATCTTCACTTGTTTTCAATAATTCTCGTACTTTCTTGTTCTTACGGCTTGTTCTTGAGAGTTGCTATTAATTGCCACATTTTTTCTATCTCTATAGTTAAATCTGTCTATTTTAATTTCTTTTCTGCTGTTTTTTTTATATTTAATTATATTGTGGTCACATGGTACCGAAACTTCTATGATATTGCATGTTTTGTCTTTAAATATTTTTATAAGCCATTGGAATGTTTTTTCTTTGGTTATTTCATCCATGCTAATTCTTTTAAAATATTGACTGTGTAATTGCTTGTTTTCTAGTTTGTTCTGATAATATTGTTGAGTGTTTTTTTACAGTTAAAATTTAAAATTGTATGTTCATTGCTAGATGCATTGGTTGCATTATTATCATCATTTATATTATTTTGCATCTTTGTTTATTTTTTATGAGGAATTGTGCCATTCCAGTGATTGCATTCTTGTAGCATGCTTCTATTTCTATTAAACCTCTACCACCTTCTTTTCTTTTCATATAGAGTGAATGTTCATCTGATTTCCTGAAATACAGGATCTTGTGTATCTTTACTCAATTGAAATAGCCGTTTTTTATTTTTGAGGGATGTTCGAATACCTGAACTTATCAAGGTTGCTGGTTTAGATTTGAATTTTGGCCTGAATTTCAGAGGGAAGCATTGGTTAAACATGCTAGATAAAATGTAGTAAAAGGTATTGACTTTGTTATTTACACCTGTAGTTTTCAGTACCAAAGAAAAATCTGTATTTTTCAGAGTGTTTTTTAATATGGATCACTTTTACTTTGGAAAGGATCTGGACTCAAAATATTGCTTGCTTATACTCTTGTTAAATTCTGTTGATAGAAATTGTGAATAGTTGTGATCACTAAGTCCATTATTTTCGTTGAGGACGGAATCATTATAATCAAAGTTGACGATTATGTTATCGAGACATGTCTGAGAAGTAGAAGTAACTCTTGTGGCACTATCTATGGTTAGAGTCAGATTATACATACTCATTACTGTAAGGAGGCGGCATTTTTCATTAGAATCAGTAAGAAAATCAATGTTAAAGTCTTCCGCAAATAATGATTTTTTGCCTGAGATTCAACTTCGACAAGAGGATATTAAAATTTTCAATAAAGTGGTCAAAATTAGCTAGGGTGTTATTTGAACGATAAATACAAACGATTGTTGTATTTACTTTGATTGATTGGACGGCGCAATATTCAAATGAAAATTCGATGGGAATAACGTCTATACTCATATCTGAATAATCCAGATTTTTTGCAGTGAAATCGAATGGATGAGAAGGGTGGAGCATTTTCAAATTCTCCACCCTGTAATTTGTGAACGGCAGATCCTAGAAACTCAGGTTTTCTGTAATGAACTCGTATTAACATGACCTTTAAAACAAGGTGTCACTTCTTCATTTACGATCTTGAATCCAGCCGGTGCCAGCCTAAACGTCTGGACGTGGCCAAATTTTTTTTAGTCTAAAACTAATCCCCCTTAAATCTAAGGGATACGTGTTTTTGCGTTTGCTTATATTTAGCCTTCAACCGCTAATTGGCCTTCAACCGCTAATTAGCCTTCAACCGCTAATTAGCCTTCAACCGCTAATTAGCGGCCAACAATATATTACACTTCAACATCGTGTGAAAATAATTTTCAATGTAAGACATTTTCACTTATTAGGAATACCAATCCCATGAACCCAAATCAATATATGCTTCATTATAATAACTTTGATGATGAAAAAAACAAGAAACTACTAAACATTAAAAATATTATATTAAAAATTACGACTACACCTATTAATATAATTGACAAAAACCTTATCAAACAAAGATGTTACAGAAAATAGAAAACAAAACATAATAATGAAAGGTATTGTATTCAAAAACTTATCTGAACTCGACAATGATATTAGGACGATCCTAAACTTTATTGACAACAGAATTATCTATGGTTATCATCCACAAACATACTCACGCCAATACATTTGTAATTAAAATCAAACTAAAATCAGCATTCCATGTAAAATGCATTCTACGTCATCGAAATAAAATAAAATTTCTAAAAATGTTCTCAAGCGTGCACATAAATGACGACAAATCTGATCAAGAAAGAAAATATCTAAATCAGATCAAAAATAAACTGCACAATAGAATGATTAATGGAGAACAAAACATCACAATCAAATATGTAAATAACATACCTCAAATTATCGAAATTCCTGCTTAAAATATTAGTCCAGTTAAAAATACCACTTCCTCTGTACAAGAAATGCAACTATTCTACACCAATATTGCATCACTTCCGGCAAAATTTGTGGATTTTAATGCACACCTATCGACTTTGAACAGACAACCAGAAAATTAAACAACTTGACAAACCATGCCCGGGATACGAATCCGTATGGCTGAAGTCCTGGACCGAACAACATATCTCCATTTGTCTTGAAAAAGTACTCTCATTTTCTATCCAAACCACTAACAAATATATACATAAATTCTATGAACACTGGTGACATTCCGAAAGAATGAAAATTCGCTACTATAATACCCATATACAAAAAAGGCGATAAATTAGATCCGAACAAATATAGACCCATTAGTCTAACGTCTATATGCTCCAAAATACTGGAAAGAATAATTAAAAATAATCTAACTCCTTTTATCATGGAAATCCATCTTCTACCACAACATCAACATGGTTTTATCCCAGGAAGATCAACGTTTACCAACCTTCGCCGACGATACCAAATTTTTTAATAACCCGGAATCTGAATATGAAAGCATACAGCATGACTTTTGGACTATTGAACGATGGAGTGAGACATGGCTATTACCGTTAAATAAATATAAATGTACTACACTTCATCTTGGTGATAAAAACCCGAAATTTCCATATTCATTTAAAACCGGCAAAAACCTAAACAAAGTCACCTCTCAAAAAGATCTAGGAATTATAATTGACAGTAAACTTACTTGGTACGTACATATTGATCATATCATTAAAAAGTGCAACTCAAGAAACTTTATTTATCAAAAAATATTCCAAAACAGATCTCCAAAATTCATAAATAAACTATACAAAACCTACATCAGACCTATTCTGGATTATAATGCTCCAATTTGGAACCCTTATTTAATAAAGCATATCACCTCCTTAGAAACGATACAGCGTAAAGTAACAAGATCAATTAGAAGTCTAAAATATAACACATATGAACAAAGATTACATTCACTTAAACTTACAAAATTAGAAGAGAGAAGAAAACGAGGTGACCTAATCTATACATATATAATATTAAATGACAAAATAAACATAAACCTAAAATCAATGTTCAACATCATATCAGACAGCAGAACACGCGGACATTCCGAAAAACTAAGAAAAGAATTATGCAATAAAAACATCAGAAAGTTCTTTATTACATCAAGAACTCAAAACTTATGGAATAAACTACCCGAAGATATAATAACAGCAACCAACACCAATTCATTCAAAATAAGAATAGACCAACATATATTTGAAAAATCATTTGATAATTGATTTCTGGCAACAATATGAATATTAATCTGGGCTTAATAGGGAAACCTTGGCCCTTAAAAGAAATAATTATAACATAAGTTGTATTTTTCAATTTCTTATAACAAATTGATATGAAATGGCACCAAATTTCAAGTTCTACCTCTTTCCATTCTGATTTTAGGTGGAACCGCCAAAAAGCGGCTTTGAACCGCTAATTAGCGGCCAACAATATATTACACTCAAAACTAAGTTGTATTTTTCAATTTCTTATATGAAATTGATATGGATTGGCACCAAATTTCAAGTTCTAGCTCTTTCCATTCTGGTTTTAGGCAGAACCGCAAAAAACTGCCTCCAACCGCTAATTAGCGGAAAACAACATTTTACACTTCAACATAAGTTGTATTCTTCAATTTCTTGTATGAAATTAATATGAATAGGCACCAAATTTCAAGTTCTACCTCTTTCCATTCTGGTTTTAGGTGGAACCGCCAAAAGCTGTTTTAAATCGCTAATTAGCGTCTAGAAATATATTACACTTCAACCTAAGTTGTATTCATCGATTTCTTGTATAAAATTGATATGAAAAGGCACCAAGTTTAAAGTTCTAGCTATTACCCTTCTCATTTTAGGCAGGATATGCGAAAACCGCTAAAAAGCGACATAAAACCGCCAACGGTATAATCTATTTCCACCAAAAACTGATTTTACCGTTCATGTTCGTTGGGTCCGTTTGCAGGTATTTTATGATGAGAAAATGTAGCACGTAGATACTTATGTACAGTTATGATAATGAGGGGAAAAGAGCATCCGAAAAGTCTTATTTTTTTACGAGACGAGAAATTTCTCGTATTTTCACGAGACTCGCTAATTAGCGTCCGAAAGTTTCGAGACGAGACGAGAAATTTCTCGTCTCGCCTCCATCCACTACATAGCCGCAGGGGCCCATATGCCGGAAATCGTTTTCAAACACAAATGGCATACCAATCCAATAAATTTTACATCATGACCATTCCTCAATTAGTATGTCTTTTATTTCATCCTCAAAACAACGCCTATACGATTATAAGGGACGTCGGATCAAAAGAATTTGTATTCGATTTTTGGATTCTACATATACTTTGAAACATAAAATATCAAATTTTTGGGGAGGGTATTTTTTACTTTGGTGGTTTCATATACCTATCTATCTTTTCTATTTTCAACAATGTCATAGGATTGAAATCATTTCAGATCATGGTTTTGCATTAGGTTGCGATTTCGTACACGGATTTATGCACTCGGGTCAAGCCGATATATTTGATGTAAGATTTGGTAGATCTTTCGAAGCCGAATCATTCATGCCAATTCCTCAAAATGGGAGCTTCGACACAATTAAACGGACTTTAACACAAATCACTAAAAATGTTATGTATGAGAAGGCGACTGATTCCATGGACAATTTTTTGAGGTAAGTTTTTCTTTTTTTTCGTTGCGGCCTTTTTAAAGGAGCATTGACACTGACTAGTGACATTGTCAACAAGTTATTCCCGCTGACCGTGAGCGCACCCATATTTTTTATTTTGCCAGGCGGATCACTAGTCGGTCATGGCACTGTCACTGCTTAGTGTAATCTTTACTCTTCCTAGTTTCACAGTTAAATTTCATTTTCATAGAGTGGCCTGTTTTTTCATAATTTAAACACCGAGTGGAGCAAGCCGGCTTCATTACTTGAGAGTCCTTAGCACATGTAAGTACAGAAGGTGTTAGGAAGTGCATCCAAGAAAAAAAAGAACTTTGCTTCAAAACAAAAATGAAAGGTAATCAGCAAAATGCATTTCCTACGCAGTTTCTATGGAGACTGAGAGAATCAAGAGAGGATTACCGTTAGTTACAGATAGTAGGCATAGAATAATAGGTTAGGGCATGCTAGAATTAAGGAGAGAAACTCCGAAACCAAAAAGAATTGGGAAAAGATCAAGTTAAGGTAATAATAGACTCATGCTGACTTACTATGTCCCTTAGTAGTATTTTTCTGCCAGCTGTGAGCCCAAGTCGTAATATTATGTGGTCATATAGACGATTACATACCATTCACTGACACGATTTTTACTCCGCGACCCCTGGATTACCACACTGTGACTACTGATCTAGCGGAGTTCTTTCATTAAAAGCATGGATTCATCATCATAGCCATTTCCACCAAAAGCTGATTTTACCGTTCATGTTCATTGGGTCCGTTTGCAGTATTTTATGATGAGAAAATGTAACACGTGGATACTTATGTACAATTATGATAATGAGGGAGAAAAGAGCATCCGCAAAGTATTATTATTTTAAGAGACGAGAAATTTCTCGTATTTTCACGAGACCAGACATTTCTCGTCTCGCGTTCATCACTACTCCACAATAAAGAATCCTTGGAGATAATGCAGTACCTTCTTCCTGCTTTCTCCACAATAAAGAATCCTTGGAGATAATGCAATACCTTCTTCCTGCTTTCTCAACAATAAAAAATCCTTGGAGATAATGCAGTACCTTCTTCCTGCTTTCTCCACAATTTTTCTCCACAATAAAGAATTGTTGGAGATAATGCTGTACCTACCTCCTGCTTTCTCTATACTAAAGAATTGTTGGAGATAATGCAGTACCTTCTTCCTGCTTTCTCCACAATAAAGAATTGTTGGAGATAATTCAGTACCTACTTCCTGCTTTCTCCATACTAAAGAATTGTTGGAGATAATACAGTACCTACTTCCTGCTTTCTCCATACTAAAGAATTGTTGGAGATAATGCAGTACCTTCTTCCTGCTTTGTCCACAATAAAGAATTGTTGGAGATAATACAGTACCTACTTCCTGCTTCTCCATACTAAAGAATTGTTGGAGATAATGCAGTACCTTCTTCCTGCTTTCTCCACGGGTAATGAATATCGGCAATAGGCTTGGAAATGTCCTACTTTTTCCAAGTCACACAAAAATACTTTTAGAAGTGTCAAACCACCAGTATAAAAATAACGTGCTCAGAGATGTGGGTTGAGGTGATTTTCAGATTGCAGAGCTCAGAAAACTATTCATGACAAGAATTTACAGAACACAGTATTGTACACATGTAATGTGCAGAACTCTGAAAACTATCGGCAGTAGTTGTAAGTTAATAACAAGAAATTACAGAACACAGTATTGTACACATGTAATGTGCAGAACTCTGAAAACTATCGGCAGTAGTTGTAACTTCATGACAAGAATTTACAGAACACAGTATTGTACACATGTAATGT
>CM022876.1:25151730-25164947 GCA_012654025.1 Pachypsylla venusta | reverse complement strand
TTTCCCTATCATTCCACTCATCCAACAGTAAAGTTCACAATGTAAACAAAAAAAATACTAAGAATATCATTAGGGGTACCGGTGATTCTGTATAATACTAAAAATATCATTAGGGGTACCGTTGATTCTGTATAATACTAAAAACATAATTAGGGGTACCGGTGATTCTGTATAATAATAAAAATATCATTAGGGGTACCGTTGATTCTGTATAATACTAAAAACATCATTAGGGGTACCGGTGATTCTGTATAATACTAAAAATATCATTAGGGGTACCGTTGATTCTGTATAATACTAAAAAAATCATTAGGGGTACCGGTGATTCTGTATAATACTAAAAATATCATTAGGGGTACCGGTGATTCTGTATAATACTAAAAATATCATTAGGGGTACCGTTGATTCTGTAGAATACTGAAAACATCATTCGGCGGTGATTCTGTGTTATATTAAAAACCTCATTAGGGGGGGGGGGGACCGGTGATTCTGTATAAAACTAAAAGCATTATTAGGCGGGGACCGGTGATACTGTATAATACTAAAAACATCATTGAGGGGGACCGGTGGTTCTGTATAATAGTAAAAAACATCATTAGGGGCATCGGTGATTCTGTTTAATACTAAAAACATAATTATGCGGGGACCGGTGATTCTGTATAAAACTAAAAGCATCATTAGGCGGGGACCGGTGATTCTGTATTATACTAAAAGCATCATTAGGGGGGACCGGTGATTCTGTATAAAACTAAAAACATCATTAGGGGGGGAGGGGGGAGTGATTCTGTATAAGATTAAAAAAAATCCCTGACATTGCGGTTTCAGATAACATGGGTTATTATTACTTTGACTAGCAGGATACGCCCGCTTCGCTTGGCGCCTTATAGGCATGGCCGTTTATAGTGTCACCCCCTTTTTTTCGCCATAAAAAGTAGCCTATGTCCTCCCCTAAAGTTTATTCTATCTCCATACCAAATTTCATCAAAATCGGTTCAGTAGTTTAAGCGTGAAGGCTTAACATACAGACAGACAGAGTTACTTTTGCATTTTATATTAGTATGGATTATGATAATGATCCCCATGCTTATCGAGCAGAGAAAAACATCATTAATCATTACGGGGTAGAGGGGGTGTGATTCTGTATATATAATAGTAAAAACATCATTAGGGGGCACCGGTGATCTGTATAATACTAAAAATATCATTATGGGGGGGGGAGATTCTGTATAAGACTAAAAACATCACTGACTTTCCGGTTTCAGGTAACATGGTTCATTATGATAATGATCCCCATGCTTATCGGAAGAGAAAAACATCATTAGGGGGAACCGGTGATTCTGTATAATACTAAAAACGTCATTGGGGGGGGATCGGTGATTCTGTATAATACTAAAAACATCATTAGGTGGGGACCGGTGATTCTGTATAATACCAAAAACATCATTAGGTGGGGACCGGTGATTCTGTATAATACTAAAAACATCATTAGGTGGGGACCGGTGATTCTGTATAATACCAAAAAGATCATTTGGGGGGGACTGGTCAAGGGGGGGGGGGGCGGAGATTCTGTATAAGACTAAGAACATCACTGACTTTGCGGTGTCAGATAACATGGTTCATTATGATAATGATCCCCATGCTTATCGAGAAGAGAAAAACATCATTAATCATTACGGGGAAGGGGGGGTGTGATCTATATATATTGAAGTAATCAACCTGTAAATGTAATATACATCCTGTATACTCTCCTTTCTATTTTTGTTTCTCCTTCTGTCTACAATGAATAGAGTTTTGTAGGAGAGGGGTCGGGGTGAAGGGGGGAATGAATGAGTGTTACTATATTGTTCAGTTTGTTTGGGAGGGTGGTCGGGGTGATGGGGGGGAAAATGAATGACATATTATTTGCTTCCCATTTCTAAGCTTTGCTTTTTTTACATTGTTTTACGTTTTAATTATTATTATAGAACGCAATGTTTGTTTACTTCGAGAAGGGTCGAGTACTGGATCATTGGAGAAGGATCCAGGTATTTTGTTAAGTAGGTATAAATAGAAGACACACGTAGAAAACGAGTCAGTATTGTTTGAGTGATAAACGATGTCAGTATTATTTGAGCGATAAACGGAGAAAGTTTAACTTTGGAAGTGATATCGTTGTGTTTTCGAAGTGATAAGTGAGCGATTAATTCGTGTGTATTTTTCGGGCGTTCTAAATACGGTTTAAATACGGTGATTGCGAAGAATATTAGAACTTTTTTGTTACGTTTTTTACGTTAAGTTTTTATTTTAATTATTTTTAAAGTTAGTTAACGCGTTTTAAATTCGCGATAACTTAATCCTCGAATCCTAAGTCTACAACAATATGTATAAAAGTGAATGTCTGTTTGTTTATTTGTTTGTTTGTTCGCCTATAACTTACGAACTACAGCCCGGAATTGCACGAAACTTTGCACACTTATTTGTTTTTACCCGGGAAAGGTTATAGGCACAGTATTGTCCGGCCATTTTAGTTACAGCTGATTTTCTGGACGATTTTCCGGCTGATTTTCCAATTTCTTGCTGAAAATTTTACGAATTTTGGCCAATATATCAACTCAAAGCGAGAAAGTTTTAGGTAACATCTTTATCTTTCATTTAGGACATATTTTGAAAAATTGTGACTAGCCATTCGAGGGTTACAAGTTCGAATCCGGGATACGTGTTGAAGTATGCGCCTAGCTTAAACTCTTGGAACCTACCCAATACTACTCCCAACACGTTCTACACAGCTTAACAACCCGCTACTACTCCCCATGTTCTAAATAGAATTGAACACCAAGTTTGTTGGGTATAGAACGTGTTGGGAGTAGTATTGGGTTAGGTTCCAAAAAATAATAAAATGCGTGTTGAAGTATGCGCCCAGCTTAAACTCAGCAGACTTCAACACGCATTTTAATTTTTTTGGAACCTAACCCAATACTACTCCCAACACGTTCTACACAGCTTAACAACCCGCTACTACTCCCCATGTTCTAAATAGAATTGAACACCAAGTTTGTTGGGTAGAACGTGTTGGGAGTAGTATTGGGTTAGGTTCCAAAGAAAATAAAATGCGTGTTGAAGTCTGCGCAGATTTTATCTGCGACCCAGCCTAACCTTGCGCAGACTTCAACACGCATTTTAATTTTTTTGGAACCTAACCCAATACTACTCCCAACGCGTTCTACGCAGCTTAACAACCCGTTATTCTTCCCCATGTTCTTCCTAGGTTAACAAATATGTAATCCGTGTAGGTAATATGTAATCCATGTGTATGCTCTGATCGCGTTTAAACGGTTGTACCTCGGTAATATGATTATTAATGTGGGAGTCAGATTTATTATCATATTTCTCTATCTTCTCGAAACGAAGTTCGGCTACTCAGATAGTTCTGTATATATAATAGTAAAAACATCATTAGGGGGGACCGGTGATCTGTATAATACTAAAAATATCATTAGGGGCGGGGGGAGGGGGGCGGAGATTCTGTATAAGATTAATAACATCACTGACTTTGCGGTTTCAGGTAACATGGGTCATGCTTGGCATCCATATGCTGAAGATCCCCATGCTGCTCACGATGCGTATCTCGCCCTTGAAGAGGAACAAAAACGAGCTTTTTTTGATAAACATCAGAATTTTCCTAATACAATTGAGTTCGGCCCTGGCGTGGGACACAACAGCCCAGATATGGGACACATGGGTAATATGGGTGGACAACACATGGGTAATATGGGTGGACAACATATGGGTAATATGGGTGGACAACACATGGGTATGGGTGGACAACACATGGGTAATATGGGTGGACAACACATGGCTATGGGTGGACAACACATGGGTAATATGGTTGGACAACACATGGCTATGGGTGGACAGCACGGCATGGGCAAGATGGGCGGACAACACGGCAATAACATGATGGGTGGACAACCATCCATTGCTAATATAGGTGGGTCGCAAAACATGGAAATGTTTAGACCGCCAAACGCGGGTATGGATGAACCGTCAAGCATGGGTATGAATAGGAATAGACCGCCTCACATGGGTATGAATGATCCGCCAAGCATGGGTATGGCTGATCCGTCAAGCATGGGTGCGAATTTGAATAGAAAGTTACCATCAAGCAACGAGAGACTATCAAATAAGAATAGACCGATACCATCAGGCATGGCTAAGCCACCAATGGGAATGCACCACCTCGATGTACCGGACGATAGTGATCAAGAAGAAGAGTCCTGCGAAGGAGATAATAATTCCAAAAGAGACAAAATGAAGAAAAGCAGCAGTGGCAAGAAAAGTGTATTAGGTGGCCTTATGAGGAATTTGAGCAAGTCCAGAAGCAAAAAGAATAGAGACGAAAATTGAACATTCAGGATCGGGGTTGAGCCGTTTACATTGACGGGGTTGAGTATTATTTTTCTTCATGAGACATGTTTATTTATATTAAGTTAAATATTTAATATTCACAGAGTTACAAAATCATCTACTTTTTCACTTCCGACACGAGTTTCGTCTAATTCGTAGACATTTTCAAGGAAACTGCTCTCAGGGCCGGCTCAAGAGAATTTGCCGCCTAGGCAAAATGAATTTTGCCGCCCCCTGAATATAATATTTAATTTGTTCGTTAATTAATATAAATAGTAAAAGTACTCATATTCATATTTTTAATGATGATACTGAATAGTTATCCCTCCTAGTAATGAAATTCATGATTTTTGCACGAATTTCAACTAAAATCTGGCCATGAATTTTCCTCTGGTTAATATTGAACAATTCAGAGTCATATATATTTACAACACAAATAATGGACACTAAACCTTTCTGTTTTAATTAGAAATTTTCATTCAAGAATGTAACATAAAATTAAGTCACTTTCTTTAAGTCACGTTGAAATCAAACAAAACATTGATAAATTTATTAAGTCACGTTGAAATCAAACAAAACATTGATAAATCTGATTTGATTGTAAACAGATACCTGCTTGACAGAGTGTATTAATTTGTAATTTAAATTTACCTCTTTGTTTGTTGAAATCAAACAAACCATTGATAAATCTATCTGATTTGATTGTAAACGGATACTTGCTTGACAGAGTGTATTTGTAATTTAGATTTACCTCTTTGTTTGTTGAAATCAAACAAAACATTGATAAATCTATCTGATTTGATTGGAAAGTCAATAGTCAATACAAAACGAGCTATTTTACAATTTGCTAGATTTATATTTTGCATACACATATTGAGTGGAAGTCCTCCGCCCTATTGACCATGCTCATTAACGTATCTCAATGTGACGTACAGAAGATTTATATTGCTTATATGTACCTCTATGTTTCTAACCGTGTGATTCCATTCCAATCAATGATAATATTAGCCCAGGATACATATGGCAGTAAATACGCTAAACGTTTATTTTTTTGTTTGGATTGTTTGGTATGGTGCTGTGAATGTATCATTTAGTTTATGACCTCTAAATATTGGGGGGTCAATAAAAGGTTGTGGTATGGTAGAATGGAGGAAAGCAACGCCAATCCCAAATACATAGAATTGGGAAAAGTTGAAGTTAAAGAAGAAGATGATGATCGAAATTGGATAACGAGGTATGGTAGAATGGAGGAAAGCAACGCCAACCCCAAATACATAGAATTGGGGAAAGTTGAAAAAATTAGAATCATTACACATTTTTTAAATCAACGACATCACAGGCGTATTACGAGATAATCACAAGCTGTTTTGTAAAAATATTACAAACTGGATCATGGCTAATTTCGGTATTTATACCTTCAGAATTCCAATGTTTCACTATTGGTTTTTAAGATTATCAAAAAAATCACCCCTGGTTTAACTATTGGTTTTTATGATTGATAAATTTTGTTATGAATTATCACTCATATACCCAAAAATGCACGTCTATATGTATACATTTTTTTTCATATCCCGCTGAAAATAAAATTCCATTTTGATTTTGCCGCCCTAGGCGGTTGCCTGGTTTGCCTATATGGTAAAGCCAGTCAGGGCCGACTGCTCCAGTTTCCTTGAAAATTAAAAAGTAAGTGAATCCTCGTCATAAATATCGGCAGTGTTTTTTAAAGTTACCAATAGGATGTCTAATATAAATTTGTTAACTAAAATCATCTAGACCAGAGATTCACAACCCAGACCCCAAAACGATGTCGAGGGCCAAAGTCAAGCCCAATTACAAAATTCATTTTTAAATCAAATCCGTAGATATTTACGGTCCAATTCTGCATCGAGGACTGGAGCCATTTTTTCTTTTCTTTCAAATTTTCAATCGGCTATTTACCGCCCTGGATTATTCCTCGTCCCTACAATTTTTTTATGATCGCGCCCGAAGCGACAACAATATGGTAGTACCTGTCCAGTTGTGTTTAACCTGATTCCCCCTCCTCTCTTGCTCTACGATTAACCTTTGAAGTGGATATAGCGGTAGCGGTCAGTAGTATTGAACGAAAAATCAAATCTTTGAGAAACTACATGCAACTGGTTTGCATTACGGACAATGCACTAGCTTCTCCTTGCTTTCTGCATGGGTAATGGAAAAGATATTGTTTCCGACCATTCCTTTAGTCGCCTTTTACGACTGACATGGACATGGGTGCCTTGGAAGTATTCTAATCAAATCCCCCTATCCACAGGCAACCACATCGTAAACAAACTAATTAATCATGTACCATTTTAACTTAGATGTGTTTTTAAAGGCTTTTTTCTTGTATGTGTTGGGCGGGGGTGGTGGTCATAAATTTTTCGATCTACTTTTTGGGGTCGCTGCTCACAATAGGTTGGAAACCCCTGATGTAGCCTTTGTAACTCTGTGAAATTCCATAATATATAGCTTAGAATAATAATCATCTATATATTACCAGAACGGGTTCGCCTTCACAAATACAAACAGATTAGTCCCCTATTTATGATTACTCGAATTTTATCGGAACCACTTCAAATATTCTACTAAAGAAAAAAACATACCCACCTATTTTTGATGAGGTTTTCTTTGGTATTTTTGGGTTTATACAATGTGGATATTAAAGTAAACAAGATAGGTGCCAACTTTCGATTTTTCAATATGAACCCCCATTTTTTCCTTCCAAATTTGCATTTGCACATGTAATTTTTTACTTTCCTTATCATATAAAAAACAGGAAAGTAATGTCTGAAATTATCGATGTCGAGTTTTCAATGCCAAAACACGTTTCGGGGTCCCCAGAGCCCAAATCTCGAGTTTCAGTAATTGGTCCGTGTGTGTCAAGTAGGACAATTGCTAGAGAGTTGAAATTTGTTATCTATGTCAGTTTTATGCCATGAACGGCAAAATAAGCTTTTGGTCGAATATACCGTTGGTGATTTTATGCCGCTTTTTAGCGGTTATCGCATATCCTGCTTAAAATGAGAACGCTTATAGCTTTAAACTGGTGTCTATTGATATCAATTTCCTACAAGAAATTGAAAAATACAACTTAGGCTGAAGTGTAATATATTGTTGACCGCTAATTAGCGGTTGAAGGCCGCCTCGTAGCGGTCCGGCCTAAAACCAGAAAGAAAAGAGCTGGCACTTGAAATTTGGTGCCTACTCATACGAATTTCATACAAGAAATTGAACAATACAACTTGGGTTGAGGTATAATCGAGATTGGGTTCTGCAGACCTCAAAACGTGTTTTGACATAGAAAACTCGACATCGAAAATTTCAGCCCCTTACATTACTTTCTTCTTTGTTATAGATAAGGAAAGTCGGGTGATGTTCACACCAGACTTTCATATACTATAGTCACCTTCCTTTGTTGTTTGGCATTATGTAAGGTTATTACGAGGGTCGTTTTTTTTCAACCTCCGAAAGGCTATAAATAAAAGACAAGTTCATCTAAAACAACAATTTTATTACCAAAAGATTAGTACACTTACGGTTACTTTTCGACATAATCACCGAAGAGATTGAGGCATTTGTCATATCTGTGGACAAGCTTTGAAATACCTCTTCAAAGAAAGTTGCCACCAATGAATTCAAGTAGTCCCTACTATGTTTTGGGATCAACAAAACACACCTTGTTGATCCCATGTGCTTGTGGATTTTATGGAGCCCGAAACCACAATCAATGCAGCTATTTATTGTGAAACTTTACAACGTTTGCGTAGAGCCATTTAGAACAAACGAAGAGGAAAGCTGACCGCTGGAGTTGTTCTGATCTATGACTATGTCCGTCCACACACTGCTGGAGCAACTGAACGGCTACTCTAACAATTTGGATGGGACATTTTCGATCGTCCGCCATACAGTCCTGACTTAGCACCCAGTGACTTTCATCTTTTTCCTGAACTGAAGACGTGGCTTGGTGGGAAGCGCTTACAAACCAATGACGACCTTCAAACCAACATCAAGGACTATTGAATTCATTGGCGGCAACTTTCTTTGAAGAGGGTATTGCAAAGCTTGTGCACGGATATGACAAATGCCTCAATCTCTTCGGTGATTATGTAGAAAAGTAACAGTCTTCAAAGCCGTATATTATCGATATACCTAAATATCGACAGCCCCACTAATCACTATTAAGGTAATAACTCCAACAAGAAGCAACGGAGAGTTATTTCTGACGTGGAAACGTTAATTTTTTTTTTTTATTCAATAGTGATTTTTTTTTTTTCGATATGATCGAAACCTTAATATCGATATACCTAAATATCGACAGCCCCACTAATCACTATTTAGGTATTATCTCCAACGATAAGCAACCGAGAGTTATTTCTGACGTAGAAACATTAATATTTTTTTAGATTCGAAAGTGATATTTTTTTCGATATGATCGACATCTTAATATCGATTATATCGAAACCTTAATATCAATAATATTGATATAAATATCGACAGTCCTACTAATTACTCTTAAGGTACTATTTCCAACACGAAGCAAAGCAGAGTTATTTCTGACGTAGGAACACAAATATTTTTTTAGATTCGGTAGATAGGTATATTTTTTCTGTTGATATTATCAAAATCTTAATATAAAATATCGATTATCTATATCGAAACCCGATTATTCGATATTTGATATCCCTGTTTGATAGGTCTCACTTGAAATTTCCATTCACATGAAATCTATCGTAATACCAAATGCACAAAAAAGCGAATCATAAATGTTCGTATTTTTTAGAAAATGCTACGGAGGGGGGGGGGGGGGCNGGGGGGGGGGGGGGGGGGTGCTGCAGGAGAGACCCCCCCAAAGTTCTTGCAATAGAAAAATCGTATATGAATATCTAATTTTCAATATTTTTTACGCAGCATTACAACATAATATATCACGGCCCAGAGTAGTTGAAAATCTCTTTGCGCTTGTAGAATTCACCTTGCTCTTGGAATATTATGACATTTTTTGACACACTATTAAATAAATGCATTTATTTCATTAGTTCCCTCCCTAAAATTTTACCCTGATTCGCCTGATACGACCTGATTCCGAGAAAAATCAAGTGATCATAAATTGTTAACTACCCTGTATGTCTGTAGAAGCGAAACCGGTTTGGTAAAGTTTTGTTGAATTTTGTGAAGATTTAAAGTTAAGTGTGTTTTCTATTTAGTAATATTTATTTTAATATTAAGTGTTGTTTTTGATTTTTTTTAGTGTGTCTAGATGGTAGATTTAATTTGTAGTTTTTTCCCTTCTAAAGGCATAGAGTTTTTTTGCAACAAACTTGGATGCAGCCACATTCTTCTCCTTGCATAAAGTATTCTTTGCAAGAAACTTGGATGCAGCCACATTCTTCTCCTTGCTTAAAGTATTCTTTGCAACAAACTTGGATGCAGCCACATTCTTTTCCTTGCATAAAGTATTCTTTGCAACAAACTTGGATGCAGCCACATTCTTTTCCTTGCATAAAGTATTCTTTGCAACAAACTTGGATGCAGCCACAATCTTCTCCATAAAGTATTCTTTGCAACAAACTTGGATGCAGTCACATTCTTCTCCTTGCTTAAAGTATTCTTTGCAACAAACTTGGATGCAGCCACATTCTTCTCCTTGCATAAAGTTTTCTTTAAAACAAACTTGGATGCAGCCACATTCTTCTCCTCGCATAAAGTATTCTTTGCAACAAACTTGGATGCAGCCACATTCTTCTCCTTGCATAAAGTTTTCTTTGCAACAAACTTGGACGCAGCCACATTCTTCTCCTTGCATAAAGTTTTCTTTGCAACAAACTTGGATGCAGCCATATTCTTTTCCTTGCATAAAGTATTCTTTGCAACAAACTTGGATGCAGTCACATTCTTCTCCTTGAATAAAGTTTTCTTTGCAACAAACTTGGATGCAGCCATATTCTTTTCCTTGCATAAAGTATTCTTTGCAACAAACTTAGATGCAGTCACATTCTTCTCCTTGAATAAATTATTCTTCGCAGCAAACTTGGATGCAGCCACATTCTTCTCATTGCATAAAGTATTATTTGCAACAAACTTGGATGCAGACACATTCTTTTCCTTGCATAAAGTNTCGCGTTTCACATTTGATGGCTTATCTCGAAAAAAATTTCGGGGGGGGGGCTATAGCCGGCCAGCCCCCCCTTTGTGTACGCCCATGCTCCATAGATTTCTAATTATTTTATGTCATTTTCGTAGATATAAAAAGCTCTACAAATTTGAAATTTGGTCATTTGAAATTAAAAATTTCAAATGACCAAATTTCAAATTTGGTCATTTGAAAATTAAAGATTTCAAATGAAAAAAATTCAAAGAATGCCATTTTGTTATATTTTAACAAATGTAACAATAGCTAGTTCTAGCTATTTGAATAGCTAGTTCTAGCTATTCACATCAATTTCAGAAAAGAAATTGAAAAATACAACCTAGGTTGATGTGTAATATATTGGTACAATATATATGTGTAATATATTGTAATATAATATATTGTTGGTTGCTAATTAGTGGTTAAAGATTGTTTTTTATAGATAAGGAAAGTCGTGTGATGTTCACACCAGATTTTTTGTTTCTCTCATCAATTAGTACTTCTTAATACACAATGTTAAATTTCTTTATGCTTTTCCTATTATTTTATCATTAAACTGAATTGATTTGTGTAAGATAAGGATACGATCGCTTGAATAAATTAATAAATTTAATGTCTAAAATAACATTTCCAAGTTTTTGTATTTTTTCATTTAATATATCGGTGCTATAACCCATACCGGGTACTGCTGACTCATTTAGCAGTGCATGGAGCTCATTACGCTGAAATCAAAACGAGAGATTTCAAAATTATTTTCAGGGCGGTAGACAGAAAATCCGGGCCGGGGGGGTGGGGGGAAATTGACGAGCCTCTCTATTATTCTTTCATCTAAAATCACCGTATGGGCAGTAATAAAAGTATAAATAGGCAATTCACTTAGTTGATGTGAAAAGGCGTGTAAGCTTCTTTTTGGCAACAAATAATTCGATTATCAGATGTTAATGTTTACGAAATATACCAATATTTATGATTGCTGTACAAGCTGAAAGGTCGCACTATATTTTAAAATCAGTGTCCTACAATAGCCATTGTCCCATATTAGCCCACTATCACTAAATATTTAGTGAATGTATATAGATATTAAAGGATTTTATCTACGGGACGAGCCCTCGATTCATAATTAATGGTATAAAACATTAATTAAAATACAATCAGGCAATTATACCGGGGAAACGTTGCAAAAATAGAAGAGAAGAACTCAGCTATTGCTCCGACCGCTCATTCTGACCAAATCTTGAAAGGAATTTAAAGTTTCTGGACGTTATTCGATGTTTGCTGAAAGTAAATTTTTTCATAAATTACATCATTCGGATGTTATAGGTAATTCAAAAACTCAAATTAACTTCAGAATTGACGGTTTTATGCAGTTAATAAAATTTACATTCTCTGTTTTTTTTTTTTTTTTTTTTTTTTACTTTTCAATTGGTTTGACCAATCTAGCGATATTGGTGCCTTTTTTTTATAATCGAACAGCCAGTTGCGGATTTAAACTTTCGCAGCCCCTAATAGGCAATTTTTCTCCGCCTTAATTTTGACAAGAAATGCGATTGCCGCTGCAGTATGCCTTGCAAATTTTTTTGCCGCACCAGGCTATGGCCTATGTTGCTTTTACTGCGAAGAGCTATGAGTATGATTTGCAAATTTTCGAAAAAAATCCAAAAGATATGTTAATTTTTCCTCAAAAAAAATCATCGGAATTTTTCTTAACTATGACCCAAAAATATTGCTTTTGGGAGAAAATGTCCGAAAAGCGCGAGCACAGTCCACCGAAGCATAGAATGACAAATCACATGTTCACAGATTATTTCCTAACTCTTGGGAATCGATTCATTTCCGGTGGTGACTGGAATGCAAAACACCTACAATGGGGCTCAAGACTATGCACAACAAAAGGTAGAGCACTGAAATTATGTATTGAAACTCATAATTTTCAAACTCAATCAACAGGGGAGCCAACCTACTGGCCAAGTGATCCAAATAAAATACCCGATTTATTGGATTTCTTTATCATCAATGGAATATCCAAATATTATCTAGACATAGAAAACTGTTTAGACAGCAGTTCTGACCATTCACCCATTATTGTGACTGTCAGCACTGTTATAATTAAAAAACAAAGTTTTCAGAAGCTATACAATAAGAAAACAGACTGGGAATCTTTCCACGACTGGATTGAAAAAAACATCAACTTGAAAGTTTCTTTGAAAACGGACGATGAGATAGATGATGCAACCCAGTACATCACCAGTTTAATTCAAGAGGCAGCATGGCGCTCAACCCCAGAAATTGATGCCTACCAAACAAATGACAACAGTATTCATTATACAAAGGAGGTAAGAGAAAAAATATTAGAAAAAAGAAGACTGAGGCGTGTCTGGCAAATCAGTAGACACCCTGTAGACAAAACTATATTCAACAAAGCATGTAAAGAACTTAAAGAAATGATACGAAAAAGTAAAAATTATGCGTTCCAGTGTCATTTAGAAAGTCTGTCTCCTTATGAAAGTGATGATTATTCATTATGGAAAGCTACAAAACAACTGAAGAGACCTCAAAAGCCGGTACCTCCCATAATGAATAATAATGGTCACTGGGCACGAAAAGATGAAGAGAAGGCGAAATTGTTTGCTGAACATCTTGCGGATACTTTTAAACCACATCCAGCATCAGGAAGCAACGAGGACAACCT
>CM022876.1:25141472-25151543 GCA_012654025.1 Pachypsylla venusta | reverse complement strand
AAAAAAAAAAAAAAAAAAAAAAAAAAAAAAAAAAAAAAAAAAAAAAAAAAAAAAGTCCAATGCTGTGATAATGTTTTGCAAAGATGACCAAATGCTGTTATTCCAGTAGGCTAAGTTCAGATGTTACCGCGGTACCGCGGGAGCATTATTCTCAGAACAACGTATGTACGCGCGGCAGTCTGGCACATCAAAATATTTTCTTGGCTACTTTCTTTTGCCTCAAACCGCGCGGAATAACTGAACAAATCGATAGAACTAGTACTAGCGCAGCACGCGGTACTGCGCGGTCATGTAGACAATATGCACTTTTTAGATAGATCTTGTGCTGCGCGTTTCGGGGTACTGCGCTATACCGCGCGATCATCTGAACTTAGCCTAATATATCAAACAAAAGAACACCAAGAAAAAAAAACGACCGTGCTATATTAAGACGAAACAAGATTGGAATGTGAATATTTTCAACATGATTTTTGAATAAGAGGAAAAAAAAATCATTTCAGGATTTTTACTTTCTCTTCCATAGAAGATAAAGTATTGTATTCGTGCAAGAGAAAGTCTAGTACGGTTTTCCGTACCATTTATTTTTACATATACTTGTTCAGGTCGCGAATTGATTACGATTAGCCTTAACATGAACTTGCAACACCAGCGTTTTTCAGATACCTCAAAAATTCACGAAAAAATATTCATATTTTTACTTTCCTTATCCTATAAAAAGGAAAGTAATTACAGGGCTGAAATTTTCGATGTCGAGTTTTCAATGCCAAAACACGTTCTGGGTCCCCAGAACAAAATCTCGGATTTCAGCCATTGGTCCGTTTATGTGTGTGTGTCTGTCTGTGAACAAGATATCTCAAGAACGGCATGTGCTAGAGACTGTATGTCAGTTTTATGCCATGAACGCGAAAATAAGCTTTTGGTGGAAATCGAATATACCCTTGCCGGTTTTATCCACTTTTCATCGGTTTCGCCTAAAACCAGAAGGGAAAGAGCTAGCTTTTGAAATTCGGTGCCTATTCATATCAATTTTATACAAAAAATTGAAAGGTACTACTTAGGTTGAAGTTTTTATTGAGTTAAGACCGCTTTACGACCCATTTTCCCCATAAGAACTACATTGACGAATTTGGAATTCCTTTCTGTTAATTTTAAATGTGGGACCGGTCACTATTGAATAGTTCTCCTCAAACATTACTCACTTCGGCCTTTCTGTGGAAGATATTGAAGTATTTATAAACAGGTCACTATTGAATAGTTCTCCTCAAACAATACTCACTTCGGCCTTACTGTGGAAGATATTGAAGTATTTATAAACGGGTTCCTTTCCTTTCTGTTAATTTTAAATGTGGGACCGGTCACTATTGAATAGTTCTCCCCAAACAATACTCACCTCGGCCTTTCAGTGGAAGATATTGAAGTATTTATAAACGGTTTCCTTTCCTAGTCTGTTATTTTAAATGTGGGACCGGTCACTATTGAATAGTTCCCCTCAATAAGTACTCACCTTGGCCTTTCTGAGGAAGATATTGAAGTATTTATAAACGGGTTCCTTTCCTATTCTGTTAATTTTAAATGTGGGACCGGTCACTATTGAATAGTTCTCCTCAATCAATACTCACCTCGGCCTTTCTATGGAAGATATTGAAGTATTTATAAACGGGTTCCTTTCCTATTCTGTTAATTTTAAATGTGGGACCGGTCACTATTGAATAGTTCTCCTCAAACAATACTCACTTCGGCCTTTCTGTGGAAGATATTGAAGTATTTATAAACGTTTTCCTTTCCTTTCTGTTGATTTTAAATGTGGGACCGGTCACTATAGAATAGTTCTCCCCAAACAATACTCACCTCGGCCTTTCTGTGGAAGATATTGAAGTATTTATAAACGGGTTCCTTTCCTTTCTGTTAATTTTATATGTGGGACCGGTCACTATTGAATAGTTCTCCCCAAACAATACTCACCTCGACCTTTCCGTGGAAGATATTGAAGTATTTATAAACGGGTTCCTTTCCACAGTACTGACCTCGGCCTTTCTATGGAAGATATTGCAGTATTTATAAACGGGTTCCTTTCCTATTCTGTTAATTTTAAATGTGGGACCGGTCACTATTGAATAGTTCTCCTCAATCAATACTCACCTCGGCCTTTCTGTGGAAGATATTGAAGTATTTATAAACGGGTTCCTTTCCTATTCTGTTAATTTTAAATGTGGGACCGGCCACTATTGAATAGTCCTCCTCAATCAATACTCACCTCGGCCTTTCTATAGAAGATATTGAAGTATTTATAAACGGGTTCCTTTCCTAGTCTGTTAATTTTAAATGTGGGACCGGTTACTATTGAATAGTTCTGAAATATATCAGTATTAATAATTGCCAAATAAAATCCGTTTTCATTCCTTCTATTTATCCAACGAAATTGATTTTGGAGATCATTCTTGAACGTTGAGTACATCATATTACAAAAGGGTTTTTCAATATAGTATAAATGATTGGTTGTAGGAAATCCTTCACGTATATTCTTAGCTTGGATCATATATGGTATGACATCGTTACCAGTCCCATTGATCGCAAGGCAAGGTAACATTCTAAAATGGATGCAGTCTGTAAGAATCATAAAAAAATCTGGTGTGAACATCACACGACCTTCCTTATCTATAAAAAAAGAAGAAGAAAGTATTGTAATGAGCTGAAACGAAATTAAAAATTTTAAATTTGATGTCGAGTTTTAAATGCCAAAACAAGTTTTGAAGTCTCCAGTGCGGAAATACAATTATGTAGCAATTACACTTCTTGATAATTTGATATGATTAGGCACCAAATTTCAAGTTCTAGGTCTTTCCATTGTGGTTTTAGGCAGAACAGCCAAAAAGCGGCCTTCAACCTCTAATTAGTGGCCAGCAATATATTACACTTCAACTGAAGTTGTATTTTTCAATATCATGTATGAAATTGATATGAATTGGCACCAAGTTTAAAGTTCTAGCTGTTACCGTTTAAGCAGGATATGCGAATACCGCTAAAGAGCGGCATAAAACTGCCAACGGTATATCCGATTTCCACCAAAAGCTTATTTTGCCGTTCATGGCATAAAACTGATATACATACCAAATTTCAAGTCTCTATCACTTGCGGCTCTTGAGATATCTTGTTCACAGACAGACGGACAGACAGACAGTCAGTCAGAAACACACGGACCAATGGCTGAAACTCGAGATTTGGGTTCTGGAGATGTCGAAACGTGTTTTGGCATTGAAAACTCGACATCGAAAATTTCAGCCCATTACAAAACTTTCCTTTTTCTAGGATAAGGAAAGTAAAAAAACTCTGCTATTCAGGATTTATGTACGGCGTGTCCCAGAATGACCGCACACCCTACATTAGGATATTAAAATGGCCGCGGACGATTTCTTTTTTTTTTTTTTTTTTTTTTNTTTTTTTTTTTTTTTTTTTTTCATAAAAAGATGCAATAGGTACCTAGTTACCCATTTTAAATTTCAACAAAATTGGATTTTAGAGATTTCGTCCAATTGCGACGTTCTTGATCAATAGATTTTCAGTACTTTGAATGATGCTGTCGGCTCTAGTTAATATTATTTTCTTAAATTTCGTGGAAAATTATTAAACTGTTTACTTTTAAAAGGAATTTTTATTTTAAGGACCTTGTTGGGCCCCTGGCGTGAGACCATATTGGATAAAATGATTCCATAATTACTGACTTTAAATTTCATCAAAATTGGTTATGTGGTTTGGGTTCTAGAGCTTCGGTCCAAAATATATGTGCGGGGCTCTAAAAGAAATGAAAATCTCTGGAGAGCTTATAGCAGATAGAAACAGATTCAGGGAGCAAGTGGAAGAATTCCAAGGATAAAAAAAGAGAGAAAAAAAGAAGACATGAGCTCCGTGGACAGAAGAAAGAAAGATTGAACACAGAGAGAGGATGAAGAAATATTGGGAGGAAAAGAAAAAGAAGAAGACAGGAGCTCCTTGGATAGAAGAAAAAAAGATTCAACACAGAGAGTGGATGATGAAATATTGGGAGGAGAAGAAAAAGAAGAAGAGAAGAGCTCCGTGGACAGAAGAAAGAAAGATTGAACACAGAGAGAGGATGATGAAATAATGGGAGGAGAAGAAAAAGAAGAAGACAGGAGCTACGTGGACAGAAGAAAGAAAGATTCAACACAGAGAGAGAGGATGATGAAATATTGGGAGGAGAAGAAAAAGAAGAAGACAGGAGCTCCGTGTTCAGAAGAAAGAAAGATTCAACACAGAGAGAGGATGATGAAATATTGGGAGGAGAAGAAAAAGAAGAAGACAGGAGCTCCGTGTACAGAAGAGAGAGAGGATGAAGTAATATTGGGAGGAGAAGAAACAGAAGGAGTGACTAAATGTATTCTAATGTTTTTCGCAGTCCTGCAATGGCGAAATTCGAAGGAAAGTTAGTTTTTGGCCACAAAGGATTCCCAGGTTCTTGATTTGGTTCACACTACCAAAATAGGTAGTGTAAATGGCTCGATTTTTTATGAAGTAAGTATACTCCAACGTGAAAAAATATATCTGCAAACATTTAATATGATTATCAGTAATTAATATTATGGTAAAATGACTAACATTGTAGTTTAACTTTTGTACCTATTCTTACCTCGAATATTTTCTGTTTTGAATGCAGTGTCGGCTTGCATCAATACAATGGGGTCTAATAATCCACGTTCTGGATCTATGACGATGTGATAATCAAACCCCTTATAATGAAATTTAAGGATTCCTATAACAAAATGGAAATATGCCGTAAATATCACACGTGGAGAGTTGTCTTAAAATGATTTTCCACGCCCTTCTACACCAAAGCTACTAACAATATTCAATGATCATATGGACAATCAAAAACACGTACACAATATAGGAATCTTTAGGGAAAACCCGTTGTTACACTATGTGGGGAGGAATAGGAAACAGCCTCTCATGTGATCTTTGAATGCATTGCCCTACTCAATTGGAGAATGAGTATCATCGGGTCACTAAACACCAGAGAGGAACTCGTTCAAAACCATCTGGTAAGAAGAATGCTTAAATCTGGAAAAAAAAACACTTTGAGCAGTTGAACAATAGCTGGAGAAATAGGTAAGCTTAACCTAATAGACAAAAAGCATACCAATCCATCTAATAGACGCGTTTGTATTATGTACCCACTGTAGTACATGGTACATGCGTTCCAATCCATCCAGATGTGTATGTATTATATACCAATAGTGGTACATGGTACATGCGTTCCAATCCATCCAGATGTGTATGTATTATGTAGCAATGGTGGTACATGGTACATGCGTTCCATTCCATCCAGATGTGTATGTATTATATACCAACAGTGGAACATTGTACATGCGTTCCAATCCATCCAGATGTGTATGTATTATGTACCAACGGTGGTACATGGTACATGCGTTCCAATCCAACCAGACGTGTATGTATTATGTACCAACGGTGGTACATGGTACATGCGTTCCAATCCAACCAGGCGTGTATGTATTATGTACCAACGGTGGTACATGGTACATGCGTTCCAATCCAACCAGGCGTGTATGTATTATGTACCAACGGTGATACATGGTAGTTCATGGTACATGCGTTCCAATCCAACCAGGCGTGTATGTATTATGTACCAACGGTGATACATGGTACATGCGTTCCAATCCAACCAGGCGTGTATGTATTATGTACCAACGGTGGTACATGCTTCATGCGTTCCAATCCATCCAGATATGTATGCAAGGCCGTACCCAGGGGGGTCCGGGGGTCCAGACCCCCCCNCCCAACCCCCCCCTCCCCCCGAAATTTCAATCTTTTTTTTTTTTAATGAATATACTCTACTTTGCACGTGACCTATAATATTAAAAAAACAGCAGCAACAACAACGAAAACATAAACAACAGCAGCAACAACAGCAGAAATAACAACAACAACAAAAAACAACAACAGCAACAACAAAAACATCACCTTCCATGATAATCATTTTCAGGTGTTAGTCCTGGCTTGGCTGTCAATGCTTCGGACCCCCCCCCCCACCGAAAAAAAAGAACTCGCCTGCTAGATGATTGTCAATAAAAGTATTACGATCTATTCCGGGCATTCTCATCTGCAAATTTGTATAATCTTCACTTGCACCGGCGAACACAGTTGTCAAATAAACATTGTCCTTGTATTGAGGATTGTTTTGTACGAAGCGTGATAGCACCTTAACAATTATTCCGTAGATTGATGAATCTTCATGAAATGTGGCTTTGTAGCGTATAAATGCTGTTTGGAAATATCTTGGACTCAGATTATCCATATTCAAATTTTTTGAATTAATCTTTCGAACGAAATTCTTTTTGAAACTGAAAAAAAATTGAACATATAGGTAGGGCGTAAGCTGAGGCGCACGCGACGCAGCACATGCAACGCAACACACATCAGTGTCGCCATTTTTCCTACCGCGTAAGCTGAGACGCCTGCGTGTGTGTGTTTTCGTCTATTTCTTGCTGTTGGCTAGGTAGTTGCTTTTCGTCTATTTATTGTTGTTGGCTAGGTAGTTGTTTTTCGTCTATTTATTGTTGTTGGCTAGGTAGTTGCTTTTTTGTCTATTTATTGCTGTTGGCTAGGTAGTTGTTTTTCGTTTATTTACTGTTGTTGGAAAGGTAGTTGTTTTTCGTCTATTTATTGTTGTTGGCTAGGTAGTTGTTTTTCGTCTATTTACTGTTGTTGGTTAGGTAGTTGTTTTTCGTCTATTTATTGTTGTTGGCTAGGTAGTTGTTTTTCGTCTATTTATTGTTGTTGGCTAGGTAGTTGTTTTTCGTCTATTTATTATTGTTGGCTATGTAGTTGTTTTCCGTCTATTTATTGTTGTTCGCTATGTAGTACTTCTCATGTCTCCACAGTTTCCAATAGTGATTGAACTAATAATCTTACTTAAATAAAGTGTCAATGTTATTGGTTGGCCCTTGAGCCACCATCGATTTCATAATAACAGTCAGTTTCCCCCGAATGTCTTCTACAACAGACCAATCATCTATTTGTGCTGCCTTAATGGATTCACCAAATATTTGTGGCTTTTTAACATGCAGAGTAAAGTGATACGAATTAGCATACAAACAACCCCACCTTTCTTCTAATGCATAACCTGAAAAGGAAGAATATTTTTTAACACACGATAAGGAAAGCGTATGTTTGGCGTCTAATCTCGAAAAGGTACCAGGCAGATAGTATTAATTTTTTTTTGGAGCAAGTTACAAACTTAAAATGCATTTTCATATAATTTAAAAAGTGTTTTTAAACGATTTAGGGGTGGGAGAATAATTAATTTACTTTAATTTTAATTTATTTTGAAAAAAAAAAAAAAAAAAAAAATTCTTCCGTAGTTATTGAACTAGTTGAATATATTGAACTGAAGCAGACATAGTTGTACCAACATGAAAGTTTGTTTATTAGTGATATATAAGATTTGAAAACTTCAGAGCAAGTTTGTTTATTTTATCAATATAAGCATTAAGATGAACGTCCCCCCCCCCCCCCCCNCTCCCCCCCCCCCCAGAGAGGTTAGGAAACGTTTTTATCGGCCATGTCTCGATTAAACTTGTTCTTCTCATAAAGTCGCTCCCTAAGATCTCTGGCATCATTCGGAAAAGAACTAAAATAAATTTAATCGTAGAGATTTTTTTTATTTTCATGTTACCTACCCTGTTAAATAAACAATAATAAACCTTTGATTTCTCCAAAGTTTCGTCGATTTTCAAGCAATTAAACTGTGAATTAAACATTTAAAATTGAGTTTTCTCGTATTTTCCACCATTTAATAGAGAAAATTAACTTTCTACTTTCAATTAATCATATTTTAAGTTAGGTTAGTTCCTCAGAAAAAAATAATAGTATATCTGTCTGGTCCGCTCGAAAAGTTAAAAATGAACGATTACCTACATTGCTAGAAATGTTTCTCTGTGAGGAATCTAGAATTAATATTAATAGTTAAGTGAAATGTTGATTGTGAGGAATCTAGCGGAGGAAATTAATATCAATTATCAAGTGAAATGTTGATTGTGAGGAATCTAGTGGAGGAAATTAATATCAATAGTGAAGTGAAATGTTGATTGTGAGGAATCTAACGCAGGAAATTAATAACAATATTCAAGAGAAATGTTGATTGTGAGGAATCTAGCGGAGGAAATTAATATCAATTATCAAGTGAAATGTTGATTGTGAGGAATCTAACGGAGGAAATTAATAACAATATTCAAGAGAAATGTTGATTGTGAGGAATCTAACGGAGGAAATTAATAACAATATTCAAGAGAAATGTTGATTGTGATGAATCTAACGGAGGAAATTAATATCAATTTTCAAGTTAAATGTTGAATATGTAATTTTGATACGTCCACTCATGAATAAAATTTTATGTAAATTTTATCAGTTCTCCTGGACAGAGAACTTTGATCAAATCATGGTTTCCCATTTACCCAAAAAGTCGATTCTTTTGAAAATTGCATAGGGGAAAAAAGTGCCACTTGGTATGCACCTTACATACTCCGGAAAAATCGAATATGTCCATAACTTTTGATTAGTTGAACCTTAAACGCAACTGAGACCGAACGTCCAAGTTGCGTTTAAAGTTCGAATGATATTATGAAAGAAAACTGTGTTTAAATGTCTCTTCCTGTCGTTACTCAAAAGAAAGCTGCTGCCCTAACCATTCCGTATGTCATTTTGCACAAGGGAGAATTTCAGATAGTTTTGACTTTTTGTTTTCTAAATTTAAAGATTTTTATTTTTAGAAAACATAAATTTTATTATACCAATGGAAAATATATGTTATGCCATAAATTTAAAACTGGTCAGACACGCATCCAGACCTTTATTTTTTGAATTATGGCCTTTTTTAAAATGGCGCCGCCGATGGTAATTAGCTATCATCACTACTTTTTATAGCACCAAATATTCTAAAACAATACAATAAAGAAATGAAGAAACAAGAAAGAAATGACAAATCTATCTATCTATACTTATAAAACGCAAAGGCCAGTTGGTATACTGACTGACTGACCTACTGACTGACGTATAATCAGCGTAGCTCCACGATGGATAAACGTAGAGACATGAAATTTGGCAGACAGATCCCTTTGGTATGTAGGTGCGTAATAAGAAAGGAATAAAATTAAAGTTCAAATGGAAGCAAGTTACTGCCAAAAATGACGCTATTTAGCTGGTCTTTTTGCAATTTTTTTCTGGGAAAACTAAAAGAAATAACGAAAAATGACCGAGAATAGACCCCCCCCAAAAAATAGTATAAAAGAAGCCCATAAAAAATATAAGATTTGAAAACTTCAGGTTTTTCTTTGATTTTTGGACGGTGTTCACCACCAAAAAATCGGTTTTGAGAAGTACCACTTCGGGAAGAGCGAGAAAGCTGAAATTTGATACAAATGTGTTCCGAAGTACAAAAGTCATATCCTTGAATAAAATATTGAATTTTCTAACTAGGAGCGGTGCTCACTCTGGGGGGTCGGTTCCACCAAAAAGCCATAGTTAAGAAATTGTTCCGCAGTGCAAAAATATTGAATTTTCTAAATAGGAGCCGTGTTCACGGTTCCACCAAAAATCTGAAATTCAGAAGATTTAATTTCGTAAGCTCGAAATTGTTGCTGAATTTTCTAACTTAACCGTAGCGAAGCACGGGAAAACAGCTAGTTATGTATATATGTTACGGTAAAACCAGATAATGCGGTGATTGTGTACAATCACCGGTAATTGTATACATTTACCGGAGTCTTTGGTGAAACTAGGAAATAATCTTTAAAAATCCTCTATTTACTACTTTTACCGGTAAATGTATACAATCGTCAGAGGAGTTTGGTGAAAGTAAGAAATTCAAATTTCAACGATCGACACGCAAGCCCAATGCTTTTGTTTATCACGTGCATGTGTGATCCCGTTATCAGTTCGCAGTGTTGATTCTTCGAAAGTGTTTGTATCCTTTTTTTAGCGAGCCGTTATCTTTGTGTTTTTTTTTTATATTTTTTTTTTATTATGAACTAGTTGAATATA
>CM022876.1:25126250-25139685 GCA_012654025.1 Pachypsylla venusta | reverse complement strand
TTTTTTGCTGTCACCCATCCATTGTTTGTCCCTACTCGGTGTAGCTTAACATTAGAGTTGCAAAATATGTCCTAAATGAAGGAGTAAGATGTCACCTAAAACTTTATCGCTTTGAGTTGATATGTCGTCGCGACAAATTTCGAGAAAGTATGTCATTTAGGTCGAAAATTGTGAACTTTTTTTCTGTCACCCATTCATTGTTTGTCCCTACACGGTGTAGCTTAACATTATAGGGATGGGACCTAGACAAAAATCTTCCCAGGAATGCGCTTATCAACTGTGTCAAATTTAATTGCAATCGGATAAGTAGTTTCAGAATCGGATTAGTAGTTTCATATACATCACAGAATTTGCGTGACGCTTCCGCGTCTCGGATTTTGCGTCTCGCTCTCGCGTCTCGCAAAAATAAAATTTCACTCTCAACATTTTTTCATAACGCGCCTGGAGAAGTATAACTTCAAAACAAAAAAAAAAAAAATTATTGTAATGGGCTGAAATTTTCCATGTCGTGTTTTCAATGCCAAAACACGTTTTGAAGTCCCCAGACCTGAAATACAATTATATATTACACTTCTTGATTTATTACACTTCAACATAAGTTGTATTTTTCAATTTCTTGTATGAAATTGATATGTTTCAAGTTCTAGCTCTTTCCATTCTGGTTTTAAGCGGAACCGCCAATAAGCGAACTTCAGCCGCTAATTAGCGGCCAACAATATATTACACTTCAACTTAAGTTGTATTCTTCAATTCCATGTATGAAATTGATATGAATAGGCACCAAGTTTAAAGTTCTAGCTATTAACGTTCTCATTTTAAACAGGATATATGAAAACCCCTAAAAAAGGCGTATATCCGATTTCTACCAAAAGATTATTTTGCCGTTCCTGGCATAAAACTGACATGCAACCAAGTCTCTGACGTTTGCCGTTCTAGAGATATCTTGTTCACAGACACACACGGACCAATGGCTGAAACTTGAGATTTGGGATCTGGGGACCCCAAAACGTGTTTTGTGGCATTGAAAACTCGAAATCGAAAATTTCACCCCATTACAATACTTTCCTTTTTAAAGGATAAGGAAAGTAAAAATTGTTCCTTAAACGTTTCTTGGGGCATTTTTTGACATGGGTCTTATTAAATGTCCAATGACTTATGGGGGGGGGGTACTGGGTGGAAAATGTCCGGACATATGGAGGGTACTGGTTGGAAAATGTACGGACATATGGACGGTACTTAGTGGAAAATGGCCTAAAGTGTTTGGATGTCCAATCAGTTGCATGATGTATGAAATCGTAATGAGATATCTTTCTGGGGACATGTCGTGTATATAAAAAAATTGTCCTATGATTAAATAGTCGATATTTTAAAATAAAAAAATCAAGGAAATTTTAAATCCAAACAGCTATTCATTTTGTTCTTTTTCATATTTATTCGGTCAAAACTTGAATATGGGTCCCATCATCAGTGGCCGATTGAACATTACCAATGCTAGTCGCATTGAAAATGTTCAACGTGAATTTCTTGATCGATTTCTTGACAGGTTTTGGCGTGGTCGTCTGTTGTATTCCTATGACAATATGATTAATCTTCTCAATATTGATACACTGTCTGACCGTCGTGAATTCTTTGCTGCTAAATTTGTTTTTAATGCACTTCATAATAATGTCGACCAACTATCTCTCATATCAAATATAATGTTGAAGGTTAGACAATATCCCAATCGTCTGTTTGAAAATACATTCTGCCTTGCTAATGTTTCTCCCCCTGATCTCTATTTTTTCTGTCCGTCTGCTGCTAATAAATTTGCTGCTATTGGTGTTAAATTTTTCAACAGTGCTGAGATTTTCTTTTCCGTAAAAAGACAGCTTAACGTGAACCCTTAAGCACTTTTACCAGACTGATTGACTCCAGGTTTTGGATTTTGTTAAAGATTGAGAAAAACTCAATTGTTAATTGTGACCTAAATAAATAAAAAAAGTAGGTAAAGCGTAGTCAAGTAAGTAGGTGTAGCATTTTTCCGGATTTTGTCTCAGAAGAAATAAATTTATTTTTGTTTTATTATTTTCAATAATGAATCTTCGGAATCGTCACAAAAAAAAAAAAAAAAAAAAANAGAAAAAAAAAATACCCCCCTCAAATTTTTAAGTTATACTTCTTTAGGCGCATTATGAAAAAATGATGAGAGTGAAATTTTAACATGCGCGCTCACCTGTAACAAAAAATTATCACCGCATCAGTGTAACACAAAATTATTACCGCATCAGTGTAACATAAAATTATTACCGCATCAGTGTAACATAAAATTAACACAGATGAACTTAATTATATGAAAAAATGATGAAGATGGAGTTAGGTATGAAATTTGAATATTGTATTTTATCATTCCATATCCATAGAATATCGTGGCTCAGTGGCAAGGCCTCTGGTTCATAGTTGCTAGGTTCTGAGTTCACTTCTGGGTTGGGATAGTATGTTTTTTTGAAATATTATTATATTTATTTTTAAAAAGAAGTATAACTTCTCACGCGCGTACATAAGTACGCACACCCATTTTTTTTTATATACTATTCACCATATTTTTTTGTCGGTGGCACCCTGTATATGTTACGTTTTTGATCTCAGCCAACAACCAAGGTCTCATGTGACCCCGCCTAGATAGCCGTGTACTTACATATTATATTTTGTAGTATTATTACAGAGATGGCGCAGATAATTGATCGGATGATTAAACTCATGACTATACAGTAACAAAAGTCGTGATGGGAGCAACTGAATTTGGCTGTGGTTATATTGCCATGTTAATGCGTGACTGAAATCTATCATCTCCAAATGGATATTTGCCTCGTTATTTGCTTAATCACTTTTTACAAAAAGGGGGAGGCCCATATCCGGGATTTTTTTTGGGGGGGTCATCTAAAAGTTTTTCCGGGGGGGGTCATGTAAAGGGAGTTTTACCATATAGGGATTTTAGGAAAAGTCAGGGGTAGTATTGGGAGGAATCCTCCCGGGCCCGGGGATTTCGATGGGCCCGTGTACCAAGGTGCTAAAAATTTTTTTAAAAAAAACTTTTACAACCTCGATTACCTAGTTTATGCAGTTTAAAACTTGATTGATTTGATTCATTGATCGCGATTTGTTATTAATAGAAGTAATTTAACATCATTAGTTTATATTATACATCATGGATACTTATATTTAATGTTTAGGTTATTTGCTTTTGAGGATTCATGGATTTTTGTATAGGGTACCTTTTCAGTCCCGGGCCCTGATTTTCTCTTGGCGGCCCTGGGAAAAATCAAAACTTTTCAAAAATTTTGGCTGTTTTAAACCCTTAAAACCCTATCCTGGATACGGACCCTGTAGGGTACTTTAGCACCAATAGAAAAGAATCGACCTCAGCTTTATTTATTTATTTTTTCGTGTTCGTTTTCTTGAATATTACATATGTGCTTCAATAAGAAATTTAACAAATTTGCAAATATTTCCTCTCATAGTTTCTAGGGAAAGAATTTACCACTCACTTAGGTGATTCGAATGGACTCATCAAGACGAGCCCATTCTCGACTCGCGTCGAGTGATAAATTTAAAAACAAGTTATTTTCATCAGAAATATAAAATAAAACCAATTGAAAAAAGTGGCATCTACAAAATAAATGTGCCCAAATTAGGTGAATACATCAATGCGTCACCAGAATAAAAGAACATTTTCCTTCAGTAAACAACAAAAACCCGGAAAAATCGAATTTGCTGATTTTATCATAACCAACAATATACCTGTATTAGAATGCAACATCGAGATGGTTGCATTCTAATACATTCGACAATTTTGGTTGAAGGCCAATCTATCGTTAGCGGTTTTTCTTCGCTTTTATTGTTTTTGGCCGATTTGAGATGGTTTCACGAATGCTGCCAAAAAGGAAAACAGGATTGAATTTCCAATTGTATGTAACTGAGCGCAAGAAATATTTAATTAAAGTCAAATGTATCGTTGGCGGTTTTGCTCTTTTGGACATTATTGAATCCTGAAACTCGAGATTTGAGCGATGTAACGATATCATGTACGTATATAGATTTCTTCACAACAGCTGTCGCCAATGGAAATCTATCACTTTCCAGCACAAATAATCGATATCACTACTTTCATAAGCGGAATTTTTTTGAAAGAGTGGGTGGAACTTGTTCTTTTTTCAATGATAATTTTTTGTGAGATATCAATATTTTTTGTAAAGATTACTAGCTATATGTAACTGATTATTTGGCGCTTTTTCTTTATTTCTTCTTCTTCTTTTTGATTACACAACATATCGGAAACCATGAAATTTTTGTGTAATCTGGACCCAAATGTCCACTAAGATCTAACATCAAAATATTAATAAAGTAATATGCACTACAAAGCAAATAAAAACAGCAATATTTATAGTGTATCTTCTTTCTTGAAGTTAGAGCACAGAGAGTTAACGAGTTTCAATTTTGTCATTTGTGGGTTTAATTGAATTTAAGTTTCTCTACCTTCATGCAAGATTTCAGCGTTTTAGCAGCTGAAACTAGATTACGTGCATTTTCTTCCTTGAAGCGAAACCGTTTTGGAGCACTGGTAGTAAAAGAGTGAATATATCTATTTTTCCATTTAATTGTATGTAAATATCTTCCTTCATGCAAGATTTCAGCGTCCTACCAGTTTAAACTAGTTTTCGAGCATCTCTTTCCCTAAAGCGGAACAGTTTTGGAGCACCGGAATTGAAGGAGTTCAAATATAATTTTTTTTTTGCTAAATTGTATGTATTCTAACTTTATGTTCTAACTTTATGCAAGATTCCAGTATTTTATCAGATAAAACAAAGTTCAAATTTTAGGATTTACCTATACCTTTACTTACTTTGATGTGAATTTCTAACTTCATGCAAAATTTGAGCGCAGTAGGTATAAGGGAAGTGCCTGAAAATTTTGATGATGAGTGAATAAGTCAGTCAGTGAGTGAGTATTCAAAAGTGCAAACTTTGAAATTACCTATCTCTTGTCCGGGTTAACATTAACTTTTGAAGTTTATCCTGTAGTATTGTACTCTACTACGAAATGTATGTTCAAAATTTTAATGACCTATCTCTTATGGAACCCGATCTCTGACGGTGTGAAAAACCTGGTGAATTGGTTCGTGTAAAGATGGACTGGTGTTTTCAGAAACTTGGCCTGGCGCAATGCAGTGCGCTCAGATCGCTTAACAGCAGTATCATGATTTCGAACCAAGTTCACCGCACGCCGGTCGGTTTGAAAGGAAGACCCACACAACTGGCAACACTTCTATTTCGTTTGCCCGTCTAAAGAAAATGTTTTCCACAACCTCTTGCTTCTTTAAGCAATGTTGTGTGAATTATCTTTTTTGATAGTCACAAAACCCAAATTGAAATTATAACTATCGAAAATTTATTCACTAAATCCATCCCTAATAATATTCCTGGAGATAAATTCTCCAATACATTTATATTTCAATTGGAAAAACTTCATTTTCTATCTGCAGACAAACGTTGACAGTTCCCAAAAGAAGAAGTCTATCTCCCCAACAGAATATAAATTTAGTGAATTATAATCACAATCTACGGCTAGGTACCGCTAAAAATCCATAATTGAGAAGTAGAATATCAGAATATTCTAGGAAGCTGAAATTTTAAATAAACATGCTCCGCAGTACAAAAATGTCATCCTTGCGTAAATATAACTGATATTCTAAATAAACAGGAGTCGTTTTCTCAATAGGGTAGATAGGTACCATCAAAAATCTAAAATTGAGAAGTACAGTTCGGGATCAGTTTGAAATCTAAAAAACGAAATAAAGGTATTCCGCTTTACGGAAATAATATCCATGAGTAAAATACTGACTTTCTAAATAAATAGGAGCCATTTCTACTCTACGGTATTTAGGTATGAATAAAAATCAAAATTGAGAAGTAAACTTCGGAAGAAGCTTGAAAGATCAAAATCGAAATAAAGGTGCTCCACGGTACAAAAATAATAACCTTGATCGAAATAAAGGTGCTCCACGGTACAAAAATAATAACCTTGAGTAGAATATTGATTTTTCTAAATAGGCGTTGATTNAAAAAAAAAAAAAAAAAAATAGGAGCCATTTTCACAAGAGGTACCACCAGAAATCAAAATTGGTATGTAGCACATCGGAATATAGGCTACAAAGCTGAAATTTGGAAAAAAAAAAGATCGCAGTTCAAAAATAACATCATTTTGTAAAATATAGAGTTTCTAAATAAATAGAAGTCGTTTTTACACTGGGGTAGTTGCGAACAAAAATCCAAAATTGTACAGTTCGGGTTAAGCAAAAAAAAATTTTTGTTAATAAAAATAGCCGATGTAGGCATTTTATTATTATTACACTTAAATCTAATGAACAATATTAATATATTAAAAATAAGAAAAAATAAACAGTTTATGTACATAACAGAAACAGACTCGTCTTATGAAGGTGGTTGAAATCTGGTGCACCTATGGATGGAAGCTCTATGTGAGCCCGTGAGGTTTTCTTCTTTTTAAACGTCTATATAGGTTGTCAACCTCGAGGAGATGGATAGCACCAGGATTGGCATGACCTCGGAGCCTTTCTTGGCGGGAAGATGCTTTTTTTCACAACATCTAATTCGCGATATAGGTCTTCGTTTCGAATGTACCAAGGAGAATTTACGATAATCCTCAAAACATTATTCTGGAATCTTTGTATTATTATTTTCTTATTAGAGTCACTGGTACAGCCTCAGAGCTGTGGACATGGTAGGTCCATGTAGGTTTTAGGACCTGATTTTAAAGCAGTACGAAAATAACATCCTTCAGTAAAATATTGAATTTGTCAATAAATAGGAGCCATTTTCACACGAGCAGTAGGTACTGCCAGATATCCAAAATTGAAAAGTTTCAATTTCAAAAATCTAGTATTTCGCAGCCGTAGAGACACACGGGCGTACATAGAGTGAATCGGGCTTTAAAAAAAGGGGATAATACTATAAATTAAATCTACAAACTAAGCATACTAATAAATACAAAAACGACACTAAATATTAAAAAAATAAATAAATATTTAAAAAAAAAAAAAAAATAAGATTAATNATATTAAAAAAAATAAATAAATATTACTAAATAGAAAACAAAGGTAACTTTTCTCAAATTTTAACAAGTTCCGCCTCTAGGGTGGTTGCCAATTTATGATCACTTGATTTTTCTCATAACCACTTCAAATAATAAGAATACAAAAACATTGATTTGATGATATATTTGATTCTATGAAAGGTGTTCGAAACATATCGTACAGAATGACCCAAAAGTGAAAACTACAAGTATGACCTATCAAATAGCATTAGACATTGGAGATAGAACTACACGTTTTTGGAGATAGAACTACACGTTGATCTCCATGGCCGTGTTGTTAAGAGTATTGGCTCGGAGGTTGTGGGTTCGAATCTCGTCCAGAGCGAAAATTTTCTGATCGAATTTTCCCGTTTTCGGAATGGCATGGCTGTAAAAAGGAGAGCCCAAAAGTAATACGAAAGCGGTCCCTGGGCATAACTTTTATTTTTAAANGTTCCAATCTCGTCCAGAGCGAAAATTTTCTGATCGAATTTTCTCGTTTTCGGAATGGCATGGCTGTAAAAAGGGTCATCTAATAATGATTTTCAGATAGTAAAACTAAAAATATTTGATATATGATGTACTTTTTATTGAAAATCTGGACAAAATCAAATTATTATTAAAAATGTACGTTTTTTTTTTTTTTTTTTTTTTTTTTTTTTTTTTTGTCTTATTTCTTTCGAAAAAGAAAAATAGACGTGGTTCCCCTGTATACATAGATAGTGCAATACATATTTCTATGTATTCGTTTCTTTATAGCACTGAAGATGTCTGTAGATGAGGGACCGGTTTGGTAATGTTTTGTTAAAGAAATATATCTTACACTATGTTTTAATAAATTTAATATATCTTAATACACTCTATGTTTTGTTAAAGAAACATATCTTACACTATGTTTTAATAAAGAAATATATCTTACAATCTATGTTTTGCTAAAGAAATATATCTTACACTCTATGTTTTGCTAAAGACATATATCTTACACTATGTTTTGCTAAAGAAATATATCTTACACTATGTTTTGCTAAAGAACTATATCTTACATGATTCAAGACTCGTTAACTTTGTAAAAGTCCATTACAGCTCATGATAAATGAATACGAAATCTCTACTTCATTTTTGATTAAAAATATTTCTTTATTAAGACATTAAATTCGAACTAGTTTTGACGGTTAGGGCATCTTCAGCGAGGGAAACAATGAATAATATCAATACGATTTTATTTATTTGCCCAGCCATTGCAGAGTTACGAGTTCGAAACTGGGAACGGGCAAAATAAAATTTAGAAAATACTAAAAAGTCAGAATGGCCGTGACTCTAAAACCCCTGGCGAAACGTTTAAATCTTGGTTTTATAAAGGTTGCAATATAATAAAACCATGGCAGAGTCACATTGGCAGAGTCGTCCCAGTTAAAATATCAAAAATCCTTCTATTGCACATCTAGAAGTTACAACAAACGTATCATCTTACAATATTATAGCCCGTAGAGAAGCACGGGTGCAACAGCTAGTACAGGCTAAACACAAAGTATAATTTCCTTGAAAATCAAAAATAGCAATATAAAGCTGCTTTCCCAACGTTTTGTTGCTGCAACATTTTGTTGCCGCAACAAAATGTTGCGAAGATAGGTATATTTTCCTTTGAAACAAACTGCAAAATTTTTCGTGTCAGTTCTTAAAAGTTTTTCAATATAGATGGACGCATGATCCATCTATATATACATTTTTTTTTAATTTGGCTTTACTTCTCTTTAACATCTAGTGGTTATTCAAGACGGGGGTTTTACCCTACATTCGCTGGAAACTTTGAGGGAGGCCAAAAAAGGTTTATTATTTTTTGCCAGAAAAATAATAAACCCATGTGTCACATTGGCAGAGCTTTTTTTAAATAATTTAACACACAGTCACCTCAAAATGTTGCGAGGTTCTCGGCAGAGCAGCATCGCCTTTTAGTTTCACAACGTTGCGAGGCAATGTTTCAGTCAGTGGGATTCCATCTCATTTGATTCTGTAGGTGTGGGAAAGCAGCTTTATATATATAGAGAATCTTAGCGAAGCACGGGCGAGAAAGCTAGTTTTCTATACAGACTGTCCCGAAAATCCGAGACCGCCTGAATACTCGTATCTTTTGTGGATTTTTGATACATTTTGTGGATGTTGTGATACATTTTCGGAAAGACAATATAATTGGAAGTTCTTTGCAAAAAAATTTACACGTTTAGGTAGGTATTTGATTTCAAAATGGCGGCCATTTGAAATTTTCAGGATATGACTTCCAAAAGTGTCTAAAACTAGGCGAATTTTTTGCAATGGGATAATGAATGATTGCATATGACACCATTGTTGAGGAACCTGCTTTTTTAGACATAATTCGCCTAGTTTTAGACACTTTTCCTACTTTTAGAAATAATTCGCCTATAGGCAAAGTGTCTAAAACTAGGCAAATTATGTCTAAAAAGCAGGTTCCTCAACAATGGTGTCATATGCAATCATTCAATATACCATTGCAAAAAATTCGCCTAGTTTTAGACACTCTTGGAAGTCATATCTTGGAAATTTCAAATGAACGCCATTTTGAAATCAAACACCTTAGACGTGTAAAATTTTTTGCAAAGTACTTCCAATTTTATTGTCTTTCTGAAAATGTATCACAAGATTCTGAAAATGTATCCCCTGGGGGCCATTGGGACCAGCCCCAGAATATTGGTAACACCATCAGGTGGTTTAATTTGAGGTATAATACCATGCAAAATTTCAAATCTCCACATAAAGCTATTCAAAAGATATTCAGGCGGTCTCGGACTTTTGGGACACCCCTTATGATATTAATCTTCACAGAGTTACATTCATCAAAATGTATCTTAATGTTAATAAACGTGCCCTGAAGAAAAATAGGACACAACCCCGTCGGGTTTGAGCCCTTTATAGGGCTAAAACCCGATCTTAAAAGTTAACTTTGATGATTTGGTTTTGGATGTGATTTTAAATTTTAATTATCTTTATTTTCTCTGCCCCTGTTTATTTTGCGGCTTAAACTCTTTAAAAGGCCTTTAGTTTTACTTTTGTCTTTGCTGCTGCTGTCTTTTTTAGTTTTTTTTGAACCACCATCGTCCGATTCATCCGAGGCTATATTGATATGGCCCATGTTTTTACTATCCGTGGATGGCTTTTTATTTAACATGGATGACCTCGCACTCGATATGGATTTCCCCAAATTCATTTCCTTCAATCTATTCGACATGTCGTCATTTTCTTCAGAAAATTTTTTATTTGATAGCCCACTCATTGGCCCACCAATTGACCCACCCTTGTTTGGTCGGCCCAAATCACCCATCCCCATGCCACCATTACCCCTGTCACCATAACCCATGTCACCAATCCCCATGCCAGCAACATTACCCCCGCCACCCATTCCCATGCCAGCACCATTAACCCCGCCACCCATTCCCATGCCAGCACCATTAACCCCGCCACCCATTCCCATGCCAGCACCATTAACCCCGCCACCCATTCCCATGCCAGCACCATTAACCCCGCCACCCATTCCCATGCCAGCACCATTANATACGACCCCCACCCATGCCACCCCCACCCATGCCCATGATTGGGTTGTTGTTGTAGTTGATATCATGAATATGTCCGAACACTTCGACAACGTCATTTTCATGTCTCTCAGATGCAATCCTTTCGTCATAATAAGCTGCTCGCAAAGCTGCAAAATCCTTTGACTCCGCATCGGTGAGTTCATAATGGTTATTACACAGACCACCTGAAACGACAAAATCAGTAATGAACATTGTAGTGCGACAGAAGAAATTCAAATGAGAAACCAATTATTTTTACTTTCAATAATGAATATTTGGGACAAAATAAAATAAATACCCCTCAAAATTTAATATGATTTGTGAACGTTAGTGAACTCTACTTTTGACTCCCATATAATGCACTTGTTGTGAACGATAGTGAACTCTACTTTGGACTCCCATATAATGCACTTGTTGTGAACGTTAATGAACTCCACTTTGGACTCCCATAATTATAATGCACTTGTTGTGAACGTTAGTGAACTCCACTTTTGACTCCCATATAATGCACTTGTTGTGAACGTTAGTGAACTCTACTTTTGACTCCCATATAATGCACTTGTTGTGAACGATAGTGAACTCTACTTTTGACTCCCATATAATGCACTTGTTGTGAACGTTAGTGAACTCCACTTTGGACTCCCATATAATGCACTTGTTGTGAACGTTAGTGAACTGCACTTTGGACTCCCATATAATGCACTTGTTGTGAACGTTAGTGAACTCCACTTTTGACTCCCATATAATGCACTTGTTGTGAACGTTAGTGAACTCCACTTTTGACTCCCATATAATGCACTTGTTGCGAACATTAGTGAACTCCACTTTGGACTCCCATATACATCTCCAAATGACGTTTCCGTGGCAGAGTGTGCATCACACTCGGCTTGCACCAAGGAGGTTCCGGGTTCGATTCCTGGACGTGTCGAAAATTTGATGAAGGCTTTTTTAAAATTTTCTACTTGGTCTGGTTGTGATTGGGGATAACTCATCCTCCTGAGGACAATTGAGTAGCTATGGTAATAGCGACAAGTTTTAGCATTATGAGGAAATTGTTAAAGTGTTAAGCTTAAGGGCTTAGTGATATTGGAATGATTGTTAAATTGTCACATAATATCACAAAGAAATATACATTTACATATATTTTTTACATATACATCTCGAAATGCACTTGTATAAATATGTGTAAATTTTGATAGGTATGTGATGGCTGGTGTTAGGGGCTTTCCGATTTTAAAAAATTGGGGGCCCCCAATATTTTGTTTTTCGAAATTGATTTTTCTCTTTTTAGTGGTTTGTTATAGAAACGTAAATTTTGATATGTGATGACTGTTGCGTACACACTCCTCCTTTCCTTTCCTTCCACCCTGTATACCACCTAATAAATTGGTGAACAAGTTCAACCTCAACACCACACTGACTGACAAAGGAAGATTTAGTTACCAAATATCTATGATCGAAGTGAGTTGTGCATTCTGTTCTTATTTTTAACTATTACAAATTTCTAGTGAATAGTGTTTCGGTATACTCCTGTCGGCCTGCCGCTTTTCCGCATAAACCTACAGTCCACCGCTCTGATCCCTCCTCATCAATGACTGGTGTTAAGGGCTTATCGATTTTGAAAAATTCGAGGTCCTCCCACAAATTTTTTTTGTTATATATATTTGATTATACCGAAGGCGTAATTTCTTCCGATCCATATATGACTTGCTAACTTTCCATGAGGAAAAGTAAATCATACTTGAGATTGTAAGAATTTACTTGAGGGTGACATCCCCACGGGCCGAGTCCACCTGAGCTGATGGTGTAAAATAACGCATTAAGCAACTCTGTAATATCATTATATTTATAACTCTTATGTTACTGACGTAATTATATTGCAGTGATTGTCATGGTTCTGGGGGCCCATGTCAATTATCAGCCTCCAAGAACGGATGAATGATGACAATTAAAAACATAAGCAGTATACTATAAATTACGAGAGCTGCTGTCTCATACATTTGGCTACCATCGGATACGATGATGCCACATTGAGGAAGAATATTGGATTAAGATATTTATTTCTATAAATGACTAAAACACTAACGTGAAAACACATGATCATATTGATTCACTAGTTGTCACCGTTAGTGAACTTGTGTAATGTGTATGTATGTTGTTCATTTGTTACGCGATACAACCCAAATTTTTCATCCTATTTTGACGAAATTTTTTCTACATGATTTGAACATGAATTAAAATTTGCTGTAAAGTTTGGGGGCCAAATATTGTGTTTTGTGAAAATTATTTTTATTTTTTTAGCGGCCTGTTATAGAAACGTAAAATTTTGATATGTTATGGCTGATATTAATGGCTTTTCGATTTTGTAAAAATTAGGAGCACTGCCCCCCCCCTGGGGGGCTCCGGGTTCCACTATTAGAAAAATGATTTTTTATTATTCTTTTTTATCAACATATTTTATTTCTATGAATGACTACAACACTAACGTGAACACCTGATCATCTTGATACACTAGTTTAATTTTCAAGATAAGAATCGAAAAATCAAATGCAAAAAATAAGTTTGTTTGCCGCGTCGTATGCCGTGATGGGCACTTTTTACTCCATACGCCGAAATTGGTAGTGTTATAAAAAAAATACAAAAATAAGACAACATATTGAGTGCTGTGTTTGAGGAAAAAATCACTTACCAGTAAGAAGAGTTAGAAATAAAATACAGAAACA
>CM022876.1:25104010-25124729 GCA_012654025.1 Pachypsylla venusta | reverse complement strand
GTTAGGTGGATTACCAGAAATCTTATTACAGCGTACCCCATCAATGGCGAATTAAGATTAAGGTCTTGCAACTATACAAAGTCCACGCCATATTGATGGAATGTCTTCACCAAATGATGCAATCCTGGAACACCACCGTACACCTAACGACAAAACAAACATGTATAACCAGGGAGATTTCTTGAGTCCATTGTGGTTTTGCTTTGCATTAAATCCGCTTTCCAAAATGTTCAATAGAACGTAAATAGAATACACCTTAAAAAAACAAGTGAAACCCACATCTCACACCAGTTATACATGGATGACTTGAAACTATACGCGGTATCCCATTATCAACTGAAAGAACTAGTCGGAATAGTGGAACAGTTCTCCAGGGATATATGTATGTAGTTTGGGCTTGACAAATACAAGGTGAAAAATATCGATAAAGGAAAGTGCCAAACCGGCGAAATTCAACTAGCAGAAGGAGGATTGATTCAGTCAATAAATGAACGAGATCTTTATAAATAACTGGGATAGCAGCAAGCTAGATCAATTGACAAAATAAAATACGAAAGAGACTTTAACTGAGGAACACATTAATAGAATATGTCGAAAAAACAAAGAAAATAATATTGAATTTACAATGGAAAAATAGACGGAAAAACGAGAGAAAAAAAAAAAAAAAAAAAAAACAGATGGAAACTATACGTTACAAACGTTTGTTATTTTTTTTTAATTTTCCCACCAAATTTACCAAATACGATTCAAGGATGCGATAATTTTGCCACAGTTACATTTGATTGTTCACAGTGGGGCTGTTGGATTAGGGACAAAATGTGGCATTTATCGTATTTCGGTACTTCTGATGACTTTTTTGCTTCCAAGAATCATTTTATCTAGTGTAAATCTAAGATACCCCTTCCTGCGCCCATGTTGGGCACCCCTGCTGTAGAAAGCTGTATCACAATTAGATAGGTTAGAAAAAGTTTTTTCGGCATGCCTCTATTGCGTATGTATAACCGTCCAACATGGACCCATAACAGCCAATAAAAATAAATGGTACGGAAAACCGTACTAGACTTTCTCTTCCTTAATCATTCCATCCGACTACCACCGAATGCAGATGTTGTTCTTCTAAAGTTGTAAGACCTTTAGTTATATATTTTAGTTATTGTTATATTTCTATTTTCTGTTTCAAAACAAGCACACCCCGATGTGACATTAATGTAATACTATACAAGACGTTGTGCTTAACTGTATAGGTGTAAACAAAACGAGCACACCCCGTTCTGATATTAATGTAATACCATACAGGGTGTTGTGCTCAACTGTATAGGTGTAAATAAAACGAGCACACCCCGATTTGATATTAATGTAATACCATACAGAGTGTTATGCTCAACTATATAGGTGTAAACAAAACGAGCACACCCCGTCAACATAAATGTTGGACAGCATTTGCAACATAAATGTTGGGCAGCATTTGCAACATAATTGTGGACCCTAGATCACAGCAAGGCTAAAGCAGGGTTCACACTTATGTTGAAAATGTTGTACAACATAAATGTTGGGCAGCATTTGCAACATAATTGTGGACCCTAGATCACAGCAAGGCTAAATCAGGGTCCACAGTTATGTTGAAAATGTTGTGCAACATAAATGTTGGGCAGCATTTGCAACATAAATGTTGGGCAGCATTTGCAACATAAATGTTTGGCAGCATTTGCAACATAATTGTGGACCCTAGATCACAGCAAGGCTAAAGAAGGGTCCACACTTATGTTGAAAATGTTGTACAACATAAATGTTGGGCAGCATTTGCAACATAAATGTTGGGCAGCATTTGCAACAAAATTGTGGACCCCAGATCACAGCAAAGCTAAAGCAGGGTCCACACTTATGTTGAAAATGTTGTACAACATATGTTGGGCAGCATTTGCAACATAAGTGTGGACCCTAGATCACAGCAAAGCTAAAGCAGTGTCCGCACTTATGTTGCAAATGTTGGGCAGCATTTGCAACATAATTGTGCAGCCTGCTTTAGGGCGTGAGATTATTTTAATACAGTAAAATCTATAGACAACCCTAATGATAGCGATGGGGAAAAGGGGGATGAATTCCCCTTTGGAATATTCCTGGTATTTGTTTCGTCCCCTCCTGAGAACATCATCGGAGCTAGTGTCAGAGAAATTATCTTATGAGGTATTGCAATGTGCCTTGAGTAGAGAGCATGTATATGTGATACAGTAAAATCTATAGACAACCCTAAGTTCTCCGTTAGTTAGTCAGTTAGTATACCAAATGAGCTTTGCGTTTTATAGATTAAGACTCGTTTTATAAAACTGTTTAAACACTACTTTCAATGAGTGCTTTAATTTTGTCCAGGAGTGTATTTTTTTTATATTTTTATTTTTGTGGAAATATACCTATCCACCTTATTAATGGCTCTAGCTGACATAGTATCCCAATTCAACCAATATTTTTTATGTTTCACTAATTATATTTTTTGGGGACATTCAAGTAGGTTTTTGGGTCAAATTATGTCACCATCATGTGTGGAAAGTTTTTTTTTTTTAAAAAAAAAAAAATCTAACTAGCAGGCGCCTTATTTTCTTAGAGGCTTGGCCGTTGCCGCAATGCTGTCATTTGCGCCCTCGTGATGTCAATGTGGGTGGCTGGTTGATGAAAGTTTCCAGCGAATGGAGCTCCCCCATCTTGAATGACCAATAGATGTTAAGGAGAAGTTATTTAGCAAAAAAAAACTGACTGTGATTTTGGGGGCGGTGTATTTCTTTAGCCAATAAAAGAAATGAACTCATATGTCTTACTGGCAGGTTTTTTTCTTTCCACCAACTGACCCGAAAATTGGCAACGTACTGTGTGGCGTATAATATTGTATTCTCAGAAGACATCGCTTCTTTTTTGATGACCCTATCACACCCGCCCATTTGGGGTCTATTTATTATCACTGTTGGACCTAATTTGGAACGTTCTAAATATTGCCTTTATATGTGATAGCTGTTTCGCCCATGCTTTGCTACGGCATATAGCTTAGAGCCTTAGAAGCATGGCCGTTCTCGTGCTGTAATAGTATTCTATGATTTCCCTTTCAAAAATCGGAAGTTAATAGTATTCTAAGATTCCCCTTAGAAAAGTCGGAAAAACGGATATAACTCGAAACGGTTGGACCGTTTTTTGCAAACTATGTTCCAAATTAAGATTTAAAAGGCCACCTAAAACTTTCTCACTTTGAGCTGATATGTTGTCGCGACAAAATTTAACATATCGGACTACATTCGGTCAAAAATCGAAAAATCGGCCGTAACTCGAAAACGGTGCGACATTTTTTAATTTTGATATTTTTTCGGGTGTTTATGTCTATGATTTTGGAGAGTCCATTCTCATCAATTTTTCGATATCTCTTACCGTTTTGGCTAAACAATTAGTGATACATACACACAAATTTTTTATCGTTACATTGAGTTTTATTATTATGTATTTAGAGTTCTGGGGCGCATATGAGACCTACATGCCAAATATGAAGCCAGTTGTCACTACCTGGCTAATGTCCAGTTCGCGGCGTAAGGCGCTGCGGACATACAAATTTACACATATTATTCGATTTTTGGATTTTACGCACCTTGAAACGTAAAATATCAAATTATAATTCAGGGGGTATTTTTTTTCCCGTGACGATTCCAAATGTTCATTTTTAGCCAACGTCTATGGAACGTTGAATACACCAGTTCCCGTTAGATCACTGAACTTAAGCAACGTCCAGCGAGGTTGTTCTATGTGAGTGTCTACGGCTCTACGCGGGTTCGCGCCTTCGTGTTGTTGGCCATTTTTCCGGTCCAATTCAGGCTGGGTGAGTTCAACGTGGGTAGCTGGTTTACAAGTTTCAAGCAAATGGATGGTAAAATCTCCAACTTCAATGACCAATAGATGTTGAAAAGAAGTTAAGCCAAGTTAAAAAAAAAAAATCTTTTTTGAAATTTAATTTTATTTCGTTTACCAGTATTATCATTTGCAATGCTAGTATATTTTTTTTTTAATTTGGCTTAACGTCTCTTTAACACTCTTTAACATCTATTGGTCATTCAAGACGGGGGTTTACCCTCCACATTCGCTGGAAACTTGCAAACCAGCTACCCACATTGACCTCACCCAGCCTGGTTTGGGCCGGAAAAAAAGAGCCAACGATACGTGATGTTCCAAAGCGGTCACCCATCCAAGTACTAACCATGCCCGACGTTGCTTAACTTCAGTGATCTGACAGGAACTGGTGTATTCAACGTAGTACAAAATAAAATTTAATTTTTATTTTGTTCACCAGTGTTATCATTTACTATGCTTGTATTGAAAGTACCCATAAAACACTTTTTGGGGACATTCAATTAGCTTAATATGCCAACATCAGGTGAATGTGTGCTCATTATTTAAAATAATGAACCCTAATTGTTAGAACAATAGTTTAGTCTAATTGCTTTCAAGTGTATTTTTTTTTTAAATTTATTTATTTGTTAATGTTCATTGTATTTGATCTACTTTTTTTGGAACAGCTGCCATGTACGCGTATATATGTATTATATGAGTCATGAAAGACTATGTACCTATTAGGGATGTTGCTATATTATCGTTATCGATAAATATCGATATTTTCTTCCGATATTTCCGATATTTATATCGATATCTTCTTCTTAAAAGTTTCGTATCTTCAATAGACGTTGGCAGTTATTACGGCCCATATTTCTCTGTCCAGAGCGTGGTTGAATATTTCTTCTGATGTTAGTTCAGTCCATTTGGTGATTTTGTTGATCCAGCATGATGTTCTTGGTTTTCCTCGTGCTCTGGTGCCAGATGGATTGTGTTTTATGATGTCTTGTAGTATTCTGTATTTATTATATGAGTCATGAAAGACTATACAAGGTGTTTGGCTATAAATGGGACCTCTGAATATGGTGGCTACCCAGAGATCAAATGGAACATTTTTTGCGAAATTCGTTAGTGAGCCAGACGAAGCATAGGCGAGTTACAAGGTGGAGAAGGTCATTTTTGAACAATTTTCAACGTCGCTTGGTGGGTTCTGTGTGACCGAACAAAAAGAATATGGAAAATAAATCCTAGATTTTGATGGCGTTGATTTCAATATGCCATCAAAGTTTAGAAAACAAAAGGAAAATGGGGGAAAACCTGAAAAGTGATCAAATTTTTTGTCTGTTCTCAAATGTGATTTGACTTATGAAAAGGGCGTCTCTTTCTAAGATATTTTGTGCAAAAAAAAAAATTGAAAAATCGAACAAAAAATTCAATTCCCATGTTAAGAGAGAATGGTCCGATTCCGATACATTTTTTGAAATAAGCTCCAATTAATGTCCTGAACGAATCTGTTAAAGTAGAATTTCGAAAAAAGAGCTTAAACCAAAATGACAGCCTTCCAAAGACCAAAAAATTTTCGATTCAATACATTTCTTTTTCGTTTTTCCTCTTGATAACACCGTTAAATTGAACTTTAACAGTTCCTGAGCACGGCAAATGTAATCTGAACTCAGATTAAGAAAGAAAAAAAAAATCGGAAAAAAGTCTTCTAAACTAGCACAATATCATGTTAACATTCATCAGAAAACATTCTAGGTAATATGAAAATTCACAATTTTTTTTTTCTTTTTTATATGATATCTTTTTAAAAAATCTGAACTCATACTTCCATTTGTTTTACTCAGTTACTGTCATAACGTAAAAAAAAGACTAAAAAATCAAACAAACGAAATTGCAATTATTGGCGTCCAAAAACCGAAGAGAGAAGAAGATATAGGAAAAAAAAAACAGTCTATCTGAATCCACATTTTGAGGAAAATACACCGCGGGCGGGAATCGAACTACCGATCTCGACATCAAGAGACAAGTGTCCTCACTGGACTAGAAAGCAAGACTGTTTCGATTTACTTTAATTAAACAAGATTTCATCAAACCGAAACAGGAGATATAATATTAACTAAAAAACTCCATGCACTTTGATGACTCGAACCCACGTACTTTGCATTAGTAGGTATGTACGTCACTGTTATTTTAGGCAACACAGTTTTTGATAATTGAGGAAATTACCTACAATTTAAAAAAAAATAGGTTTCTGAAAACATTTTTTCCCAAATTATCAAAAGTATTAACCATTATTCTATGAAGNTCGCCCTGTTAATACCTATGGAAGAACCAATAGTGACAGACAGTCTGCTGAAACAGGTATTAGATAATGTACACAACTGGAAAAGCCCTGGTAGTGATTCTATACACAGTTTTTGGTACAAGAAGCTGACGTGTATACATATTAGTATGGTCAAACATATCAACGACTTTATGAGAGACCCTAAAACCGTACCGGGGTTCCTAACTGAGGGCAAAACCTATCTATTACCAAAGGGTCAGACATCAGCGGATCCTTCAAAATATAGACCAATTACTTGTCTTCAAACCTTCTTCAAAATCATGACGTCATGCATTACACTTATTCTGAATGTCCACATAGAATCTCAGAATATAATGACGGACGAGCAGAAAGGATGTCGTAGAGGAACAAAGGGCTGCAAAGAAGAACTCATCATAGATTCAGTGGTACTCAACCATGCAATGAAAAAAAATCGAAAGTTGTCATGCTGCTACATAGATTATCAGAAGGCATATGATTCTGTTCCTCATTTGTGGTTGATCCAAGTTCTCAAAATGTATAGGATCCACCCAACAATTATCGGACTCCTCCAGGAACTCATGCGTAACTGGAGAACTGTCATTCATGTGGAGAAGGGCCGACATGAAGCGATGACAACCAATCCAGTCATTCAAATCAAACGAGGAATATTTCAGGGTGACTCGTTGAGTCCATTATGGTTTTGCCTGGCCCTGAACCCTCTATCTAAAACCCTTAAAAGAACTGGAATGGGATACTCATTGAACGCCAATGGAGAGAAACATACTGTGTCACATCAACTCTACATGGATGATTTAAAAATATACGCGCCTTCATATGAGAAGCTCGCAGATATGATCACACTTGTGGAGCAGTATTCTGAGGACATATGCATGAGGTTTGGTTTGGACAAATGTAAGGTAATTAATTTAAACAGAGGAAAGTTTGAAACCAGAGGAATACAGCTGAACACTAGCGGATTGATTGAAGCAATGGGCGAAAACGATTTTTACAAGTATCTTGGGTATGAACAGGCCCAAAGAATCAATCATGCGAAAGTTAAAGAGGCCCTGTCAAAAGAATTTATGGCCAGAGTTCGAAAAGCATGCTTATCGGATTTGAACAGCAAAAACCTCTTTAAAACACTGAACACTTTGGCTATACCAGTGCTAACCTACTCATTTGAAATTATTAAGTGGTCCGACACAGATCTGGAAAATCTCATGAGAAAGGTTAGATGTGAACTGACAAATCAGAGGAAACACCACCCTAAATCTAGTCTCTTGAGATTAACTATTCCGAGATATGAGGGAGGCAGAGGACTTATTGATATTAAAAACCTACACAATAGTCAAATAAAGAAATTAAGATGCTTCTTCCACGAAAAATGGGAGTTTTCAAACCTGCACTTATGTGTCTGTTCAGCTGATCAGAACTACACTCCACTGAACCTCAGTACACTCTCTGAACAAAGTAATGAGTTGGTGATTGCCAACATTACTAAGCACGCTGAATGGCGGAGTAAGAGCCTCCATGGAAGACACCCCAACGAAATCGATCAGGCATACGTCGACAAGAATGCGTCGAACTCATGGTTGACGAGTGGGGAACTATTTCCAGAGACTGAGGGATTTATGATCGCCATCCAGGATCAAGTTATAAACACAAAAAACTACATGAAATATATAATAAAGGACCCAAATACACGGGACGATAGATGTAGAAAGTGCGGTGATAAGGCAGAAACCATCCAACATATCATATCTGGATGCAGTGATATGTGCCAAACGGAATACCTACACCGACATAACCAGGTGGCGGCTATAATACACCAGAACCTAGCTATCAGCTTACAACTTATCGAAGAAAAATTACCTTACTATAAATACGATCCATCTGCTGTTTTGGAGTCTACAAGATTTTCATTGTACTTTGACAGATCCATCATTACGGACAAAAGTATCCCTAATAACAGACCGGACATCGTAGTAAGGGATAAGAAACAGAAAACAGCACTGCTAGTTGATATAGCTATCCCAAACACTCACAACATCGAGAGCACTATTGTAGAGAAGAAAAGAAAATATGCTGAATTACGGGATGAGGTCAAAAGAATATGGAACCTAGAAAATGTTACAATAGTTCCAATAGTGTTATCCGCCACTGGTATTATACCATCAAGTTTACATCAAAGTCTGTCAACATTAGGCATCCAGAAAAATGTCTTCATGCTTCTCCAAAAGGCTGTCATTCTTAATACAACGCGTATTGTGCGCAAGTTTCTTGGTCATTGTTATCTCATCCAGAAAGTTAAAGAATTTTTTTTTCCAATGAATAACTATAATAATAATAATAATAAGTCACAAGAAATAGGATTTTTTCAGCGTTCCAAATTTTAGCTTTCCAGACTCAGTTAGTGCTGGTTTATGTTAAATGTGGAACATGGAAAATAAAACAAAAAAAACTTTCCACACATGATGCTGATATAATTTGGCCCACTAACCTACTTTTAAGCCCCTAAAATAGTGGATCACATACAAAGAGCACCGATACATTTAACGCGTGCAAGTCAATTAACACCAAGGATTTTTATTTTCTAGTTTCTAGATATCAATACCAAGAGTTTACACTTACCAGTGGCGTGCACAAAAGGGGTACCTCCCCCCCCCAATCAAAAGACTATATTTAAGTTTTTATGCGCACTGAGTGATCTAATCCAGTATTACACGTTTAGCGTGTATACACGTAAAAATAGCTTCCTCACCGTTTCTCCTTTTTGGAACAAATTATTAAAACAACTGCGTGGAATTCATAGCTAAATATTTGCATCCCCCACTCCCTCATGTTTTGACCTTGGTAGAAGACTAGCATCAATTTTAGGGATAGTTATGACTTTATCAAATGAAAATCCCGGAGATTTCATCAGCCCCCCTCCTCCATGTTTTGACCTGACAAGACTGCAGATTTTAGAGGTAAGTGAAAACTGCACACAGGATCTGCGAAATATGACTCAGCATGAATTTGAATACTTTAATAAGTTTAACTTTTATTTTAACTCGGTGGACAAAGACATTTTGGAAAATAACTTGTTTTTCAAAAGTGAAATTGGACGACCCTTCCACCATTGGACAACCATTACACGACCATTCTACCATTGGACGACCAATCTACCATTGGACGACCCTACGACCATTGGACGACCATTCGACCATTACACGACCATTCTACCATTGGACAACCATTACACGACCATTCTACCATTGGACGACCATTCGACCATTGGACGACCAATCTACCATTGGACGACCATTCTACCATTGGACAACCATTACACGACCATTCTACCATTGGACAACCATTACACGACCATTCTACCATTGGACGACCATTCGACCAATAGACAAACATTCGACCATTGGACGACCATTCTACCATTGGACAACCATTACATGACCATTCTACCATTGGACGACCATTCGACCAATAGACAAACATTCGAACATTGGACGACCAATCTACCATTGGACGACCATTCTACCATTGGATGACCATTACACGACCATTCTACCATTGGACAACCATTACACGACCATTCTACCATTGGACGACCATTTGACCAATAGACTAACATTCGACCATTACACGACCATTCTACCATTGGACAACCATTACATGACCATTCTAACATTGGACGACCATTCGACCAAAAGACAAACATTCGACCATTGGACGACCATTACACGACCATTCTACTATTGGACGACCACTCGACCATTGCATGACTATTCTACCATTGGACGACCATTCGACCATTACACGACCATTCTACCATTGGACGACCACTCGACCATTGAACGACGATTCTACCATTGGAAGACCACTCGACCATTGGACGACCATTCAAGCATTGGACAACCAATCGACCATAAGATGACCATTCGACCATTGGACGACTATTCTACCATTAGAATACCATTCAACCATTGGACAACCAATCGACCATAAGATGACCATTCGACCATTGGATGACTATTCTACCATTAGAATACCATTCGACCATTAGACGACCATTCGACCACTGGACAACCAATCGAACATTAGATGACTATTCGACCATTGGACGACCATTCTACCATTGGACGACCACTCGAACATTGGACGACCATTCTACCATTGACGACCATTCTACCATTAGNTAGAATACCATTCGACCATTAGACGACCATTCGACCACTGGACAACCAATCGAACATTAGATGACTATTCGACCATTGGACGACCATTCTACCATTGGACGACCACTCGAACATTGGACGACCATTCTACCATTGGACGACCATTCTACCATTAGACGACCATTAGACAACCATTCTACCATTGGAAGACCATTCGACCATTGGACGACCATTCAACCATTGAACAACCAATCGACCATAAAATGACCATTCGACCATTGGACGACTATTCTATCATTAGACGACCATTCGACATTGGACGACCATTCAACCATTGGACAACCAATCGACCATAAAATAACCATTCGACCATTGGACGACTATTCTACCATTAGACGACCATTCGACTGTTGGACAACCATTCTACCATTAGACGACCATTCGACCATTGGACAACCATTCGGCCATTCGACTTGGGACGACAGCATATCTCTCCTGCGAATTCTTCACTATAAAAGGTGACATTTTGGGGGAGCCTAAATCGGCCCCCTCCCTCAACTGGAGATCTGTGTATGTATTACAACAAATTTAATATTCTAAGGCATGTGTCGAATGTATTAGGTATCTACATTACGCCAGATGGTTTATGATGTCAAGTAGGTTCCAGGATCATATTACAATAACATCATTCTCGTAATGTTGTGTGTGCTAGCAATTTCTACAAACGCGTTACGAAGAGTGTAGAATGATCAAGACCAGGGACGGAACTAGGTTAGTCAGAACCCGGGAAACCACTCATTTTGCGCCCCAAAAACCTAGCGCGTGGGGCAGCCGCCCCGTTTTGCTCCTCCCTTTTGTTACATCCCTTATCAAAGCTATAAATTTAATTTTTTGGATTCTGGTTTATTATTTTCAAAATGAGCCTTTGGAATCGGCACGAAAAAAAAAAAATTACCCCCCCCCTCAAAATTTGATATAAGTACGTAGAATCCAAAAATCGAATAAAATAAAATCCGTTAGTCCGCCGCACCGTACGCCGTGATGGGCACTTTTGCCACTTAGCGTTGACTGATTTGGATTAAATTTGTATATAGGTCCCATCTGGGCTCTAATTGTGCCCTGAAACTTTTGGGTACAATCAAATACACCCTTGGCGATTTTTGCGGCTTTTTAGTGGTTTTCACTATTGCTGTCTAAAAAGAGAATGGTAAGAACTAGAGATTTGAAATTTTGTATGTATGTCATATTTGGGGTATCAGCTAGCCCCGAAACTTTTGGGTTCAATCAAATATTCCGCTGGCGGTTTTTACCGCTTTAAAGCGGTTTTCATTAATCCTGTCTAAAAAGAGAATGGTAAGAGACAGAGACTTCAAATTTGGCAGGTATGTCAAATTTAGGGTCTAATTACACCCCAAATTTGGAATCGTCACGAGACCCCCCCTCAATTTTTTTGGTACCCCCCCGCATTTTTTTTTTTGCCAGAAAAATAATAAACCCAGGTGTCACATTGGCAGAGTTTTTAAGTACCTTTTCCACAGTCCCCTGGCGACTAAGGACAGGGTTGGAAACGATATCTTTTCCAATACCCATGCAGAAAGCAAGGAGAATTTACTGCGTTATCCGTAAGGATTCTCAAGTATCAACAACTCATCACGAGTTGTTGCAAACCAGACCCACGGCTGTTTACCCAAGGGATACATCTCAGATAAGGCCATAAAACAGTTTTAAACCTAAAATTGAAATGGTTACATTTGATATTCTTATGAGGGGTGTTGCCCCCCTCCCCTATACGTGAAAATCATTCTCATTAAAATATAAGTAATGAGACTGATTTTTTTCTAAATATATTTTGCATCAAATTGATATTTGAAAACTAAACTGAAACCGGTTGCACCAAAATTGATATTTGAAACCTAAACTGAAACCGGTTGCACCAAAATTGATATTTGAAGACTAAACTAAAACCGGTTGCAACAAATTGATATTTGAAGCCTCAACTGACAGCGGTTGCACTAAATTGATATTTGAAGAATAAACTAAAAGCGGTTGCACTAAATTGATATTTGAAGAATAAACTGAAACCGGTTGCACCAAATTGATATTTGAAGCCTAAGATGAAACCGGTTGCACCAAATTGATATTTGAAGCCTAAACTGAAACCGGTTGCACCAAATTGGAATTCGAAGAATAAACTGAAACCGGTTACACTAAATTGATGTTTGAAGAATAAACTGAAACTGGTTGCACCAAATTGATATTTGAAGCCTAAAATGTAACCGGTTGCACCAAATTGATATTTGATGCCTAAAATGATACCTGTTGCACCAAATTGATATTTGAAGCCTAAACTGAAACCGATTGCACCAAATTGGAATTCGAAGAATAAACTGAAACCGGTTGCACCGAATTGATATTTTATTATTCTAATGAAGCTTTCGATTTTCAATTAATTGTATCTTTCTCCATTCATTCATTGAATAGTGCCATCATCAACGATGATTACATCCGTTCTTGTAGGCTGTTAATTGACATGGGCCCCCAGAACCATGACAATCAATGTAATATAACTAGGTGTGTCCGTGTTTGCGGACAAAAGGGACGAGCGGTGCTTTACTTTGAAGTGATTTATTGTCTTGACTTGTATCTATTTCCGCGATGTCTACAGTTGGTATTTGATCATAAACGCTACCATTGATAGGCAGGTGTGAAATCTGTTCCATATCAATCGTTATATCAGCGTAGTAGGGATTGTTTCTTTTCAAAAAAGTGAGAGCAGCAATAATCTTATTGCGTCTTACATGAAAATCGCGATGTTGGTTTAAACATTCACGTCTGACAGTAATAACATTTAATGTAGATGGCGTGCGAGGCAAGCAAGTGACTACTTCAGTTATGTTTTGGCCGATGTTGATAATATTACCTGCATACGCATATTGGCCAAGAAGACCACGTGNGTGCTTACTGTTTAACTCTGATCGACATATTCTATGTATTCTATTAATGTATTCCTCAGTTAAAGTTTCTTTCGTAATTTTTTGGTCAATTGATCTAGCTTGCTGATATCCCAGTTATTTATAAAGATCTCGTTCATTCATTGACTCAATCAATCCTCCTTCTGCAAGTTGAATTTCGCCGGTTTGGCACATTCCATCAATATGGTGCAAGACCTTAATCTTAATTAACCATTGATGGGGTACGCTGTCATAAGATTTCTGGTAATCCACGTAACAACAAGATAGTTTTCTGGTTTTCTTCTTGACTTCTCTGAGTATTTGGTACTGAGTCTATGATAAGTTGCTCTTTACATTCTTTAGCGCCCAAGAGTTACAAACATAATAATATTCACAGTTACCCTCTGCGTTATTTTACATCATCAGCTCAGGTGGACTCGATCCGTGACCCGCAAGTAACTTCCTACAATCGTTTTTTTTTTTTTTTTTTAATTTGGCTTAACGTCCCTTTAACATTTATTGGTCTTTCAAGACGGGAGTTTTACCCTCTATTCGCTGGAAACTTGCAAACCAGCTACCCACATTGAACTCACCCAGCCTGGGTTGGGCCGGAAAAAAGAGCCAACGATACATGGTGTTCCCAAGCGGTCACCCATCCAAGTACTGACCACGCCCGACGTTGCTTAACTTCAGTGATCCGACGGGAACTGGTGTATTCAACGTGGTATGATCGTTGGCTTCCTACAATCTCAAGCATGATTTACTTTTCCTCATGGAAAGTTTGCAAGTCATAAATGGATTACAAGACAATACGACTTCGGCGCCTTCTGTAATGTATTTTTTTATAATTTGTAAATTGAAATTTCTTTCTTTTATTTCGCTTAACGTCTCTTTAACATATATTGGTCCTCGGGTCATTGTGAAATGTGATCTCCACTTTTGACTTTCATATACATCCCTAAATGCACTTATATATGAGTACGAGTATATATGTATGTTACGCGATACAAGCCACAATTTTCATCCGATTTGGACGAAATTCGGTATACATATTTAGGACATGAAGGAAATTTGATGTATAGTCACCCAAGTATTGGGAGCCCTAAGCCCCATGGGGTTCAATATTGTGTTTTTTTTTAAAATGATTTTTATCTTTTTAGCGGTTTGATGCAGAAACGTAAAATTTTGATATGTGACGGCTGGTGTTAAGGGCTTTTCGATTTTGAACATTTTGGGGTCCCTCCTCCCCGGGGTTGGGAGGGCCCCCAATATATATATATATATATTTTTTGAAAATGATTTTTCTCTTTTTAGCGGTTTGTTATGGAAACGTAAATTTTGATAAGTGATGGATCGTTTCAAGGGATTTCGATTTTGAAAAATTTGGTGGCCCTCACGGCGGTGAGGACCCCCAATTTTTTTTAAAGAAATTTGATTATTTCTATAAATGACTACAACACTAACGTGAACACCTGATCATCTTGATACACTAGTATATATAGGTCATTCGGGACGGGGGTTTTACCCTCCATTCGCTGGAAACTTACAAAACAGCTATTCATATTGACCTCACCCAGCCTGCGTTGGGCGGGAAAAATAGTCGGCATCAGGAGGCTGCGAAACCTCGTGGACACCTACATGATAAAAACTCGCTGCACGTTGCTTAACTACAGTAATCTTACGGGAAATGGTGCATGTATTTAACGTGTCATAGACGTTGTTATGTAAATGTATTTTAATATAATTAGGCAACCAATTTGTACCCCTTTCTCTTGTCCCATCCCGCCAATAGCATAAGATGCTGATTTTGGTTTACCTTTCGAATCGTCACGAAAAAAAAATTTGATATTCTCAAACTCAAAATTTGATATTTTACGTTTCAATCTACGTAGTATCCAAGAATCGAATAAATCGCTTTGTGCGCCGTGATGGGCCCTTTTGGTCACTTGGTATATGCAAGCTCTAATTGTGACCCGCAACTTTTAGGTGCTATCGAATACACCCTTGGTGGGTTTTTCCGTTTATTAGCCTTTTTATTAATCCTAACTAAAAAAATAATGTTAAGAAACTTGAAATTAGGTATTTTTTTTTTGTGTGTGAAGGGGGTGGTATTGTGTTAGCTAGTAAAATAATAAATATGTCACATAGGCAGAGTTTTTACTTTAAAATAAAATATTGAATGTATTTTGTTGTTTGTGCTTAATGTCGTCAACCTTGTTTGAAAACACTCATGTCAGAGATCAAGCAAAACGCTGGTTTTGCAACGCCAAGAAAAACAAAAGTTGCGTGCTATATATACGCTAAACCTAGTTTGTAGGTATCGATTCAATTCTGAACCTTTTTAAACAAACTTTTTAATTTTTGGTTTATTATTTCAATAATGAACATTTGGAATCTTAACGAAAAAAATTTGGTGTGAACATCACACGACTTTCCTTATGTATAAAAAAAGGAGAGAGTATCGAAATGGGCTGAAATTTTCGATGTCGAGTTTTCAATGCCAACACACGTTTTGAAATACCCAGAGCGGAAATACAATTATATATTACACTTCTTGATATTTTATAATTCAACCTACGTTATATTTTTCAATTTCTTGTATGAAATTGATATGAATAGGCACAAAGTTTAAAGTTCCAAGTTCAAACAGGATATGCAAAAACAGAGTTTTTAAGTACCTTTTCCACAGTCCCCTGGCGACTAAGGACAGGGTTGAAAACGATATCTTTTCCAATACCCATGCAGAAAGCAAGGAGAATTTACTGCGTTATCCGTAAGGATTCTCAAGTATCAACAACTCATGGCGAGTTGTTGCAAACCAGACCCACGGCTGTTTACCCAAGGGATATACATCTCAGATAAGGCCATAAAACAGTTTTAAACCTAAAACAGTTTTATGGCCTTATCTGAAACCGTTAAAAAGCGGCATAAAACCGACAACGGTATACTCGAGTTCCACCAAAAACTTATTTTGCCGTGCATGGCATTAAACTGACATACATATCAAATTTCAAGTCTCTAGCACTTGCCGTTCTTGAGATATCATGTTCACAGACAGACAGACAGACACACACACGAATCAATGGCTGAAATTTGAGATTTGGGCTCAGGGGACCCCAAAACGTGTTTTGGCATTGAAAACTCGACATGGAAAATTTCAGCCCATTATTTATTGATATTTTACGTTTCAAGGTACGCAGTATCAAAAAGTAAAAAAAAAAAATCCGTTTTTCCGCCGTCCGCCGTGATGGGCACTTTTGAGACTTTGCGTTGACCGATTTGGATAATTGGTTTGGAAAATTTGGTATATAGGTCCAATCTGTGCTCTACTTGTGCCCCGAAAAATTATGGGTGCAATCGAATGCACCCTTCGCGGATTTACCGCTTTTTAGCTTTTCATTCATCCTGTCTAAAAAAAGAAAATTCAGAACCAGAGAAAAATTTGGTATGTATGAGTCTTTTTTTTTTTTTTTGCCAATAGAACAATAAACCCATGTGTCACATTGGTTTATTACTTACAAAAAAATGTGCGCCCAGTGCCTGTGGGAGATATATGTTGATTGTAGTTTTTGTTTGTAGCATTCGAATCACATTTTGGGCAAATATTTTTCAGGTGACCTGAACTTGTCACTCATATGATATCACCCCCTTTGCAGGCAAATAGTTTTGGGTGACATGAACTTGGCACTCATATGATATCACCCCCTTTGTAGTAAAATAGTTTTGGGTGACATGAACTTGGCACTTATATGATATCACCCCCTTTGTAGTCAAATAGTTTTGGGTGACATAAACTTGGCACTCATATGATATCACCCCCTTTGTAGTCAAATAGTTTTAGGTGACCTGAACTTGCACTCATATGAACTTGGTAATCATAGGATATCACTCTCTTTGTGAACATATTTTTAGGAGGGCTATGACCCACTTGAATTTTTTTTTTTGGCAATATTTTTTGCACACGAATTGTTTTTTTTTTTTTTTAACATCTCATAACACGTGCTCTCAATTTTCATCAGGGGGCGTGTGGAGCAGTATTATTTGGCCTCAATAATTCTGTGCGCAATTTTCCTCAATAATTCTGTGCTCAATTTTATTTCAGAGTGGTTATAAATTAGGTAACGAATTGTTTGAGCAGTGATAGGAATGAGGAAGAAAGTGAGGGGTGTGGAATGTGAAGATGGTGCTGGAGTGCCTATGTTCCAATGGTAGAGACAGTATTGTTAGAGCTGTGTCAGTGAGGGTGAGAGCAATGAGGAAGAAACTGAGGGGTGTGGAATGTGAAGATGGTGCTGGAGTGCTTATGTTCCAATAGTAGAGAGAGTATTGTTAGAGCTGTGTCAGTGAGGGTGAGAGGAATGAGGAAGAAAGTGAGGGGTGTAGAATGTGAAGATGGTGCTGGAGTGCTTATGTTCCATTGATAGAGAGAGTATTGTTAGAGCTGTGTCAGTGAGGGTGAGAGGAATGAGGAAGAAAGTGAGGGGTGTGGAATGTGAAGATGGTGCTGGAGTACTTATGTTCCAATGGTAGAGAGAGTATTGTTAGAGCTGTGTCAGTGAGGGTGAGAGGAATGCGGAAGAAAGTAAGGGGTGTGGAATGTGAAGATGGTGTTGGAGTGCTTATGTTCCAATAGTAGTGAGAGTATTGTTAGAGCTGTGTCATTGAGGGTGAGGGGAATGAGGAAGAAAGTGAGGGGTGTGGAATGTGAAGATGGTGCTGGAGTGCTTATGTTCCAATGGTAGTGAGAGTATTGTTAGAGCTGTGTGAGTGAGGGTGAGAGGAATGAGGAAGAAAGTAAGGGGTGTGGAATGTGAAGATGGGTGCTGAAGTGCTTATGTTCCAATGATAGAGAGAGTATTGTTAGAGCTGTGTCAGTGAGGGTGAGAGGAATGAGGAAGAAAGTGAGGGGTGTGGAATGTGAAGATGGTGCTGGAGTGCTTATGTTCCAATGGTAGAGAGAGTATTGTTAGAGCTGTGTACGTGAGGGTGAGAGGAATGAGGAAGAAAGTGAGAGGTGTGGAATGTGAAGATGGTGCTGGAGTGCTTATGTTCCAATGGCAGAGAGAGTATTGTTAGAGCTGTGTCAGTGAGGGTGAGAGGCATGAGGAAGAAAGTGAGGGGTGTGGAATGTGAAGATGGTGCTGGAGTGCTTATGTTCCAATGGTAGAGAGAGTATTGTTAGAGCTGTGTCATTGAGGGTGAGGGGAATGAGGAAGAAAGTGAGGGGTGTGGAATGTGAAGATGGTGCTGGAGTGCTTATGTTCCAATGGTAGTGAGAGTATTGTTAGAGCTGTGTCAGTAAGGGTGAGAAGAATGAGGAAGAAAGTGAGGGGTGTGGAATGTGAAGATGGTGCTGGATTTCTTCTATTTTCCACATCACCCAGGAGGTAACAGAACGGATGGAAATTAATATTTTACTAAAAGATATGACAACAGTCGAAGGCTGCCAAATATAATGCAATTTTCCGTACCATTCATTATGTTATGAAATGAAGGCATATTATACAAAGAAGATAAAGCCTAGTCCGGTTTTCCGTACCATTTATTATGTTATGTAATGAAGGCATGTTATACAAAGCAGATAAATTCTAGTAGGGTTTTCCGTACCATTTATTATGTTATGAAATGAAGGCATATTATTACAAAGAGATAAAGCCTTGTCCGGTTTTCCGTATCATTTATAATGTTATGAAATGAAGGCATATTTTACAAAGAAGATAAAGCCTTGTCCGGTTTTCCGTACCATTCATTATGTTATGAAATGAAGGCATATTATACAAAGAAAATAAAGCCTAGTCCGGTTTTCCGTACCATTTATTATGTTATGTAATGAAGGCATGTTATACTAAGCAGATAAAGTCTAGTAGGGTTTTCCGTACCATTTATTATGTTATGAAATGAAGGCATATTATTACAAAGAGATAAAGCCTTGTCCGGTTTTCCGTATCATTTATAATGTTATGTAATGAAGGCATATTATACAAAGAAAATAAAGTCTAGTCCAGTTCTCCGTACCATTTATTATGTTATGTAATGAAGGCATATAAAAAGAATAAAAAGCATATAAAATATAAAATGAATAATTTTAAAATATAAATTATAAAATAAAGCATTATAAAAAGAATATAAAGCCTAGTCCGTTTTTCCGTACCATGTATTATGTTATGTAATGAAGGCATATTATACAGAGAAGATAAAGCCTAGTCTGGTTTTCCGTACCATTTATTATGTTATGTAATGAAGGCATATTATACAAAGAAAATAAAGTCTAGTCCAGTTCTCCGTACCATTTATTATGTTATGTAATGAAGGCATATTATAAAAAGAATATAAAGCCTAGTCCGTTTTTCCGTACCATTTATTATGTTATGTAATGAAGGCATATTATACAAAGAATATAAAGTCTAGTCCAGTTCTCCGTACCATTTATTATGTTATGTAATGAAGGCATGTTATACAAAGCAGATAAAGTCTAGTACGGTTTTCCGTACCATTTATTATGTTATGAAATGAAGGCATATTATTACAAAGAGATAAAGCCTTGTCCGGTTTTCCGTATCATTTATAATGTTATGAAATTAAGTTACATTATTACAAAGAGATAAAGCCTTGTCCGGTATTCCGTATCATTTATAATGTTATGTAATGAAGGCATATTATACAAAGAAAATAAAGCCTAGTCCGGTTTTCCGTACCATTTATTATGTTATGAAATGAAGGCATATTATACAAAGAAGATAAAGCCTAGTCCGTTTCTTCTTACTATAAGTCGAGGTTGCCAATTTTAGTTGAAACAAGGAAGATAAAGCCTAGTCGTTTTTCCATGCCATTTATTATGTTATGAAATGGAGGCATATTATACAAAGAAGATAAAGCCTAGTCTGGTTTTCCGTACCATTTATTATGTTATGAAATGAAGGCATATTTTACAAAGAAGATAAAGCCTAGTCCGGTTTTCCGTACCATTTATTATGTTATGAAATGAATGCATGTTATACAAAGAAGATAAAGCCTAGTCCGGTTCTTCTTACTATAAGTCGAGGTTGCCAATTTTAGTTGAAACAAGGAAGATAAAGCCTAGTCGTTTTTCCATACCATTTATTATGTTATGAAATGAAGGCATATTATACAAAGAAGATAAATCCTAGTCCGGTTTTCCGTTCCATTTTTTATGTTATGAAATGAAGGCATATTTTACAAAGAAGATAAATCCTAGTCCGGTTTTCCGTACCATTTATTATGTTATGAAATGAATGCATATTATACAAAGAAGATAAAGCCTAGTCCGGTTTTCCGTACCATTTATTATGTTATGAAATGAAGGCATATTATACAAAGAAGATAAAGCCTAGTCCGGTTTTCCGTACCATTTATTATGTTATGAAATGAAGGCATATTATACAAAGAAGATAAAGCCTAGTCCGGTTTTC
>CM022876.1:25086807-25101852 GCA_012654025.1 Pachypsylla venusta | reverse complement strand
TGGAATATCTCCGCAGCGAGAAATCACTTTCCCAGTGAACATTCACTTCGAATATACTCCTGATGTACCTACTGTAAACACACGATGTTTGGAATATCTCCGCAGCGAGAAATCACTTTCCCAGTGAACATTCATTTCGAATATACTCCTGTACTGTAAACACACGATGTTCTACATGGAGAGCGTGGAAACCATGGAATATCTCCGAAGCGAGAAATCACTTTCCCAGTGAACATTCACTTCGAATATACGCCTGTACTGTAAACACACGATGTTCTACATGGAGAGCGTGGGAACCATGAAATATCTCCAAAGCGAGAAATCACTTTCCCAGTGAACATTCACTTCCAATATACTCCTGTACTGTAAGCACACGATGTTCTACGCTCTAGTGAGACATGATTACCTACTGAACTTCCAAGTTTCAACCACACAATAGTCAAGGTGATGACCTTGAAGGAGCGCATTGTATCACTCATTTAAAAACCGGACGTTTGTTTTGGACTCCCTGTACTTGAAATTACAGCAAATAAATTCTGAAACTAGAAATAACTGCAAAATAATTCTAAAACGAACTGCAAATTAATTCTGAAACTAGAAGTAACTGCAAAATAATTCTAAAAATAACTGCAAATTAATTCTGAAACTAGAAATAACTGCAAAATAATTCTAAAACTAACTGCAAATTAATTCTGAAACTAGAAGTAACTGCAAAATAATTCTAAAAATAACTGCAAATTAATTCTGAAACTAGAAATAACTGCAAAATAATTCTGAAACTAGAAATAACTGCAAAATAATTCTAAAACTATCTGCAAATTAATTCTGAAACTAGAAATAACTGCAAAATAATTCTAAAACTAACTGCAAATTAATTCTGAAACTAGAAATAACTGCAAAATAATTTTAAAACTAACTGCAAATCAATTCTGAAACTAGAAATTATTGCAATTTAGTTCCAAAACTAGAAAAATGACTACAAATGAAGTCTAAGACGGGAAATATTTTAATATAATTCTGAGACTTGAAATAATTGTTCAATATTTTGGACACTGGGCCTTTAAGGCTACAAAACACAAAAATTCCTTGGGCCTTTAGAAGTTATAGCTATATAGAAGAAAATATAAATTTTAGGCCAAACCGAATATACTGTTGCTGGTTTCCAAAACTAGAAATAGACTCTTTGAAAGACGGCAACCAATTTAGATGAATTTAGATCTTGTTAGAGATTAATTAGACTCATCAGAATCATTGCCTTTGCTTGTTGAGCTTTCCTCTTCGGATGACTCATCCACTTCGGATGTTTCATCCACTTCGGATGATTCATCCGCTTCGGATGACTCATCCACTACGGATGTTCCATCCACTTCGGATGACTCATCCTCTTCAGAATCCTTTGTCTTATGTGCCTTGCCTTTGCTACTACTTTTTTTTATTGCAGTTATGCCTTGCCTTGTGGAGCTTTCCTCTTCGGATGACCTATCCTCTTCGGAATCCTTTGTCTTATTGCTTTTGCTGTTACTGCTTTTTATTACAGTTATGCCTTTCCTTGTTGAGCTTTCCTCTTCGGTTTTATCATCCTCTTCCGAATTCTTTGTCTTATGTGCCTTTCCTTTGCTATTACTGCTTTTTATTACACTTATGCTTTTCCTTGTTGAGCTTTCCTCTTCGGATATCTCTTCGGAATCCGCTGTCATAGGTGCCTTGCCTTTGTTGATACTGCTTTTTATTACAGTTTTGCCTTTCCTTGTTGAACTCTCCTCTTCGGGTGAATTATATGAAGAGGAATCTTTATTTTCCTTGCCTTTGTTAAATTTCAATCTGGTAATGCTTTTCCTTTTATCTTCATCGCTGGAATAATCTTCCTCGAATGCTATTTTTTTTGGCTTGTTTGGTTTGTTAATATTGGGCTTTCTTATGGATGATTTCCCCACTGGTCGATTTCCAATAGGTTCCCCCAACCGACGATTTAACATAGTTGCCCCCATTGGCGCGTTTCCCGCAGGTCCTCTGATTGCCGGATTTCTCATAGGTTCCCCCATTAGTCCCTCTGTAGGACCCCCCAAGGATTCCCACATATGTGGGTTATTAACTGGAATACCCACAGGTGCATTTTCCATGTTTTGATTGATATGATATTGGTTGTTATTGCTGTCGTCCCCCAAATGTGGGTTATTGAGTGGAATACCCACAGGTGGGTTTTCCAAGTTTTGATTGAAATTAGATTGGTTGTTATTGCCGTCGTACACGTATGAATTTGGGTGTTCATCAGGTGGCGATACCAGCCAGTCCCAAAAAACCTGTGTATGGGCCGGCAATTCATATTGGTCGACTGGAACAATACGGTAGCCATACGGATATTTCGAATCTTCATTGTTTGCGGCTGCCTCCCACTGAAAACCTAAAAAGGAAAAAAATAAATGCTTTTTATGATCGTCAATATACTCTCTCACCCGAGGTGAGAGAGTTGTGGAACAGTCGCGACGGCCTTTTGAAATTAATATCTACGTATCTCAGAAACCGTTACAGATAGAAAGAAATGAGTTAAACTTTTTAAAAAAAATCATAAATGATTAAAAAAAAAATAACTTTTACAAACATTTAGCAAAAAAAAAATGTAAGAATGTAAGATGAACATAATTGTCTAAATGGCGGACATTTTCTGTCTCCGCACTCTTCATAATATTTATGAGGAAGTTCTAATCTAACACTTTCACCATAATGTAAAACTTTATCATTATTCCCTCTTAATGTAAAATTCCTGGACTATACCAATTCCTCAGAAGCGGTTAGAGATAAGTCAAAAATGTATAGAATTACTTTATCTTGTAGGACCTTTAATTGTCGAACATTGGAGACTGAAAAAAAATATGATATGTTTAGCCGTTCTCGAGATATTTGCAGAAAACCCAAAAATAAGCTTCAAATTCATTCAGATGGCCGACGATAAACTTCAAAATTTCGGACGGTTCCGCAACTTTTCCACTTTGGAACATTTACGAAATTGATGGATTGATTGAAAAAGTAAACTTTATTTAATACAAATAAGTATGACAATTAAATAGATAACCTCCTAAGCTCCCGAGAACTTCTATCTAGGTATGGTTCTTCAATTTCTGAAGTGGAAATGACCGGCGAAGGACGGCTCCCTCGCAAATTCTGAAATCGACGAGACTTCCGCCCCCCACAAGTCACCCCCGCGTATCGATTCTCACGATAAGCTAACCATTTTCCTAAATTTCTTGTTTTAGACGAAAATATTTTTTTTTTTTTTCATGTCGTGTCTGTCTATGCATTCTAATTTATATTTATTAAATAAATCAGTTGTGACAACTAGAAGTCATACAGACAGGTTGTTTGTGTGTTAATTTTAATTTCTTTTAAAAAATTAATTATTTTTTAAAAAAGTGACAGTGTAGTAATGTAGTGTAACATATAATTGTAAATAATGTAATCAGGGAAGATATCAGGGGTTCTCCCCCCTGATATTCACTAGTGAAAGTGGTGATCACACAAAATGACACAAATGCGACGAGTCAAACAATGGATATGTCGAACCAGCAAAATGAGAATGAAACCTCAATCACCGGAAATAATCCTCTTGTGACCCATGTGATACTCACCTAGCAAAGGTGCAGAACCTGGGCGCAACAAGCCAGAGCAATTTTCTGGAATTGAAGCAGATAAAAGCATGTCTTAGCTCCTGCCAGAGTACCCAAGGCTCACATCTACTCCAAGCGATCAACGCGCTTAGTGTTAACCCTAGATTGTTGTTGTTATTGCTCTCAACGACTCTCACTGTGTTTCCAGGCGAAGAAAGGCGGCCTCTCCAACAGGATCTTTCCATAATGCTGACGACTCTAGATTAGTTGGTTTTGATGGATAGTTGCTGGCTGCTCATGATTTACATCATGAGCAGCCAGCATACATAGACGACAACGATCAGATACTTCAGGGTTTAGCCAGGATTTATATACCAACTCTTTGAGGAAGTATATGGAGCAGCACGGCTGGGTCCAACGGAGGAAAAACACAGTGAGTTGTCGTCGGAACGGTGTTGATGATCTTTGGCCGTGCCCGAGGGCACGGGTAGCCCCGGTACGAAGAACCAACCATCTTGGAGGCCCTAGATTGCTTGACATGAGTCATTTTGACGCATAGGTGTGATTGGACATCCGTAGTTGTTTATTTGTTTTTGTAAAGTAATTTTTCGTAAAAGTTAGTGAGTCAATTTGACGCATTTCCAGCGAAAACGCTAGTTATTTGGAGAATCATTTTGACGTTTGGTGAGTCATATTGAGGTTTTATAGGGGGGTCACGAAATTTGAACTGGCATGATTACTTTTCCTGTACACATCCTGTTACACTTAAACCAATAAATCCAATCATTTTCTTTTAAATAAAAAATGGTATCTTTTCTCAACATAAAAAAAATCCTGTTTGCGTTTCCCGTTCCCACCTAGAAGGGGTGAGGTTAATGTGAGTAGTTGGTATGGTATGGCCAACACCAAGAGGATTAAAATCTCATCTTATATAACCTTTAAACCAAATGAAACCAACCAACCGAAAAAATTCCTGGAAAAACGAGTCAAAATGACGCATGTCCAGCAATAACGTACAAAAAAAGTACTCCAGCAATCTAGGGTTAAAGGAAAAGAACGACCTGATAATGGCAGACAACCTAAGGTACAGTCTGCTATTACAGAATAATCCAGCCCCTCTACCGCTCAGTCAACAGCACATGAGACAGATGAGGAGTTTGTGGACCAAGAAACAGGCTGGGTCACTCAGCGAAAGAAAAAACTCTGCCGATGTGACACCTGGGTTTATTATTTTCCTTGCTTAAAATACTCCCTTCCTCCATAGTCGTTTGGTCCACCCTTCGCCGTTCACCGCTGGCCTTAATTTTTGCTAAGATCGGCAACTACGGTGTTGCGAGTAGAACCTTCAGATTGACTAGTTCAGTTTTCACACTAGAATGTTTTCCATTGATTCTCGTAATGCTGTGATGACTAGGTCTAATTTTTCAAATATTTTGATTAAAAAAAAAATGATGTGCGATCGAAACTCTACAAATTAGGTACAAGTACAAGACTGGTAATCTTAATTTATACTTTATTGTGAATTTTATTGATAGAGATTCATCTATACTTATAAAACGCAAAGTCCAGTTGATATACTGACTGACTGACTGATAATCAACGTAGCTCCACGATGGCTAACCGTAGAGACTTGAAACTTGGCACACAGGTCCCTTTTAGTATGTAGGTGCGTAATAAGGAAAAAAAATAAAGTTCAAATGGGAGCAAGTTACCGCCAAAAATGCATTTTGCATTTTCTGGGCAAACTAAAAGAGATAACGAAAAATTACCGAGAATAGACTCCCCCCCCCAAAAAAAATAGTATATAAGGACTCCATAAAAAATATAAAATTTGAAAATTTCCGGTTTTTCCCTGATTTTTGGATGGTTTTCACCACCAATTTCACCACCAAAAAAACGGAATTGAGAAGTACCACTTCGGGATGAGCGAGAAAGCTGAAATTTGATACAAAGGCATTCCGAAGTACAAAAAGTCATATCCTTGAATAAAATATTGAATTTTCTAACTAGGAGCTGTGCTCACTCTGGGGGTCGGTTCCACCAAAAACCCATAGGTAGTTAATCGGGATGAGCGAGAGAGTTGAATTTCTATACCGTGTTCCGCAGTGCAAAAACTAATATCTTTGAGTAAAATATTGAATTTTCTAATTAGGAACCGTGTTCACTCTGGAGGTCGATTCCAACAAAAATCTAAAATTGAGAAGTTTAATTTCGTAATCTCGAAATTGTTGTTGAATTTTGTAACCGTAGCGAAGCACGGAAAACAGCTAGTTAATCTATATCAGTGCTTCTCAAACTTGTTACCACCGCGGCACACTTTTCAAGACTCCAATCTGTTCGCGGCACTTTTCCTCAATATATTAAGAATCGCTTAAATTATTGCGATTAAACTTTTGTGAGGTGTTATAGTTTGACGCTTAACGGATTTTGACCACTTTGAGTCATAAATTTTGTGGACGGGGCCATGCGAGACCGCGTTTTTCGTCAATATTTTTAGAACCGCTTAAGTTATTTGACCAAAATTTCGTGATATACAACATATATGCAAATAATCTTCATCAAATATGTATATTTCTACTACAAAAATTTAAAAGAATATTGTACCAATTTTGATTATTATTTTGCCTGATTGGAAAAATAGCACAAACAATAGATTCGTGATTTATGGGAAGCTTAAGAAGGAGATAGTGTCGTAGGATGCTGAAGATTAAAAAATAGCAAAAACAATAGATTCGTGATTTGTGAGAAGGTTAAGAAGGAGACAGTGTCGTAGGATGCTGAAGATTGGAAAATAGCAAAAACAATAGATTCGTCATTTGTGGGAAGATTAAGATGGAGACAGTGTCGTAGGATGCTAAAAATTGGGGAAAAAACACAAATAATAGATTCGTGATTTGTGGGAAGGTTAAGAAGGAGACAGTGTCGTAGGATGTTGAAGATTAGAAAATAGCAAAAACAATAGATTCGTGATTTGTGAGAAGGTTAAGAAGGAGACAGTGTCGTAGGATGCTGAAGATTGGAAAAGCACAAACAATAGATTCGTGATTTGTGGGAAGGTTAAGAAGGAGACAGTGTTGCAGTATGCTGAAGATTGGAAAATAGCACAAACAATAGATTCGTGATTTGTGGGAAGGTTAAGAAGGGGACAGTGTCGTAGGATGTTGAAGATTGGAAAATAGCACAAACAATAGATTCGTGATTTATGGGAAGGTTAATAAGGAGACATTGTCGTGGGATGCTTCATTTGAGGGTTTATTATTTTCAATAATTATCCAAAATGAAATCGTAACGAAAAAAATAATGCCCCCATCAAAATTTGATACTTTATGTTTCAAGGTACGTAAAATCCAAAAATCGAATGAAAAAATCCATTTGCCCGCCTTCCGCCTTAATTATTAATAATTTATTTTTAGCGACACAGTTAATCGTAAAATGATCTTTACAATGGTGGTAAAGCGGTAAATTCCGCGTCCAATGAATACACATACGGACCATATTGATTCAGATGTAACTGCTATGACTGGGTAAATGTGACCGAAAATCCGTAAAAGAGCTTTTTAGGGTTTCTTATGATATGCTTGGTATATTGTAAGATGGTCTCTACAATAGTGGTAGATCCGTCAATTCTGCTCCCAACGAATGTACACATCATAGACGACTTTGCATCAGATGTAACTGCTATGGTTGGTTAAATGTGTCCGAAAAAGAGCTTTTCAGAGTTTTTCAATAAAAGGTATATGTTTGGTATTGTAAAATGGTCTCTACAATAACGGTAGAGCGGTATATCCGCGTGCAATGAAAAACCGCATGGACCACTTTGATTCAGATGTAACTGCTATGATTGAGTAAATATGACCGAAAATCCGTAAAAGAGCTTTTTAGGGTTTCTTATGATATGCTTGGTATATTGTAAGATGGTCTCTACAATAGTGGTAGATCCGTCAATTCTGCGCCCAATGAATACACATATGGACCACTTTGTATCAGATGTAACTGCTATGGTTGATGGTTGGTTATATGTGTCCGAAAAAGAGCTTTTCAGGGTTTTTCAATAATATGTTTGGTATTGTAATTTTTTTTTTTCTTTCTTTCTTTCTTTTAATTTGGCTTAACGTCTCTTTAACATCTATTGGTCATTCAAGATGGGGGTTTTACCATTTGCTGGAAACTTGCAAAACCAGCTACATTGACCTCACCCAGCCTGGGTTGGGCCGGAAAAAAGAGCCAACGATACGTGGTGTTCCCAAGCGGTCACCCATCCAAGTACTGATCACGCCCGACGTTGCTTAACTTCAGTGATCTGACGGGAACTGGCACCGTGGCTACCCGTGCCCTCGGTCACGGCCATAGACCATCAACACCGATCCAACGACAATTCACTGTGTTTTTCCTCCGTTGAAGCTGTTCATCCCAGCCGTGCTACTCCAGATACTTATTCAAAGAGTTGGTATTTAATTTTTTGGTAAATACTGAAGTATCTGATCGTTGTCCTCTATGTATGCTGGCTGCTCATGATGTAAATCATGAGCAGAGCCAGAAACTATCCATCGAACCCTACTAATCTGGAGCCGTCAGCATTATGGACAGATCCTGTAGGAGAGCCCGCCTTCCTTGGCCTGGAGCCAAAGTGAGAGTCGTTGAGAACGTTAACAACAACAAAAGGTGTGGTATTAAGAAGGGCATCCAGCCTTTAAAAAACTCTGTCTCAAACCAATGATGAAAGTAGGGATGGGCTAGTCATCCACGAGTCGACTCATGACTCGACTCACTCACGAGTCGACTCATCTTATTGAAATGAGTCGACTCTTCAAAGAGTCGACTTACGAGTAGCTTTTTTTTTTTTTTTGGTGTTGACTGATAAAGATAATAAAGGGAGAAATATTTTTCCGGGTGTTTGTTGTTTACTGAAGGAAAATGTTCTTTCATCCTGGTGACAATTGATTGTGATGTCTTTTTAATGTATTCACCGAAGTTGAGGATGTTTATTTGGTAGATGCCCCTTTTGTCTGTTTGATTAATTATGTCTTTCTGATCAAATAAGGTGTTTTTGAAAATTGTCACCCGATAAGAGTCGAGATCGAGAGTCGACTCATATTGGTGAGTCTTGTCGACTCACCTACTTGAGTCGAAAATCCCATCCCTAGATGAACATTGAATATATATTACCAGGAAGAAATGTAAGGTATCAAATGTCGTTAGACACTTTTTGTAAAATTAGGATCTTAACACCTCTTTGGAATGGCGGACATTATTTTTTTTTTCCTCGATGGACCCATTTTTAAATTTTTTATTATTTTCGTTTATTACTTACTTAAATATTATTTTTTCGTATATCATTGATGGTTTATATCTACTTATGGTGTTTTATAGTGTTTTCATTCTTTTAAAATGTTTTTATCGCCACTTGAAAATCGATTTAAATCTTCAAATTAATTTTTTTTTAATTAAAAATTTCAGTGCCGGGTTCGTGAAAAGATCTTTGGATTCTTCTCCGTGCGTCATCATTTATTTTGACCTTTGAGTTGAAATATTTTTATTGTTTCATTTCGACGCTTGCAATCAAGAAAAACGTTTGGTTTAGCTAGCCAAATAATTATTATTAACGCTAGGTTCATGTTTTCCCTTAAAACTCTTTAGGATCCAGCACTGTACATTCAAATTCTCAGCGCGAAAGCTAAGACCCTAATTCATTTCAAAAGTGTCTAGCGATTTCAATCAATACATTCTTTCCTCGTAATATACGAGGGACATTCAATAAATACTTAGCCTACAAAAGAAAAACGAAAATTTTGGAAAAGTGGCAATTTATTTTTCCACATAATCTCCTTTTAGCTCAATACACTTGGTCCAGCGATGCTCCAACTTTTTAACCCGCCCAAAAAATACGTTTTCCCGAGGTCTGCAACATAGGCCTTTGTGGCAGCGATGACCTCCCCATTGGACCCAAATCTATTCCCGGCGATTGATTTTTTCAATTTTGGAAACAAAAAAAAGTCACAGGAGGCCAAATCTGGTGAATACGGTGGATGGGGCAGTAATTCATAGCGCAATTCGACCAATTTGGCCACGGCGACGGCGGAGGCGTGAGCCGGCGCGTTGTCGTTTTGGAACAGCACTTTTTTCTTCGCCGTTTATTAATAAAAAAACGGGGGGAAGAGTCACCGTTCACAGCACCCAAGCGATCCTTGATTTCTCTTTGCGTTTTCCCTTCCAAAAACAAGAATCGAATCACCGAACGATATTGCTCTTTTTCCATTTTTGCTCAACTGACCGACATGCTCGCTTCCAAAGGCTATCAAAATAAAACTAATAAAGGGAATTGACTGAAACTTACGTCAGTAGGCTACTAAAAGAATGTACTGCACGATGGTAAAACTGGCGGTGAGTCTATGTACTTGTTGAATGACCCTCGTATATTCAATGACGAAAGGTTATCAACAAAATGCGAATTTCTATACATGCTGAATACTGATGTAAGAAGCAAGCGCTGGTAACTGTGCTAGGAAGTGGTTACATCTAAAGAGGGGAGCCAAACTGTCAACTTTAGGAAAGTGACGCCAACCTGAAATAGAATCAGTGTGACCTGGTAGGGAATTTCTCTACGCGTAGGGAGACTTAGGGGTCCGTAGGTAGAGAGGGAATTTTCATCAAAAAAGTCCAAAAATTTAAAGATTTTACTATTTTTGCATTTAAGTCGCATTTTGGGTTAATTCTAGAGGAAAGGGAATAATTCGTCCAAACTTTTTGTAGAATTCACCCAGAATTGAATGCTGACAATTAATCAGATCAGATAATAAAATACTACTAATCGATATTTTGTGAATCGATGTGAAAATACCGCGGGAATTTTTAAATTGACATTTAATTTTTCTTCGTTTTAGTTTTGACTTGACTAATTGACTCATGACTCTTGATAATTTTCATTTCTGCATGTTATATCTAATGTAGGTACATAAAATCCGACAGAGACGGCCAAATTTATGATCCCTATTGGGACTCGAACGCAAGTCTCTCATATTGAAATCGGTCATCATGTTTATCTCTAAGAAATCATCACTACGGACGCTAACAGGAGCCTAACTAGCTAACTACAGGTACCTACTGATTTTCTCACCATAAACTTGTAAAAGTTGAAATTTTTGGCGTAGGGAAACTGTAGGGAGAAAGTTTTTTTAGCGTAGGAAAATGTAGGGAGAAATCAAAGCCTCTGTAGGGAATTTTAAGGAAAACGACCTGGCAACACAGAATAGAATTGGGCTGTAATTATATTTTTAGTGTGATACGTCCTCGTCATTGTCCTCTAGTAACTCCAGTAGGCTATGGAGAGGCCAAAGATCTAAGCAAGCTTCATAAGTCTTCTGGCTAGGTATTTTTCGTGTATGTCGAGCCTGGGTTGTAGCTGTCCCATGCTCAGTCTCCACGCAAGTAGGGAATTACAGTCAAAAATGACGTGAGAAGCAGTCTCCCCATCCTCCCTACAGAGTCTACACATAATCTGTTATTTTTTCACCTGAGGTCCAAGATCTCAACGTAAGGTTCCTGGATGACCCCTGTAGCATGGCCTTACTGTGTCTCAGACCTGAGACGCGCCTCCACCGTTCTAGGTGGCTTTCGAGTACCCACCCGTCGATGAAATTTCTGACCTCAGTTGCGCTTAGACCGATCACAAGCTCCGGTCCAACGAATGCGGTATCGCAAACCACATTCTTGTCAGTTGGTCGGCCCGATCATTGTCAGCAATGCCCTTATACCTTGACACCCAACTTAGGCAAACCTAGTTTTCTTTGCTAGTTCTTTTAGTGCCAGCTGGAATTCCCACGTTATCTAGGAGAACCAGCTATAGTTGATTATAGCGTTCAGCGTTGCCGGGCTATCGGAGAATATGTAAATCTCCTTTCCAGGGAGTCCCATTTTCGTCATCCGCGCAGCTGCGAATTGTAAGGTTCTTAGCCTGAAATACCCCGGCGTAGTTCCCCAAGGGCAGAGATATGTCCACCCTGGGTCGCACGTCGCGCACTGTGAAGATCAGCCCCGGATCCACCTGGACACCAGCCTAGTTTCTTTGATTCCCCAGTGCGCAGTGGTCTCAATGACGACCTTGATGGGGGTTCAGAAGGATTTCTTCTGAGGCATCCTGTCGGTGCCCATTTCTAAGACGGGACCTTTGATGGCCCCAGAGATTCTGGAATGTCCATACTGCTGGGCAGTCCAGTTGCTGTATAACTTAAGCCTGAAGGCCGTCATCCTGTGCAAGTCCGAGGAGTGTCTCCATAGCTTTTAGCGCCTGTTCTTATAGCGTCCTATAAGAACAGGGGCGGATTTAAGGCTATATCTTGAGGGGAGGGGTTATGATCCTAAATTTTTAATGGGACCTACATACAGGTGGCAGCGAACAGATGACAAACGTTTTTTTTTCTTTCTTTCGATTTTTGGATTCTAAACCTAAAATAACAAATTTGGTGGGGGCGGGATTTTTTTGTCAGTAAAATAATAAATCCTTCTGTCAACATTTGCAGATTTTTTCGAACCGATCTTTAAAAATTTGCTTCACCAGCCAATCTTGTTCATAGAAATTTCCGAATGAAATGTGATAAGTGAAGAATTTCCGTATGTGTTCACTCTATGTTAATCAATTATTTTGTAATTATTGTGACAGGTGGATGACCTCCCATGTCAGCAAAAAAAAATATGGGAATTTCACAAAAAAAAAGAAAGAAAAAAAACATTAAATGTGAATATTCATTTGAGTGTAAATTTCTATGACGGCTTCAAAAATTAAATTAACTTTTGATCTTTCCATTTGAAACCATTTGAAAAAAATGAGCTATCGTTCATCAAAATCAGTCCAGTAGTTTTGCATGTAGGTGCGTCAACATCAAAGAAGAAGCAGCAGCAGCAGACGATGAGAAAAAAAGAAAGAAAAAAAGTGTACTTTTCAGAGGCCTATATCTCCGAAATTTCATATATCTCGTCTCTGAGTTCGCCCCATACGTAGGAAACCATCATTTTTATCCTGAGGTGTGTAGTTTTTCCTCTGGAAGTAGCTGAATTCGGCAATGTAAGCTGTGGCGTATATTTGGTAGCTACCGCTTTATTTTGACTTGGCGGGGCGGAGCGCTACGGCACTCCTTAATAATCTTCATCAAATATGTTTATTTCTAATACGAAAAGTTTAAAAGAATATTGTACCAATTTTGAAGGAGTAGGTGTTTTAACCATTCCAACAGTAATCCATATGTGGTATAGTTAGGTGTAAGTTAGGTTTTGCTTCGCTGACATATAGGTATTGAAGTGGTTGTTCCTGACTCAAAATCATAGAACTGACACCACCAATTTTGTTGGTTAAAACGTGTTGGAAGTAGTATTGGGTTGGGTTCCAAAAAAAAAAAAAAATGCGTGTTGAAGGCTGCGCAAGTTAGGCTGGGTTGATACTCAACAGGTTTTTTTTAGTTTACTGAAGACTCCGAACAGTGAAGCTTCTTTCGCAAGAAGCAACAGACACGCATACTGTTAAAAAAAGTTGTAGAGTTAAAGTCAGGTTTGGTAGGGATTCTATGAAATCCCATTCTACAATAAATTTTAAGAAATCTAAAGGTAAAATTCCGTTCCTCGCGACCGATGCGCGCGACAGATACCCGCGACAGTTTTATTTGATCGTTTGAACAGTGCAAAGTGTATATGTCCAACGTTTTAAGTGCGGCTAAAAAAATATTGATAGTGAGATTATTGTTGGAGGAAGACGAAGACGTTCTTATCGTATCTTGTTTTCTTCGGATGAAGATCGAAAGAATTTACACGTCACGACCAGAAGAGGGCTGTTTTCAAATACTGATAAAAACATCTAAGTTTGAAAGAAGAAAAATTCTCACAATAATATATTTATAGAAGTCTAGTCTGACATCAAATAGGGGTGGGTTTCGACTAACCAACTCAACCAACATCTCATTTTCATCAGAATAAAATGACATTTTCAGTTTTCTACCGAAATTAATAAGAAAGATAGTAAAAATTACGAACCACAAACATACGTAAACAAGGAATGAGTCGCCTGACTGGAGCGACCTTACTGCTCTCGAATTCCTTCATTTAAATACCTACATAAAAACCAGTGGTACCTTGGTCGCGAGAAACGGAATGCTACCTTAAGACAACCAACCCTTTTGTTTGCTTCGCCGCCTTTAGATGCCGGTAGAGATCAAAGCAATATTACAGGTACAGTAGTTTTTCAATTAGGGGAGTCTGGGCCTTTTTTTTGGGGGGGGGGCATTTTTTGTAACAACCTTAAGTGACCGAGTGTAACCCGGGGCCACACTCCTCGAGGACTCGAGGATGACACCCCGAGTAACAACATATAAGTGGTTAATTCTCACTCTTCGGTTACCGCAAGTTACCCGGGAGATGCCAGTAGTGTCACACCTACCCGGAAGTCCCCTTATATGTAATACTACCAGGGGTGTCCTCCTCAGGGGTGACACCCGAGGTAACATTTTTTTTATATTGTTGGCTAATTTTGACCCGAGTGTCACCCCAAACAAGTCATCCCGAAGGGGTGACACTCTTCGGCCACACATAAGTCACCCCCTCGGGATGACTGGAGGTGAATTCGGAATCACCGTAAATCACTTGGTCGTAAAATCACAAGTGTCACTGAGACCCCGGGTGGTCCGTCCCCCCCCTAGGTACGCTACTGTGGGTAGCTGGTTTGCAAGTTTCCAGTGAATGGAGGGTAAAACCCCGTCTCGAATGACCAATATATGTTAAAAAGACGTTAAACCAAATTAAAAAAAAAAAAAAAGGTTATTCGTGAATGGGGTTTCAACCTCTAAGATTCGCTGTAATTTCACAAACCAGCTACCCACATAGACTTTTACTAGTCTGGGTTTGGCTCAGAATAGCCATTATCACGAGACAGCGAAACTACATGGTCACCCTCTTAGTAATCCCTTGCTGGTCAGTAATTTTAACTCAGTTATCTAACAAGAACTGATATATTCAACGATCCATAGGCGGTTATTAATAGATAATAATTCGCAGCACCTCTGTAGGCTATGCATTTATACTGGTATAGAAATCCGTCTTGTCATCTTTGCACACGGGTAGTCTACACCTCCTAAACCAAGAAACCCATCGATGCTCTTTTTATACAGCAATACTGAAAACCGCTAAAAAGTGGTAAAATTCGCCAGCCGTATATTTGCGTGAACCCAAAAGTATCGAAGCTTACTAAGATCCCAAATGTGTCATACGTACCAAATTTCAAATCCCTAGCGCTTACCATTCTCTTTTTATACAGCAATACTGAAAACCGATAACCGCTAAGGGTGTATTCGATTGCACCCAAAAGTTTCGGGGCACAATTAGAGCCCAGATGGGACCTATGCACCAAATTTCATCCAAATCGGTCAACGCTAAGTGGCAAAAGTGCCCATCACGGCGTACGGCG
>CM022876.1:25046631-25067451 GCA_012654025.1 Pachypsylla venusta | reverse complement strand
AATTTTCAACATTATAAATTATTTCTAAGTCCTGAATTCCAATAAAGACCAACTTCGTAAATTTTAATCTTTGGTAATTTTCAACATTAACATCTTGTTGTTCTTATTTCTATTATAGTTTTCTCTCAGATTGGGGTCTATCTTAAAAAAGAGTTTATAGTAACTCTGATACGGATAGACGGGGAATAACCTTTTCCATAGGAAAACCAGCTTCCCATACCAAATTAAACCCAACAGCGGTTTGTCGTACCTCTCGGTAGCGTACGGTCATGTGAACCTAGCCTAAGAGACATCGAAAAATAGATGGGACCGAACCCCCCAAAACTGTGGGATGATATTATTAAAATTCAAAGGTGTCCAACCGTTTTCGAATTACGGCAGATTTTCCAGTTTTTGGCTATGACTAATTGCTTAGCCACAGACAGTGAGAAAAGTAGATGGAATGGACCCCCTCCCCCCCAAAAAACTATAGACTAAATCCCAAAAAATATTATCACAGAATTGAAAAAGTTCGAAATTTTCAATGCATTCAAGGTGCGTACATATATGCGAGCCGCGGCACGAACGCGGCAAACTTGCGGCAATCGCGCTGCAATGTTCGACATATTAGGTTTTTCTGTGCTCGCGAGCACAACACGTGGCAAAATGTTATCTGTTCGTTGAAAATTTTTTCCGACGAACAATTCGGAGAACAGTTCAGCGAATGGTACGTACACATATGCGCGCCGCGGCACGAACGCGGCAATCGCGCGGCAATGTTCGTCAGATTAAGACGTGTTTCCAATGTGCGCGCGAACACAAAACGTGGCAATTTACCCGATCCATCTCCTATGGTGATTTTAACGACCACTTCGAAATGTTTGTGGCTCTGTTCATCAGATTAGTACGTGCATTTTTGCTGTTCGTTTGTTCTGTAAACATCAGTTATTTATTTATTTTCTTGAAACTAGTGAGTGCTTGAAGTAAGCTCCAGTATTAACTTCAGCATATTTCTATTGTTTATCTATTGGAATTTTTGCACAACTATAACTCTCGAACGAAATAAGGTCTAGCATTAACTTCATCATTTTTCTGTTGTTTATCTATTGGATTTTTTTGCACCACTATAACTCTCGAACGAAGTCAGATCTAGCATTAACTTCATTATTTTTCTGTTGTTTATCTATTGGATTTTTTGCACCACTATAAATCTCGAACGAAGTAAGGTATAGCATTAACTTCATCATTTTTCTGTTGTTTATCTATTGGATTTTTTGCACCACTATAAATCTCTAACGAAGTAAGGTCTAGCATTAACTTCATCATTTTTCTTTTGTTTATCTATTGGAATTTTTGCACCACTATAACTCTCGAACGAAGTAAGGTCTAGCATTAACTTCATTATTTTTCTGTTGTTTATCTATTGAAATTTTTGCACCACTATAACTCTCCAACAAAGTAAGGTCTAGCATTAAATTCAGCAATTTTTTTTGCAGCAACAACAAAAACAACGACGACAACATCATCTGTTGTTGTTGAAAGTGCTAAACTAATTTGTGTTTGTGGAAATTCTTGGGAACACAGATTCGCCGAACTGTTCGTCGAAGAAAATTTTCAACGAACAGACAATGTTGTGCTCGCGAGCACAATAAAAACACGTCCTAATCTGACGACAATGTTCGTCGATTTCCGCCTTCGTGCCGCGGCGCGCATATGTGTACGCACATTTACGTTCATATGGTTCTATAGAAATGGTAAAAAATAGAAAACCTACGTTTCTCGAAAAATCGTAATTACCAAAAAAGTACGGAAATGTCGACATTTTTATTTTTGCAAATTTTGAGAAATACAAAAAAAACACAGAATTATCAAAAAAATCAGAATCGAAAATTTTGAGATCTGTCCCTATGGTTCTCAGCGGAGGAAATATCAAATTTTGTTTCTTTTAGTCAGTAAAATAATGAACCCATGTGTAAGATTTGCAGTGCTTTTGTATTCGGCTTTTACATTCTACGTACCTTTAAAAGTAAATGACCTGTGTAATAATAACCCCCCAAAAATACCACTGCGTGCTATAAAAATTCCCCGCCAAGTCATCACCCAAAAAAAAGACATGAAATCTATTTTAGGCCCCGCTATCCGCTCTTACGTTCTTCGAAATACCTAATGACTTTAAATTCCGNTATGTATTTTGATGCGCTGAATCCGAAAATGAACTCCGTTTTTCTGTATCACGTCAGGATTTTTCACAAATTAGGTGTCTATATTTTCCATTGATATACCCATAATGTATATATAAATTGTACGTAAATGTCATAAGTAAAGTTATTTTTTTTTTGTTTGGAAGATAGGTTTTTAATTTAAATAATCTCCAGCGCACATCTAAAATCTTTTTTTTTAACTGTGAGGCTCCTCTTGGTATATTATTTCTTGCGATGTGTATCTGGTATATCTCTCCGTAGCATCTAACAGTAGTCTGCCATCTTTGTCGTGCCCCATTTCTCTTGGTATCTGCTCTCCATCTCCTTGATATCTTGATGAAAACGTCCTCCTTGTTCTTCGCTCACAGCCCCCAAGTTTTCAGAAAATAGTTCAAGTGGGAATAGAGAAAATGTACCATAGCCCATAAATCAATCCAGGCCTTGAAAGGACTTTAACTTTTTATTACCAATGTTGTTTTAGTCAGGATTTTCATTGGTGTCCAGAAATTTGTCAAGATCCTTGAATGAAAACCATCCTTCTCTCTGAAGATATTTTATGGTGTTAGCAAACTCTTGATTCGCCAGAAGTGTCCCGATGCAGACATCGGAAGACTTCTGGCGAATCAAGAATTTGCTAACACCATGATATAGTATTTGTTGGACCAGAGTCCGACAAATATTTTTCTTCAGTTTTTCCTCTGACAGGCCTTGAAATTTCCAAGTATATAACTGAAACATGCTCCGTATTTTGGAAGTGATTTCACAAACTGCTTCATGAGGCCAAGTTTTATAATTATGAGGAGGGGGTGAGGATCTCTTTCTGCTGGTACCAAGTTTTTGCTAAGAACATTGTTTTGCTCAAAGCGTCCTTGGCTGCCTAATCTCCTCAGACAACTGATTTTTTCGGTCTGAACTGTCCCTTAGGCGTGGGAAACGAGGATCTATTTGATTTGTGGACCAAGAACCATACACAAAATCACCGCACATTTGCCAACCATGATCTTCATATTTTAGTTTCTGAACAATCACTTACAATTAGGTCTCTTTTGAAAACATAGAATGTTCAACAGGGATAAAAGAGTAGAAGTCACCACTGTAAAGTAAAACTCCATTGAAACTTCGCCTTAATAAATCAATGCACAGGCGCCATTGAGTGGAATCAATATCTACAATAAACCAAATTTTCCTTCCGAGTAAAATAGGGCAGGAATCACATGAACGGTTGTCAATTTTCCCCTGCTGGACACTGCATTGAACATGTTTTTCATGGGCGTTACGCGGTGTTCAATACATCTCAATCAAAATAATATTGTCCATTGAGTATAGGTATTGTATATTTATCTTATCTATTTATTTATTCAGTTTTATCCGAGAAATACGTATTAAAAATGAATTACACACCCCTAAATCTTAGCTAATTATAGGAAAAATAGGTCAAAATTGTATTTGCATTTTGTGAAAAATCCTGATGTGATACAGCAAAACGGACTTCATTTTCGGATTCAGCGCATCAAAATATATATAAATCAGTTGAAAACAGCAAAACAGCTTTTTGGTCGCAGACCTGTGTTAACCTTTGGAATGGTCAAGAAAAAAATCCTCCCCCTCAGAATTTTATATTTTAAGTTTCGAGGTACGTACGTAGAATAAAAATTTGAATAAAAAAACTCCGTTTGTCGGCCATACGCAAAAATTGATTCTTTTGACACGTTGACCAATTTAGAGTAAATGAAGTAACTAGGTCCCATCTAATGTCTAATTGTGAGCCGAATCTTTTGGATTCAATCGAAAGTACCGTTGGCGTTTTTTTCCGATTTTTAGCGGCTTTCATTAATCATGTCTGAAAAGAGAATATTAAGCGCTGGAGACTTGAAATTCGGTATGTGTATTATATTTGTGTTCTCAGTTAGCTTCCAAAATTTTGGGTGCAATAAAATCAACGCTGGGGATTTTTATCGCCTTTCAGCTGTTTCATTAATCCTGAGCCAGATACTTGATATTTGGTATTTATCTCAAATTTCGTGCCAAGTTACTGCCAAGCTTTTTTAGCTAGTAAAATAACACATTAACAGGGTTTTTTTCCGTGACGATTCCAAAGGTTGAAAACAATAAACCAATATTGGAAATATCTGCTTATAAATTCTACAACTAGAAATATTTGCGCAATGAAACAAAAATGAGAAATATCTGCTAATTAATTCTAAAACTAGAAATAATTGCAAACTAACACAAAAGTTAGAAATATCTGCTAATTAATTCTACAACTAGAAATAATGGCAACTTAAAACAAAAATAAGAAATATCTGCTAATTAATTCTAAAACTAGAAATAATTGCAAACTAACACAAAAGTTAGAGATATCTGCTAATTAATTCTACAACTAGAAATAATTGCAACTTAAAACAAAAATGAGAAATATCTGCTAATTAATTCTAAAACTAGAAATAATTGCAAACTAACACAAAAGTTAGAAATATCTGCTAATTAATTCTAAAACTAGAAATAATTGCAACTTAAAACAAAAATGAGAAATATCTGCTAATGAATTCTAAAACTAGAAATAATTGCAAACTAAATCAAAACTTATAAATATCTGCTAATTAATTCTACAACTAAAAATTATTGCTACTTATAACAAAACTGAGAAATATCTATTAATATTCTAAAACTAGAAATAATTGCAAACTAAAACAAAAGTTAGAAATATCTGCTAATTAATTCTAATACAACTAGATACAATTGCAAATTAAAACAAAAATTAAATTTGGTATGCATATAATTAAATTTGGTATCCATATTCGAGCCGAAAGCTAACACTGGAGATAGCACCCTCTGGGGTCCATTTATGGGTCAAAAAGGGTGACTCTCTAGAATATAAATTTCAAAAAATATTCACAATGACTACAAACATCCTAAATATTTTATCTAAATTAGACGCTCTAGAACTCAAACAGCAAGCCCGATTTCATCAAATTTAAAATAGACACTCTATGTATAAAAATAATTGCAAATTAAAACAAAATTTAGAATGATTCCAAACTAGAAATAATAGCCTATGAATACTAAAAATTTAAATAATCACGAACTAATTCTAAAATTAGAAATAATTGCAAATTGATAAAAAAATTATAAATAATTGCAACTTGATACAAAAATTAGAAATAATTACAAATTAATACAAATATTAGAAATAATTGCAAATAATGTTAAAACCTAAACTGTAAGTTTATAGCTAGTTAGAAGGAAATACAAATTCAAACTGAAACTAGAAAAAAACAGCGATGAATTTATTTGGATTTCGATCTTGTTAGAGATTAATTTAGACTCATCAGAATTACTGCCTTGGTCTTTGGAGCTTTTGTCTTTGTGGCTGCTTTTGCTGATCATCCTGGAGAAAAAAAACTTTACTACCGCTTTTTTTTACAGAGTTGCCTTTGCTTGTTGAGCTCTCCTCTTCGGATGACTCACCCGAAGAGGAATCTTTATTTGCCTTGCCTTTCTTTAGTTTCAATTTGGTCATACTTTCCCTTATATATGTTCATCCCTGGAATCATCTTCCTCAATTGCTTGTTTTTGTTGGTTAATATGGCATGCTCATGGATGGTGCCTCCATTTGTCGATTTGCAATAGGTTCCCTCATTGGTTGGTTACCCATAGGTCCTACCAATGGCGAGTTACCCATAGGTTCTTCTATTGGCGGGTTTCCCGTAGGTCCCCCCATTGTTGGGTTATCCATAGGTGCTCTCAATGGCGGGTTTCCCATAGGTCCCCTCATTGGTGGGTCCCCCAAAGTTTCCTTCATTGGTCCCCCTGTAGGTCCCACAGGTGAGTTTTCCATGTTTTGATTGAAATTATATTGGTTATTATTGATGCCGTATGCGTATTGATCAGGTGGCGATACCAGCCAGTCCCAAAAATCCTTTGACCATTTCTCATACCCAGTATCGACTGGAGCATATTGGACGACTGGAGCAGCATGATAGCCATAATAGGGATTATATTCAACAATTGCGCCAGTCTGCCACCGAAAGCCTGAAAGGAAAAAATAAAATTGTTTTTCATGATCATCAATATTATTAAGTCCCGAGGTGGGACAGTTGTGGAACCGTCGCGACGGCCTTGTGAAATATATACAGGGTGTCCATAAAGTCTCACCCCACCCCCCGTATATCGAGAATGGCTAAAAATATAAGAAAACGCAAAAACACCTATCTCTTAGATTTTAGGGGGATTAATTTTAGTATAAAAATTTTTGGTCTCGGCCAGCCGTTTAGGCTGGACACCGACTGGATTCAAAATCTTAAATGAGAAGGTATATCAAGTGACAGCTTTTTTGAAAGGTCTCGCTAATACGAGTTCATTACAAAACCAGAGCTCACTAGGTACTACTGTTCACGAATTACAGGGTGAAACATATGACATGGACCCTTTGCGGCCGCACCGGAATGGTAGGTAAAAATGCCTAGAAATTAGTTTTTGTGATCCCGAATAAGTAATTTAGTAAAAAATAGTGTTCCAGCAGGATGGGTGTCCTACCCACTTCGACCGCAGAGTTCGAACATTCTTAGATTAAAATTTTCAAAAAAGCTGGATAGGTTTGGTCTAAGAAGACTCGATCTTTGCTGTCAAAGTGTGCGGGACAACCATCGTTTTTACTAAATAACTTATTTTTGATCATAAAAACTTATTTCTAGGCATTTTTACCTACCATTTCGGTGCGCCCGCAAATTGAATGGGTCATATTTTCCTCCCTGTAATTCGTGAACGGTAGATCCCAGAGAGCTCTGGTTTTCTGTAATGAACTCGTATTAACGAGACCTTTAAAACAAGGTATCACTTGATATATCTTCTCATTTAAGATTTTGAAGCTAGTCGGTGCCCAGCCTTAACGGCTAGCCGAGGTCAAAAATTTTTTAGTCTAAAATTAATCCCCCTAAAATCTAAGTGATACGTGTTTTTGCGTTTTCTTATATTTTCAGCCATTCTCGAGATACGGGGGGTGGGGTGAGACTTTATGGACACCCTCTATATATATATATATATATATATACAGGGTGACCTATTTTAATCGATCTACTCAAAATTCTCCTTTACAACACTTTGGAGAAAAGAAACCTTCAGACAAAATGAGACGGCCGATGATGATCTCATATTTGACCTTGGCTTTGACCTTAAAGGTCAATTTGAGATCAACTTCGAAATTTCAAATAGAAACACTCATTTTCGACCGCAGAATCGTGAGGATCAAAAAATTTCACTTCAAGATGACCTGCCGCACTTGACCTTCGGTGGTAATTGAGGTCAAACTTACAGGTCGTAACACGAGATCCGCGAAGAACTCGATTGCGGGCCAATAACGCTCGCAGAAACAGAGTATTTTAAGTTGGTTAAGAGAAATGAGTGGGGCAATCCGACATCCGACGATGACCTAAGATAAAGTTTGATGTTGACCTGTCACACTTGGCATTTAATGGTCTTTTCATCTTCCCAAACGATGCGCACTGGACTTTGTTCCGTCCAAAATTTCAGCGTGCATCGTTTGGAAATACTAACAGTTTGGAACGGGCACTAAACAGACGAGGAATTATTTCGCAAAATAATTTAATATCTTAATTTAAATTTTCAATTTGGCCTCACAATGACTGCCAAGCTCATCTCTGAGGTCATCATCGAAGAGTTTAATTTGACGGTGACTTTTTACTCATTTTACTCTAGCAACTTATGATTCTGTCTTTTAAAGTGCGCTCTTGACCCACGATCGGATGCTTTGCAGATCTCCCCTTATCACCTGCATATGACCTCAATAACCACCAAATATTTTAATGATCATCGAATATGACCTCAGAGACCAGTGAAGGTCAAGTGTGGCAGGTCATCTTGGCGTATAATTTTTCGCTCGTCACGATTCTGCGGTCGAAAATGGGTGTTTCCATTAGAAATTTCGAAGTTGACCTCTAATTGAACTTTCATTTTACTAAAATTTTGTTTGAAGTTTTCTTTTCTCCAAAGCTTTGTAAAGGCGAAATTTGAGTGGATCGATTAAAATGAGTCACCCTGTATATATATGCAGGGTGTCCATAAAGTTCACCCTACCCCCAGTATCTCGAGAATGGCTGAGAATATAAGAAAACGCAAAAACACGTATACCTTAGATTTTAGGGGGATTGCTTGTAGACTAAATATTTTTGGCCCCTTTAGGCTTGGCACCGCCTGGCTTCAAAATCTTAAATGAAAAGGTATAATATCAAGTGACACCTTGTTTTAAAGGTCTCGTTAATAAGAGTTCATTTCAGAAAACTCTCTAGGATCTACCGTTCGCGAATTACATGGTGCAACATGTGAAAATGGACCCTTTGCGGCCGCACCTTAAATGTAGGTAAAAATGGCTAGAAATTAGCTTTTATGATCCCAAATACAGTGATTCAGTAAAAAACAAAAAAACAAGTGGTGTGTTTTTACGAGAATTTTGTTTAATTGATCAATCAGGGCGAAATTAAACCAACCTTTAAGGCGATTTTCATTGAAGAAAATCTGAGCTCTCTAGAACTTACGGTTCACGAATTACCCGGTGAAATCACTTTTTACTTGCTATTTATTGACCCCCATAAAATGGTATAGGCGGGCCTCGAAACTCACGCCTCAGGTTTTCAGATGTATCAGGGGTGATGTACTCACAGGCGCACTTGATACGGTCTTTGAGATCCTCGAGGGTGGCCGGTGCGGTTCGCTAAACAACCGACTTTAAATACCCCTCTAATAAATAGTCACATGGAGCCAAGTCCGATGTGCGGGAACACCATGCCCGGGAACCTATCCAACTGTATTGAAAATTTGGTCTAAGAAGGCTCGAACTCTGCGGTCTAAGTGGGCGGGACATCGGTACAACCTTCTTTTTAGAACACTATCTTTACTAAATCACATATTTGGGATCATAGAAACTTATTTCTTAGGCATTTTTACCTACGTTTTAGGTGCGGCCGCATAGGGACCATGTCGCATGTTGCACCCTGTAATTCGTGAACGGTAGATCCTGTAGAGCTCTGGTTTTCTGAAATGAACTCGTATTAACGAGACCTTTAAAACAAGGTATCACTGGATATACCTTCTCATTTAAGATTTTGAAGCCAGGCGGTGCCCAGTCTAAAAGGCTGGCCGAGGCCAAAAAATTTTAGTCTAAAATTAATCCCTCTAAAATCTAAGGGATAAGGTTTTTTGCGTTTTCTTATATTTTCAGCCGTTCTCGAGATGCAGGGGGTGGGGTGAAAATGTATGAACACCCTGCATTGTCTATATATATATATATNTATATATATATACATACGGGGGTATATACATATAATATATATACAGGGTTTGCACTTTCTATAGGATTTTACATGTAAATTTCGACTAATGGCTGGCATATCCTCACAGTATGTCACAAAATAGAAATGATAGTGATTTTTGGTGTAATTTTTAACCAGAATTCCAATGAAACCATTATCACGAAAATCGGATCTAACGGTTCTGGACTTAGAACCAATCTAGTGAACTAAGTTTTCTTCATAGAATCATGGTTAATACTTTTGGTAATTTGGAAAAAAATGTATGCAGAAACCTACTTTTTTGAAATTATAATTTCCTCAAACAGAAATTATAGTAAATCGAAACAGTCTTGCTTGCTAGTTCAGTAAGGACACTTGACTCTTGATGTTGTGCTCGGCAGTTCGATTCCCGCCGGGTGGATTTTCCGCAAAAGTTGGATTCAGATCGACTGTTTTTTTGTTTTGTTTTTCTATATCTTCTTCTCTGTTGGGTTTCTGGACGCCAAGAATTACAATTTTACAGCTCCCTCTATCAAATTGCAGCCCCCTCCTCACTCCGCTAATGGCATACCGAAATGATGAATGGCTCTGCTACTGACTGTTGATGACACGTGCGAGGTAATATACCCATTTTCTTTTCCAATATCAAAGATCTACAACTTCACGTGTCATCAATAGTTAGCAGTCTTCAAAGCGCAGAGCTCTTGATCACATACGTATGTCAGTTAGAGGATTGAGGGGGGGTATCATTTGATAGAGAGAGTAAAAACATAGTAATTATTGGCGTCGAGAAATCTAAGAGAGAAGAAGATATAGGATCTGGTGTGAACATCACACGACTTTCCTTACCTATTATCAAAAATCGAGACGTTGTTCAATATAAGTTGTAAATTTTTTTTTGTTATGTTAATTTTATGCTGCATAGGTACATAAAATTGATATAATAAAAAAACTTTAAGTCTCTAGCTCTTGCCGTTTCATTGCCAGACTCGTGAAAGCAACGAAACACTATCAAGAGTAGATTCGATTTCAACCAAAAGTGTTATTTTGCATTCCATGCATAAAATTGTTATATATATGTACCAAATTTTAAGCTCTAGCACTTGCCGTTTTTGTTTACAAGCAGACGGGCACACACCACGTACCAATGGCTGAAACTTGAAATTTGGGATCTGGGGACCCCAAAACTTTTTCGGCATTGAAAACTCGACATCGAACATTTTAGTTGTTTTAATACTTTACTTTTTATTGGAGAAGGAAAGTAAAAAAAAAAAAAAAAAAACTCGATCTGAGAATTAATTCCCTCTTTTGAGGAAAGTCCACCTCCAGCGGGACGCTTCCGAGCTCGACATCAAGAAACAATTGTCCTTACTGGACTAGCAAGCAAGACTGTTTCGATTTACTTGAATTAAACAAGACTTCATCAAACGAACACAGGAGATATAAATCCATCAAAATACATGGATTCTAAAAAGAATCCATGTATTTTGATGACTCGATCCCACGTCCTCTGTATTACTAGGCAGGTACCTATAGAGGTACGTCACTGATATTTTAGGCAATACATTTTCTGATAGTTGAGGAAATTATAATCTCACAAAAAATTGATCATTGAAAAAAGGCCAAGTTCCAACCACTCTTACAAAAAATTCACTCTTGCTGCTGTTCATCCCACACTTAAATTTAGTATTGCTCTTTTTATGTCTCAATTCTCTTAAAGCAATACCAACTTTTCAAGTGTAAAGTTGGTATTGCTTTAAGAGAATTGAGACAGAAAAAGAGCAATACTAAATTTAAGTGTGGGATGAACAGCAGCAAGAATAAACTTGGCCCCTATAATAGATTTTTTTGTGAATCTCAATATTTTTTGTAAAGATTACTTACTATATATATGGGAAACAATGAAAATGAAGACCCAAATGTCAAACCGGGATCTAACACCAAATTATTAATAAATTAATATGAACTACAAAGCAATAAAAACGGCAGTATTTTATTGTATATCTTCTTCCCTAGAGTTATCTCTTACACTGGAAGTAAAAAGTTTGAATTTTAATATATGCTCATTTAATTGATTTTAAGTGTCTATGCAAGATTTCAGGGTCCTAGCAGATGAAATTAACTTTTGTGCATTTTCTTCCCTAATGCGGATCCATTTTGGAGCTCTAGTAGCAAAAGCGTTTGAATATAAATATTTTTCCATTTAATTGAATGTAAATATCTTCCTTCATGCAAAATATAAACGTCCTAGCAATTTAAGCTAGTTTTCGTGCATCGTCTTCCCTAAAGCGGAACCGTCTTGTAGCACCGGGAGTGAAAGAGTTGGAATATAAATATTTTTCCGTTTAGTTATATCAATATCTACCTTTAAGCAAGATATCAGTTAAAACTACATTACAATACGTTGTATTGTCTTCCCTAAAGCGGTGCCGTTTTGGAGCTCTTAGAGTTAAAAAGTTCAAACTTTCGAATTTTCCCTTTAATTGGAATAACTTCATGCAAAATTTCAGCCCTCTAGGTATACGGGAAGTGTCTGAAATTTTTGATCATGAGTGAATCAGTCAGTCAGTGAGTATCCAAAAGTGCCATCTTTGAAACTATCTATCTCTTGTCGGGTTAACATTAACTTTCGAAGTTTATCCTGTAGTATTGTATTATACTACGGAATGTATGTTCAAAATTTCAATGACCTATCCCCTGCAGAACCGGATATCTGACTGTATGCAATACCCGGTGAATGGCTTCGTGAAAGATACATTGGTGTTTTCGGGAACTTGGCCTGGCGCACTGCCGTACGCTCAGATTTCAAAAAAGTATTGGGTTTCTGCATACATTTTTACGGGAACCTTAGTCCACTAGATCAGTTCTAAATCTAGAAAATAATGATTTAAACTTAAAAGAAATTAAATCATCGTTCATTAGGGCTTAAAAAATAATAATAACTGTGTGTAAGTTTGAAAAAAAACAACTAAAAATGTAAGATGGAGTCAAAATGTTTGCCATTTTGATATTTAATTTTGTTAAATTGGGATACTATGTCAAGTAAAACCATAATATTTATCGTCGTAAATTTTCTGTCTCGGCACTCTTCATAATATTAGGACTCCTAATCTAACATTTTCAGCAAAATTTAAAACTTTATCATTATTCCTTTTACTTTATATTCCCATATACAAAGTATAGGAAACTAAAGTACTACATTGATAAAAATATTCGATTTTTTTTTTTTTTTTTTTTTTTTNTTTTTTTTTTTTTTTTTTTTTTTTTTTTTAGATTTAAAAAAAGTGTCTAGAAAAAATGTGCGGCCGTCCGTCCGCATAATCGTGTTCGCGCATCTACACAGACTTTATTATTTGTCCGATTTTGATAAAATTTGGCACCCATATTCCTTGAAGCCATAATTCGAGGCGAAAGCTAACTCTGGAGATAGCACCCTCCGGGGTCCATTTATTGGTCAAAAGGGGTATTGGGTTGACTCTCTAGAACCCAAACGGCAAGCCCGATTTTGATCAAATTTAAAATAGACACTCTATGTAACATATCATCTGCAAATTTTAGGACTCATGGAGCTATCTTCATCTGGGGGTCCTTAAGGGCACCAAACATGAAAACCGGTTCACCTCTTTAAAACACTGGCTACTTCACTTTCATTTTAATGAAAATTAAAGCAGATACTCTTTGTTACATATTATCGACCACTTTTAGAAATCATTTGGGGCTATCTTCTTCATGGAGGTCCTTTTGAGCACCACAACCAAAATTGGGGTCATTTCTCTAAAACTGTTAATTTCACTCCAATTTTGAAGAAAATTATAAAGCAGACACCCTTTGTAACATATTATCAGCAAATTTTTGGACTCATGAAGCTATTTTCATATGGGGGTTCTTTTACGACACCAAACCTAAAATACGGTTCATCTATCTGAAACTGGCAATATCATCCCAATTTTGATAAAATTTGAAACATACACATTTTGTAAAATATAATCGGAAAATTTTGGTACAAATTTTGGGTCTCTTAAAGCTACTTCTATCCGGGGGCCTTTGGAGCACCGAATCTCATATTTGGGTCACTTATCAAAAGTGGCAATATCACTCCAATACGATGAAATTTAAAATAAAACTGTGAATCATACTACCCACAAATTTTGGTCTTATGAAGCAATCTTCACCTAAGGGTCCTTAGAATATTTTCACTAGATAGCTGTGACGTCAGCCGAAGGCTGCCAAACCTAATTAATATAATATTTTCACTAGAGACCTGCGACAACAGCCGAAGACTGCCAAAGTTCATTCAAATATTTTTTTCATTATAAAGCTGTGACAACAGCCGAAGACTGCCAAATCTAATTTAAATAATAGTTTCACTAGAGAGCTGTCATTACAGCCTTTGGCTGTGTTGACAGCTCATCCGAATCCATTTCCGAAAATATTTTCACTGGAGACTGCGACAACAGTCGAAGTCTTCTTCTCCTAATTGATATATTATTTTCATCAAATACCTGCGATATCAGCCGGAGGCTTCCAAATTCCTAGAATAAAGGAAAACAAAGTTTAGCACGGTTTTCAGTACCATTTATTTAATCTACAAATACTGGACTATACCAATGCCTCAGAAACCGTTAGAAAACAAAAATTTATGAAATTAATTTATCTTGTAGGACATTTAAATTGTCGTTCATTGAAGTCTTCCTCGAGAATTTGGCAGAAACCCAAAAAATGAGCTTCAAATTCAAGACGATAAATGTCAAAATTTCGAACGGTTCGTCAACCGTTCATGTTGAGTGCTGTGTTTGAAAAGAGGAACACTTACCAGTAAGAAGAGTTAGAAATAAAACACAGAAACAAGACAACATGTTGAGTGCTGTGTTTGAGAAGAAGATCACTTACCAGTAAGAAGAGTTAGAAATAAAATACAGAAACGAGACAACATGTTGAGTGCTGTGTTTGAGAAGAAGATCACTTACCAGTAAGAAGAGTTAGAAATAAAATACAGAAACGAGACAACATGTTGAGTGCTGTGTTTGAGAAGAAGATCACTTACCAGTAAGAAGAGTTAGAAATAAAATACAGAAACGAGACAACATGTTGAGTGCTGTGTTTGAGAAGAAGATCACTTACCAGTAAGAAGAGTTAGAAATAAAATACAGAAACGAGACAACATGTTGAGTGCTGTGTTTGAGAAGAAGATCACTTACCAGTAAGAAGAGTTAGAAATAAAATACAGAAACGAGACAACATGTTGAGTGCTGTGTTTGAGAAGAAGATCACTTACCAGTAAGAAGAGTTAGAAATAAAATACAGAAACGAGACAACATGTTGAGTGCTGTGTTTGAGAAGAAGATCACTTACCAGTAAGAAGAGTTAGAAATAAAATACAGAAACGAGACAACATGTTGAGTGCTGTGTTTGAGAAGAAGATCACTTACCAGTAAGAAGAGTTAGAAATAAAATACAGAAACGAGACAACATGTTGAGTGCTGTGTTTGAGAAGAAGATCACTTACCAGTAAGAAGAGTTAGAAATAAAATACAGAAACGAGACAACATGTTGAGTGCTGTGTTTGAGAAGAAGATCACTTACCAGTAAGAAGAGTTAGAAATAAAATACAGAAACGAGACAACATGTTGAGTGCTGTGTTTGAGAAGAAGATCACTTACCAGTAAGAAGAGTTAGAAATAAAATACAGAAACGAGACAACATGTTGAGTGCTGTGTTTGAGAAGAAGATCACTTACCAGTAAGAAGAGTTAGAAATAAAATACAGAAACGAGACAACATGTTGAGTGCTGTGTTTGAGAAGAAGATCACTTACCAGTAAGAAGAGTTAGAAATAAAATACAGAAACGAGACAACATGTTGAGTGCTGTGTTTGAGAAGAAGATCACTTACCAGTAAGAAGAGTTAGAAATAAAATACAGAAACGAGACAACATGTTGAGTGCTGTGTTTGAGAAGAAGATCACTTACCAGTAAGAAGAGTTAGAAATAAAATACAGAAACGAGACAACATGTTGAGTGCTGTGTTTGAGAAGAAGATCACTTACCAGTAAGAAGAGTTAGAAATAAAATACAGAAACGAGACAACATGTTGAGTGCTGTGTTTGAGAAGAAGATCACTTACCAGTAAGAAGAGTTAGAAATAAAATACAGAAACGAGACAACATGTTGAGTGCTGTGTTTGAGAAGAAGATCACTTACCAGTAAGAAGAGTTAGAAATAAAATACAGAAACGAGACAACATGTTGAGTGCTGTGTTTGAGAAGAAGATCACTTACCAGTAAGAAGAGTTAGAAATAAAATACAGAAACGAGACAACATGTTGAGTGCTGTGTTTGAGAAGAAGATCACTTACCAGTAAGAAGAGTTAGAAATAAAATACAGAAACGAGACAACATGTTGAGTGCTGTGTTTGAGAAGAAGATCACTTACCAGTAAGAAGAGTTAGAAATAAAATACAGAAACGAGACAACATGTTGAGTGCTGTGTTTGAGAAGAAGATCACTTACCAGTAAGAAGAGTTAGAAATAAAATACAGAAACGAGACAACATGTTGAGTGCTGTGTTTGAGAAGAAGATCACTTACCAGTAAGAAGAGTTAGAAATAAAATACAGAAACGAGACAACATGTTGAGTGCTGTGTTTGAGAAGAAGATCACTTACCAGTAAGAAGAGTTAGAAATAAAATACAGAAACGAGACAACATGTTGAGTGCTGTGTTTGAGAAGAAGATCACTTACCAGTAAGAAGAGTTAGAAATAAAATACAGAAACGAGACAACATGTTGAGTGCTGTGTTTGAGAAGAAGATCACTTACCAGTAAGAAGAGTTAGAAATAAAATACAGAAACGAGACAACATGTTGAGTGCTGTGTTTGAGAAGAAGATCACTTACCAGTAAGAAGAGTTAGAAATAAAATACAGAAACGAGACAACATGTTGAGTGCTGTGTTTGAGAAGAAGATCACTTACCAGTAAGAAGAGTTAGAAATAAAATACAGAAACGAGACAACATGTTGAGTGCTGTGTTTGAGAAGAAGATCACTTACCAGTAAGAAGAGTTAGAAATAAAATACAGAAACGAGACAACATGTTGAGTGCTGTGTTTGAGAAGAAGATCACTTACCAGTAAGAAGAGTTAGAAATAAAATACAGAAACGAGACAACATGTTGAGTGCTGTGTTTGAGAAGAAGATCACTTACCAGTAAGAAGAGTTAGAAATAAAATACAGAAACAAGACAACATGTTGAGTGCTGTGTTTGATAAGAAGATCACTTACCAGTAAGAAGAGTTAGAAATAAAATACAGAAACAATACAACATGTTGAGTGCTGTTTGAAAAGAAGACTCGACTGGAATTTAATCAGAGTTCTGACTGAATCTACGAGTATGTATGTTAAATTTTTTTTTCAGTTTTGTCCTCTTTACACAACTGTTTGTTTATTTAATTATACAATATTTGGAAAATTTCTGGAAAATTTATTTTACATCCAAGAGAACAGTGTCAAGCCAGGTTTCAAAAAGCATAAGTGTACATTTACATGAATCAATTTTCCTAGTTTTTCATATCTCTTAGAACTTGCACCCATCTAATGGAAGTGTACCTACTACGTTTAGAGCTTTTCTTCCCCCCCCCCTCGAAACACTAGACCCTAAATTTGACGTGCGTACCTCTTTTTAGACAGGATTAATGAAAACTGCTAAAAAAGCAGTAAAAAAACATCAGCGGTAGGTATATTTTACTCACAGTTTTCGAGATAATTTTTACCTTGACGTGCAGTGAGTATAAAGGTACCCATACACCATGAGATTTTCTTACGATAAATTCCTTGAGGAATTCCTCAAGGCAATCCTCAACTGAAGCCCCGGACACACACGGTGTTTTTTTCTTCAGTTAAATTTTTGTGAGCATTGATGGTTTCGTGATTCTTTTTTTTTTTCAATTTTTTTTTAAAATAATGAGTGACAACAATGTTCTAACAACTGTGGGTTTGCTCTGTGTGGTAAAATGTTTGAAAACTCGAAAAAAAAATACAATAGGAGTATTTAGTGCAAGGAATGTCTTTTGAAGAAAGATACACATTCTCACACAAATCTACTATCGGAATTGAAGCTCTTCCCAAAAGATTTTCATAATTACTTCACAACATCATCTTTTGTCGCGTTTGGCTCATTTACTTGAAACTTGTCCAACAATTTTCTGTACGCTACATCCTTCTTATTTCTATTGTGGTAGTCTTTGTCCTTTATTTTCCAAAGGCATGTCCTTTATTTTCACTTTCATAAATATGGATAAAATCCTCCAAAAATTCCCGAGCTCACGCCATTCTACTTAAAAAAAGATAACTCCTTATTTCACCACTCCAAATAAAAACTCTGGAGATAGCACCCTCTGATCCGGCCAAACCTCGAGGCCGTCGGAAAGGTTTTTCAATTCCGATCCTCGTGATCTGTCAGTCCAAATTTATCTCAAGGCATTCACCACACACCATGAGACTATTCAGTCCATGCCTTGAGGAAAATCTCATGGTGTGTGGCTACCTTTAAGATATATCTAACATAAGAAGTAATGTGGGTACGCGCATTTTCAAATATTGGGGCATAAATATGTTAATTTTTATGAAGCATTGAAGCATTTAATGAAACACAAAACACAAATATTTGCAAATAGTCTTGACGTAATGCGACACATGTTAGATATATTTTAAACTTGAACGCGACCTTTAAGTTATAATAACTTTAAATTAAATTACTTTAAATTAAAATTTAAATTATAGTTGGAGGGTATTACCAAATTAGCAATAAATTACCATCCATTTCTTTAAAAGGATCTAAGTTTCAACGCCCCACATACGTAAATATAAATTCTTAATCTTTCTGATTTTTCTTTTGAATTTAAGATTTGTACAACATTATTATCATACTTCACCAGTAGATCGCGTAGAAAGTGAGCACGAAAGGCACTAGTTATATTGGGGACACCCAATAAGAAAGTGTTCCAAACTTTCAGTCTCCAACACATTACAAATGCCGCACACTTCCCCTGCGCTTCACTGGTAAAATATGTTAGTGCCCAAGATACCATTTTTTCTCCGCTTAGCCTCAAGTCTCATCAAATTCATTTTGTATTTTTTTTTTTTTTTTTNTTTACTTTTTTTTTTTTTTTTTTAATTTAATATTGGAAATGATATTGTGTAGCATATATGCTAAACATGGTACGCAAATTGTTAAGGGTTGTAACTGGGTTGGTTAACTGAATAAGTTTTACATCCAAAGAAAAGGTCTAAACGTACTAAGTACGTTTTCCTTAAATGGGTGCAAGCCCTAGGAGAAGGTTTAAAGAAAAAGACGATGAAATTCTATTTAAATATTTATATTATTATTGTAGTAGGTATTTATATTTATTAGGTTGTAAAAGATGTTATATGTTCGACTCAGTGAAAATGGTAATAAGGATGGGACTTACCAGGAGATCCTCTTTATTTCTATACTAGACTCACACTGAAGTTCCAACGGTCACCGAATTCTTATACAATTGTTTTATTGAATTATTGTTTATAAATCAAATTCTGAGAATCTAATCCGCATAACTAAATCATCGTTCTCAGGCGGCTCTTCAACTATAAGCAGTAAGCCCAACTCGTATTATTATATGGTCAAAATCTAATATAGAGTATAATATACCATGTCCTCGCTGGGTTACGAATACGCGACCCCTGGATTACCAGACAGGAGTTCATTATTGAAAATAATAAACCAAAATATAAAATTTAAAGAAATAATTTAGGATTAAGGTACGATTTCCGTAGCTCGTCTTCAACCTAAAATCGTTCCTAATAGCAAATTAGTTTCTCGATTTTACTAAATAGGTTGTTTAATTTTTATGCATTCTTTTAAACGTTTGGGTGCGTTGAACTAAATATAATAAGAAACGGAATGACTATGCATATAAATGTTGAATGACTATGCATATAAATGACTATGCTATAAATGTTACATTTTATTTCATATAGCTTTGCCCTGAGTTTTGGCTGAATCTGCGACCCAGCCTAACCTTGTGCAGACTTCAACACGCATTTTTTTCTTCTTCTTGGAACCTAACCCAATATTACTCCCAACACGTCCTACCCAACAAACTTGGTGTTCAATTCTATTAAATTATAGATAAAAACCTATTCGCAGACCTACCAACTGTACATACAAAAAAATCATTACTTTCATTAAAATCGGTTAAGTGGTTTTGGAGGAGTATGGTAACCCAAACCAGTGAGTTAGTGAATGAGAAAATTTCGGTTTGAAATGAAATTTTTTGGCTTAAAGGTGCATATTCCTCGAGGCGACTGATACGACCGTCTGTGAGCGATGATCGCTGTACGATTAATCGTTGAACGACTATTGTTGGTGGCTATGTTCCTCGGAACGATTTTTATCTTAGCGTTGCATAAGATTTTTTGCAGTCAGTGTGTTTTAGAAGCTTGTGTTGGGTACTTCTCTGTTAAAAATGTGTCGGAGGAAAATTCTCCAGTGCCTTTTAATTCAAGAGATGGAGGAAGACGAAATAGTCTACCAAGTCGATTTCAATGAGGAACACGGTCTCACTAAAATGCCATTACAATAGTGCCTCAATAGAATTGTACAACGATCATCGTTCATTAATAATCGTTGCAGCCGTCTCGAGGAATATGCTCTTTAACATCTATTGGTCATTCGAGACGGACGTTTCACCCTCCATTCACTGGAAACTTGCAAACCAGCTACCCACATTGACCTCAACAAACCTGGGTTGGAAAAATAGCCAGCATCGCCAGGGCGCGAACCCAAGTGAACATCCACATGGTGCAACCTTTGGACTTTGTTTAACTTCAGTGATCTAACGGGAACTGGTGTATTCAACGAGCCATAGACGCTGACTAGGACAAGCCGTTTTTTATTTTTTATCAGAAGAAATTTACTTTTTTTAACCTTTAACATTCAGAACAAAAATGTTTTTTTTTTTTTTTTTTTTTTTTTTTTTTTTNTTTTTTTTTTTTTTTTTTTTTTTTTTTCACACAATTTTGACTTTATAGAAACAAGCGGCTAAAACTAAAGAAAAACTTCCAAAAGGCTGAAAATCTAGAAATGTGGGGTCCGAAATTTTTAGCATATTTGGTCGATTTTTTTAAACATATTTTTTATTTATTTTCAATAATGCCTGCAAATTAAATATATAACCCCAAAAAAACACTTCGCTGTAAAAAAATAAAATAAATGGTACGGAAAACCGTACTAGACTTTCTCTTCCTTAATCATTCCATCAGACTACCACCGAATGCAGATGTTGTTCTTCTAAAGTTTTAAGT
>CM022876.1:25032975-25043126 GCA_012654025.1 Pachypsylla venusta | reverse complement strand
AGCTGCAAAATCTTTTCAAAATAATACTGTCACTAAAGAGCAAAGTCCGCAGCCGAAGTCTGCAAAATCTTTTTAAAATAATATTATCACTAAAGAACAAAGTCCACAGCCGAAGTCTGCAATATCTTTCAAAATAATACTGTCACTAAAGTGCAAATTCCGCAGCCGAAGGCTGCAAAATCTTTTTAAAAGAATAGTCAACAATAACAGAAAATAGAAATATAACAATAACTAAAATATATACCTAAAAAACTTAAAACTTTAGAAGAACAACATCTGCATTCGGTGGTAGTCTGATGGAATGATTAAGGAAGAGAAAGTCTAGTACGGTTTTCCGTACCATTTATTTTTTTCTGCCTCCTATAAATTTTGGACAGTAATGAAACATAGCAAGCATTGTTGAGATAATTCTATCTTTTAATTGAGATTCTATACGTTTTAAATTTTTTCAATAGTTATTGAAAACCGGTTTTGGGGGAAATAGTGATGGTGGTACACCCTTCCACCAGATGTAACCAAATGAGACATCTCCGATCAAAATCGGCCAATTTCCAAGTCAAGCCTGGCGACTGCAGTTTATATTTACGCGAACTGTTTTATGTTATAACCGACTCCCCCGTATCTCCGGATCTGGTGAACCCATGAACACGATATTTGATCATTATAACAAGGTCCCATACATAGACTTACTATGTTATAATGAAGCCTGCACATGAAAGAGAAAAACACACATTTTGTGACTCATCTACTCAATTCTAGATTTTTTTAACTTTAGTGAGAATCAACAGAAAAATTATGAAAACAACCAAATTCATTTTCGTTGCGAAGAAAAAAGGGCTTTCATAAGAGTTGGGATTTATAACTTCAGAGCTCTTTCGAAATAGGTAGAGACTTAAATTTAGTAAGAAGAAGAAATTTAAATATAGAACATCGTGAAAATTATGAAAACACCCAAATTTGGTTTCGTTACAAAGAAAACCAAAAGATCTTTCATAAGAGATGAATTTATAACTTCAGAGCTCTTTCGAAATATGTAGAGACGTAAAATTTGGTAAGGAGTAATTTAGATATAGAACATCATGAAAATTAAGAAAACACCCAAATTTTGTTTCGTTGTGAAGAAAAAAGAATCCCTTAGATGGGATTTATAAATTCAGAGCTCTTTCGAAATAGGTAGAGACCAAAAATTGTCTTCGTTGTAGATGGAATTTATTATTCTTAAAGCACTTCCGGAATAAGTAGAAACCTAAAATTATTTTGTTATAGAGGAGTACCATATGAAATTTGGTATGGAGGAGTACAAAATGAAATTTGGTATGGAGGAGTACCGAATGTAATTTGGTATGGAGGGGCAGTTTTATAACACCGGGTAAGTTAATAAAACACTCAAATTTTGTTTGTAATTTAAATACCAAACATTAAATTTTGTATCAAGGAGTACTTTAACTTAAGAACACCTAGGAAATAATGGGAACCACAAAATTGTGTTTCGTCCCGGAGAAACAAGACATTTCAGAAGGGATGGAAGCCAACGATCATACCACGTTGAATACACCAGTTCCCGTCAGATCACTGAAGTTAAGCAAGGTCGGGCGTGGTCAATACTTAGATGGGTGACCGCTTGGGAACACCACGTATCGTGGGCTCTATTTCTCCGGCCCAACCAGGCTGGGTGAGGTCAATATGGGTAGCTGGTTTGCAAGTTTCCAACGAATGGAGGGTAAAACCCCGTCTTGAATGACCAATAGATGTTAAAGAGACGTCAAGCCAAATAAAAAAAAAAAGAGAGATGGGAATTATAGCTTTAGCTCTTGCAAAATACCTAGAAAGCAATAACATGATGGCAGCAGTACTTTTCACTTTTCATAAAGATTTTTAATTGATTTTATTTTAAAAATTGTTGGACGTAAATACGCCCAAAAATTGTTGGACGTAAATACACCCAGTATATTGATCGAATAATAACTTCTAGAAATATTCTGTGTGGTATTAGTTGCATCATAATTATATCAAAAATTGAACAATAAACAGTTCAAAGAATTTGTCGTACAGTTCATCAACTGAACCGTTATAATATTTAAGTTAAACAATATCGATTGTTTAGAATCAATACGAATTTGCTATTGGCTGAACTCAATACCATCAGCCAATAGAAAGCCGGGAATGATCATAACGGTCGATCTGAAGGAAGAACTTCAGATTGAGCCTCTATTAAATTTGAATTCTAATTTTGACATTCGACGATTTACAACTAAGTAATTTTATATATTATATCTAAGTCCTGAATTCCAATAAAGACCAACTTCGTAAATTTTTATATTTGGTAATTTTCAACATTAACATCTTGTTGTTATCATTTCTATTATAGTTTTCTCTCTCAGGTTGGGGTCTATCTTAGAAAGGAGTTTATAGTAACTCTGAAACGGATGGACGAACAAACTTTTCCATAGGAAAACCAGCTTCCCATAAACAAACCAAAATAAACCCAACAAAATATTTTTTCTTGATGTTACTATATACACAGGCCCGCTGGTAGATACCTTCCTCTGGGCAATATAACGTAATGTCATATCCATATCGTGTTCCTACTGTCTCTTCTCGACGAACGCGATCTACGCCGCGTGCGACGCTGTCCACCACAAAAGGGGAATTGGGGCGACGTATGTTCCTCTTTAGCATCATCTATTACATTTGAAAATATGTCACCACCAAGAAAACCTAGTTACCCAAATATTGAATATATTGAATTTGATGGGCTCAGGTGTAAAAAAGTTCATTTTAAAAAGTGAGAATACAACACGGTTGGGAGAAGTTGGGCTAACAGTTAACAATTTTGCCGAGGTATGCAAACATCAAACAATAAAGTAGCTTATAGTGAGTGAAACAACGGAATCATCATTCACTACTACTAAAACTACTAAAAGCTAGAGTACTCAGTCTCAAATAGCAGATCCTCACAAAAAGTATTGAGATCCCGGAAAAAACAAAAATGTAAAAAAGGCCAATGTTCCAATGCCCAAAATGTTCTGCCTTAAAAGTACTGTGATTTAAAATGACGCCAAGCTGTTCTATTGATGGCCATAGATAAATGTATCCAAAATAGGTAATACGTCCAACTTGTTACGAAATAACCGCAAATAAATGTGTCCAGTAGGAAAGCAGCGTAATGATATAAAATATCGGATGTCCATTTCTCAAAAAATTCAAAATTTTCCGACGGAAATTTTTATGTTCTTTTAAAAAGAAACATTGAAAATTTTCACATTCATTTACTTGGCAAGTTTTCAAAAACAGTCACTCCACATATTTTTCCCGTGGCTGTAGGTAGCCTCAAAAGTTCACTTTGTGACGTCAAGTAATATTTCACTTGTTCAATAATTCTTATTGTAATGGCGGACCGAAAGCTGCCACGCTCCTTAATTCTAAGAGGGAGAGAGAGAAAATACGAGTCTCCACTAGTAAATACACTTATAATTAGTGTGTTTGCAATACAAAATAAAATTTTGGTACTTAACGAGAATATGATGATTCCATTCGTTCATAATTTTGTCAAGTTGAGGTGACAAGTCACAGCCATAACTCTCTTGATTCCAATGTTAGACAAATGTTGTATCTACTCTCAAGTAAATCATTTGGCAGAACCTGGGCCGTATTCAAGATTTAATTTCGGGTTGGGGGGGGGTTAGGTATAGGTTAACCCTAGCATTGCAGGGGGGGGTACAAAGTACCCGCGTTTTAGCAAAAAACTTATAGTAATCAATTTATGATACTTATTTTAATGAGACCTTTAATAATTGTCACAAAAAATATTTTCCATCATAGTATATAAAAATATGTATGTTCTAAGCCTTCTAAGGGATGATATTGAAGCCAAACTTTGGGCGCGGGTTCTTTTGGCAATGCATGGTACCAATACATTGATTGTCTAAAGCTACAATTAAAAGCTACCATAAATTGTCTAAAGTGTCTAAAATGTCTAATTATGTACCACATGCAAGAAATAAGTGTGTGTAAACACTGTCAAAAGACATTTGTCTGTGTGGGATGTCAGGAAGGACAAAGTTCTGGTTCAGAATAGATTTCCTAGGGTCTAGGGTTTTTTTTTTTATTTTCATTTACATTATTTTATTCCTGGGATTTAATTTTATTTTTATGTAAGATAATAATTGATTTAGTTTATATTTTTTTAGTTTATAATAAAGTAATAGCGACTTATTGTAATATAAAAAAAATCATTTTATCCTTTATTTTGTTTGCGGGTACTTTGTATCCCTCCCTCCCCCCCTTGGCAATGCACGTAATTGAATAGAGCTTGACAATCCTAGGGTTAAGGTGGGCATACCTATAATCTGGATGGTATTCTAGAGAGTTAAAATAGACATTTAGCTATAGGGAACTAGTTGCCCATTAGATTCTTAATACATAACTATATGGAGGAGAAATGGGGTAGAAACTATAGTGTGATGAAAATTCCTCATGATTTCACTTCAGCAGTCAAAATTTCTCAAATAATTATCTTTGAGAAAGACCAAGTTCCAACCACTCTTCCAAAAATTTCCGCCCATAAACGTAGTGATATCGATTAATGGTCCAAGTTGATTCTTGATGCTCTTCACTCCTCATTTAAAATTATTATTTCACTTTCTTCTGTCTCAATTCTCTTAATGTAAAAACGACTTCACACTTGGTCAGTTTTTTCTTAGAAGGAAATTTTTGTGCTAAGCTGACCCAAATGTCCAACCGTAATCTAACACCAAATTATTATTTAAGAAATTTATATTAGACATCCTATTCGTAACTTTAAAAAACACAACGGTTATTTATGACAAAAAATCTGATGTGAACATCACACGACTTTCCTTATCTATAAAAAAAAGAAGAGTATTGTAATGGGCTGAAATTTTCGAAATCGAGTTTTCAATGTCCAAGCGCGTTTCGCTAATTGACGGCCAACAATATATTACACTTCAACCTAAGTTGTATTCTTCAATTTCTTATATAAAATTGATATGAATTGGCACAAAATTTCAAGTTCTAGCTCTTTCCATTCTGATTGTAGGCAGAACCCCAAAAAGGGCCTTCAACCTCTAATCTCTAATCAGAGGCCAACAATATATTAAACTTCAAACTAAGTTTTATTCTTCAATCCATACTAATATATAAATGCGAAAGTAACTCTGTCTGTCTGTATGTATGTTACGCTTTCACGCTAAAACTACTGAACCGATTTTGATGAAATTTGGTATGGAGATAGACTAAACTTTAGGAAAGGACATAGGCTGCTTTTTATCACGAAAAAAGGGGTTGAAACCATAAACGGCCATGCCTCTAAGGCGCCAAGCGAAGCGGGCTTATTCTGCTAGTTTCTTATAAAAATTGATATGAATTGGCACCAAATTTCAAGTTCTAGCTCTTTCCATTCTGATTTTAGGCAGAACCGCCAAAAAGCGGCCTTTAAACTCTAATCTCTAATTAGAGGCCAACAATATATTGCCTGCTATTACTTTTATTACTGCCCATACGGTGATTTTATATGAAAGAATAATAGAGAGGCCCGTAATTTGTCCCCCCGGCCCGGATTTTCTGTCTACGGCCCTGTGCTCCATCAGAAAAAATATTTAGTAAAATGAAAGATGAGTTTTCAGCTGACTACATGTAAAAACATATTTTACAAGTGTTTTACATATAAAACATTTGCAGCTCAACACACAGCCTACTAGTTATCTTAATATTGTAATTACTTCCACAGAACACCATATATAAATATATATATATTTTTTAAAAAAAAAAAAACGTACCTAGGTATTTTACCTCATAATGTTACCATTTGGCACTATTACCATAGCTACTCAATTGTCCTCAAAGTGGAAAATTTGAAAAAACCTTTTTCAAATTTTGACCCGTCCAGGAATCGAACCCGGAACCTCCTTGGCGCAAGTCGAGTGTGATGCGCACTCTGCCACGGAGACGTCTTATAAACACCAATATTACACATTAAAATCGAAGCGATGTCTGCCCATTTTAGAAAATCTTTCCATCATTTCTGCCGGAATTACCTACCTCAATATCATAATTCATATTGAGGTAACTCCCGATATACGTATTTTGTACGTAATGCAGCGAAAAATTTATTGAAAATTAGATATTCATACGATTAGAATAAATTCAGAATATTACGAAGCACAGCTCTTACTTGAGGTGGTATTGTCCTGAGAAAATTATGTAGGTATGAGGAAAGTTCAGCTTTCAACAATTTGTTTCACCTATTGCAAGAACTTTGGGGGGGAACTCTCCACCAGTTCCCCCCTTTTTTTTTTAGAAAAATTCCATCTTTAAACGTAAAATGTTATCAGTATGAAAATTTTGAGAGGCTCCATAGATTTTATGAAATAAATCTATGGAGGCTCTATAGAAGTACCCTTTTTGGTTTATAAGTTTTTTCTTTGTTTTCCAAAAGTTTAATTTTGTGGACATAACTGCTTTCTGCAATCATCCATTCAATTATGCCCCGAAATTTTTTAAAACGACCCACACCTAACCTACCCACGTATGTAGGTGAATGTCTGCTGGGTATGTCAGATAGAAACTCGCTTTTCAGACTTCACCAATATGTCAAGGAGGCTCTAAAAATTAGGTAATTTATTTTATTTAATTAAAATATGTCATCCCGATATACTGAAATACCTACCAGGAAATTTTTTACAAATCAATTTATTGTTTTAAAATACCAAAGGATGGCATGGAAGAGAAAGTAAAACTTGGTTCTTATTTACGGGTGGTTTTTAATAGATTAATTGGCTGAACAAAATGGAGACAGGATAACATAGGAAATATAGGAATAGATATTNTCCACAATCAATACAAAAAAAAAACATTGTTTATTTATTTTTTAAATAGGAGCCGTGCTCACCCTGGGGGTCGATTCCACCAAAAAATTGAGAAGTACCACATCGGGATAGGCTAGAAAGCTGAAATTTAATACGATGGTGTTCCGCAGTACAAAAAGTAATTATTATTATTAATGTCCTACGACAGGTAATAACCAGACAATGTTTTTTTCCTTTACAACATAAAAACAAAATCTATCAAAATGCCTCCTTCCATCTCGGTCTCGCGCTGCTCCTTTCATTCTACATATTATCTATCCAAAATGCCTCCATCCATCATGGTCTCGCGCTGCTCCTTTCATTCTACATATTATCTATCCAAAATGCCTCCATCCATCATGGTCTCGCGCTGCTTCTTTCATTTGTTGGTATCTTCTCCCTCTTTTAATATCATCCAACAGTCCCAACTTTTTTCTTCCCCTTTTACCATTTATTTTCCCCTCTATTATTGTACGTATGAGGCAGTCTCTTCTCAGGATATGCCCCAACCATTTCATTTTTCTTTCTCATATTGTTTTCATCAACGTTCTTTCTTCTTCCACTCTTCGCAACACTTCCTCGTTCGTTACTCTATCAATCAACTTAATTTTCTGCATCCTCCTCCACAGCCACATTTCAAAACTTTCCAGATATTTCTCCTCTTTTTTTCCTTACCTTCCACGTTTCAGATCCATATAAAACATTTGGCAAACCTTTTTCTTTCTTCAATAGGAAGACTTTTTGCTGTGAGTAGTTGATGTGTTTTTACAAATGCTAATTTTCTCATGCATATTCTTGATCTTATTACAAGCCTAAGGCCGGCCATACACGCACCGATAAGTCTATGCAGACTTGTCTGTGTGGCAGGATCTGCACAGATTTTGTCTCCGATTTGTGGATACATACTTAATTGCATAATATCGAAAAACACATTAAAAATATAATCCGAAACCGAAAAAAACTTTTTTTTTCTTTTCACAACACTTTTCGCAATAATTTGTTATAGATTTGCACAGTTCCTTTTTTTCTACTTGTGATGTTTCGTCTTCTTCGGATTCAGAGTCTGTACTGGATGTATTCCGTAAGCCTTTGCCCTTTTTATTAGTCAACACCGCCTTATGTTTATTGCGAGGTACAGGCTCATATTCATCATCGCTTTCATCTTCGAAAGAAGCTTGTATTTCCCTCTTTGAATAACGTTTAGTCACCTTGCTAGACTCGCCTAAATTAACTCGTAAAGGAGACGGCATACCGGCTATACCTGGACTAGGCATAGAAAGCACGTCGGGTGACTTGTCGCCGGGTTCATTTAAACTCAAATTCTTCATAATATTAGATGTATCTTCATTGGATGAAGATTCCTCGGATGACCTTGGTGGTTCCTGATGTGGAGCTGTAAATGGGTTCCAATAGTTTTGTCCATACTCGTTCGGATTTGCGCCTACTTGCCATTGACCACCTGAAATGAGAATTTACGTATATTGAAAGAATATTGGGCATGGACACATCTACATTATAGTGTTAAATCCAAGCGGTCACTTATACAGGGTGGTCGAGTTTTAGACAATTTCAGAAAGCACTTGTCAAGTCTATCCACGGGCAAAGGAAAAATATTTGGAGTTAATTTTGTTGAATATTTCATAATCGGATAGATAGGATAAAATCAATAGTTTGAACAAAACTTATTACTTTCCTTATCCTATAAAAAGTATTGTAATGGGCTGAATTTATCGATGTCGAGTTTTCAGTGCCAAAACGCGTTTTGGCTTCCCCAGAGCCCAAATCCCGAGTTTCAGCCATTGGTCCGAATGGGTGTCTGTTCGTCTGCCTGGCTGTGAACCAGATATCTCAAGAATGGCAAGGGCTAGAGTCTTGAAATTTGGTACGTATGTCAGTGTTATGCCAAAAACGGCAAAAATATACCATTGGCGGTTTTATGCCGTTTTATAGCGATGTTCGCATGTCATGATTAAAATGAGAAGGATTCTTCCTATTCTATTCAATTCATACAAAAAATTTAAAAATACAATTAAGCTAGAAGTGTAATATATTGTTGGCCGCTAATTAGAAGTTGAAGGCCGCTTTTTGCGGTTCTGCCTAAAACCAGAAGGGAAAGAGCTAGAACTTGAAATTTGGTGCCTATTCATATCAATTACATACCAGAAATTGAAAAATTCAACTTAGGTTGAAGTGTAATATAGATTTGGGCTCCGGAGATTTCAAAACGTGTTTTGGCATTGAAAACCGGATTTTTTCCATCTTCTTCTTCTTTGATGTTGACGGTGCTACGGCAAAATCTACCGAACCGATTTTGATCGGAGATGTCTCAATACACATTTCAATTTTTTAAATCTTATAGGTTCTTTTTAATACTTTCCTTATTAAAAAATATAAAAAATTGGCAGCCTACGGCTGCTGACGTTTAATAATATTATGTGTTTCAAAAGATTTTGCAGCCTTGGGCTGTGGACATTGCTCTTTAGTGATAATATTATTTTGAAAGATTTTGCAGCCTTCGGCTGTGGACATTGCTCTTTAGTGACAGTATTAGTTTCAGAAGATTTGGCAGCCTTCGGCAGTGGACTTTCCTCTTTAGTGATAGTATTAGTTTAAAAAGATATGGCAGCCTACGGCAGCTGACGTTGCTCTTTAATAATATTATGAGTTTCAAAATATTTTGAAGCCTTCGGCTGTGGACATTGCTTTTTAGTGATAGTATTATTTTGAAATATTTTGCAGCCTTCGACAGTGGATATTGCTCTTTAGTGACAGTGTTAATTTAAAAAGATTTGCCAGCCTTCGGATCCGGACTTTGCTCCTTAGTGATAGTATTAGTTTAAAAATTTGCAGCTTACGGCTACTGACGTTGCTCTTTAATAATATAATGAGTTTCAAAAGATTTTGCAGCCTTCGGCTGTGGAAATAACTCTTTATGATAGTATTATTTTGAAAGTTTTGGAGCCTCCGGCTGTGGACATTGCCCTTTAGTGATAGTATTATTTTGAAAGTTTTTGCAGCCTTCGGCTGTGGACATTGCTCTTTAGAGATGGTATTATTATAAAAAGATTTTGCAGTCTTCGGCTGTGGACATTGCTCTTTAGTGATAGTATTATCACTAAAGAGCGACCCTTTCGAGGCCCCAAAGCAAAACACCGAAAAATTTCCAATCTACAAAACACCGAAAATTTTCCAATATAGGTGAAATTTTCCAATATAGGTGAAATAATAATAATTCAAATAATACTTAGGTGACTGTATATATTCAATTTTATCAAAATTAGACAA
>CM022876.1:25009470-25020483 GCA_012654025.1 Pachypsylla venusta | reverse complement strand
TAAGTTAGGTTAGTTGCTCAGAAAAAAATTAATAGTATCTGTCTGCTCCCGCTTCATCTTTTCATTTTCATATTTTCAATATTGAATTGCTGCCATTATGGTTTTCAATTTATCCTGAGAATATGTATAAATCATATGTACTTTGCCATCCATCAGATCACAACATTGTACAAACTCTTTTGTTTTAACTACTGGACTGTTATTTTCAGTATATAGTTCTGTACAAGTTGCTTGACAACTTCCATTAAACTTAGTTCCACATCTTGCATTTAATTGTTCCTTGATTCTATTACATAATAGTCCGCTATTGTCACAAAGAGGTGCTTTTATATCTTGAAAGGGTTGTCCTAGTAGAGTGTTGGGTGTTTGATTGGTGCTATTAGTTATGGTACATTTGTCTTCAGCATTTACTGGAAATACAAAAGAAATTTGTGTTGAATTTAGTTTGCAATTTGCATCATGGACTGAACTGAAGTAAGATTTCATCCTGAAGATTTTTCTTTTATATTGGTTTATTAGGTACTAGCAGGATACGCCCGCTTCGCTTGCCGCCTTATAGGCATGGCCGTTTATAGTTTCAACCCCAAAAGGAGCCTATGTCCTTTCCTAAAGTTTAGTCTATCTCCATACCAAATTTCATCAAAATCGGTTCAGTAGTTTAAGCGTGAAAGCGTAACATACATAAAGACAGACAGAGTTACTTTCTCATTTATATATTAGTATGGAAGTATGGATTTTCAATAATGAACCTGTGGAAACGACACATAAATGGTTGTCCTAGTAGAGTGTTGGGTGTTTTATTGGCGTTATCAGTTATGGTACATTTGTCTTCAGCATTTACTGGAAATACAAAAGAAACACCCTCTCCCCTTTCTAAACTCACTGGTTTTAGGGGGGGACTAAAACTTTCATCTTGACGCTTATATGAACACTAGCTGTTTCGCCCATGCTTCGCTACGATTCTTATATTGCTATTTTTATTTTTCAAGGACAACGGCAATGGGGGAGGTATTGGTTTGTGTCCACCCTGTATATTACAGCCTTTAAAAACCAAGATTTTTCGCTGTCTGCTAAAAACTCAAAATTACTACATAGGTAAAAATTGACTCCCCCAAAAATTGGCTCCCCCAAAAACTAAAAAATTCAAAATTACTACATACGTAAATATTGACTCCCCCAAAAATTTGCTCACCAAAAACTAGAAAACTAAAAATTTCTATATAGATAAAAATTGGCTCCCCCAAAAACTAAAAAACTCAAAATTACTACATAGGTAAAGATTGGCTCCCCCAAAAACTAAATAAAAAACTCAAAATTACTACATAGGTAAAAATTGGCTCCGGTAAAAACTTGTCCTCATTCGGGCCTTGTGCCACGTCCCTACTACATAGGTATAANAACAACAAAAACAACAACAACAGCAGCAGCAACAGCAACAACAACAGCAGCAACAACAACAACAACAGGAGCAACAAATGCAACAACAGCAACAACAACAACAACAACAGCAACAACAACAACAACAGCAACAACAACAACGACAACAGCAGCAGCAACAACAACAAAAACAACAACAGTAGCAATAACATCAACAACAACAACAACAGCAGCAACAACAAAAACAACAACAGCAACAACAACAACAGCAGCAAAGCAACAACAACAACAACAGCAGCAACAACAACAACAACAACAACAGCAGCAACAACAATAACAACAACAGCAGCAACAGCGTTTATGTGTTGGTCAAATTTGAGATTTGGTTGGAAGGTAACACCCAGGTCTTTTTTGCATTCCACCCTGTCTATCCGGGTGGTGTTAATTATATAGTCGTATTGGACGAGGTCTCTCTTTCTACTAAAAGACATGACTTTGCATTTGTCAGGATGAAATTTTAGCTTTATGCTTGACAACCACTCACTGACTGCTGTTATATCTTGTTGCAGTAGCATACAGTCGTGAGTGTTATTAATCTTGTACGAATCTGATCTGTGACGTTCAAAAATTGACATGGGGGACTCGGGTTCAATTCGCCAGGAATTGAACCTGAGTCTCATGAGTGCAATGCCAGTGTGATACCCACTAGACCAGGCTCTCTAAATGCCCTAAGAGGAGGGGGGGTTGATAGGGTCCACGTTGAGAATCACTGTGTACATTTATGGTTCAAAATAAAAAAGATAAATAAGTGCACGCGTTTAGATAAATAAGTGCACGAGTTTAGAGCTGAAGATGAGTGAGATATAATCTGACTCACAGAATTTGTAGTTTCAAGGAGACAGTCTGTATTTTTCTAATATTAAACAGACTTACCGCCGTCGCTCAGCTTGATCGCTATGCTGAAGATGAGTGAGATATAATCTGACTCACAGAATTTGTAGTTTGAAGGAGGCAGCCTGTATTTTTCTAATATTAAACAGACTTACCGCTGTCGCTCAGCTTGATCGCTATGCTGAAGATGAGTGAGATATAAGCTGACTCACAGAATNAAGGTGTTGGTTGATACGGGTGGGGGAAGATATATCAAGCATATTAAAACGGTTATATAATTAATGCTTACCTCCACCCAAATACACTCGATAGAGGGAGTGTTTACACACCACTCTGATTGCAGAGTGGACTTATATTTTTTTTTGACAGCTAGAACGAGTCCTCCTCCAGTTTTCTTATTGCTAATAGCTAGATCTCTGTTTTGCCGGAAGACCTGGTAAGAACCATCAAAGAGTTCGGAATCCAAAATGTTGTCTTGCAACCAGGTTTCAGTAAGGGCCAATATTTCGTGATCTTCACTTAACACGTTTAGATAAAAGTCTTTGCACTTTGAATTGAGCCCGCGCACATTCTGGTACAATAATGTAAAAATTGTTCTATTAGCATCCCTAATATTAAAAGGAGACGAATGGATATCGTTTCCATTTTGACTGGAGTAAAGACTGGTTCGATTCCGGTCCTCACTCTCAACTTGCCCTTGCTTGCTGCTAAAACTTAAATCTAAGTGCTGGTAACCAGCTGTAACATTAACATTACATTGATTTGAATAAACATTGATACATTGACTATTGCTAGATACCTCAGTATGGGAGGCAAACAAAGGCTCATCAGAAATAACATTACTATAATGTAGAGATGTTAGCATGTCGCATGATTGCGGACAGTTGTCTATGTCTAACAAAAATTTAATATCTCTTAGGTATTGCATAGGAATAAGACTACTCGTACTTTGTAAAGCATGAGTGTTATTTGTTGCTAATAAATTTACTTGATTTTCAGGTCGATAGTAAAAATTAAAATGGTACAAAAAACAAATTAACATTAAAAACATAAATATATAAAAACAATTTCCTAACATAGTAGAAAGATAAATCATTCTATTGTTATGAAATAAAACTTGTCCATTTGAGTCGGCCCACTTATTGTGGTCTTCGTTTAAACCTTTGGAAAACCCAGTATATTTACTGGGTTAGACAATGGCAATGATTGGGGATGCACTGGGTAACATGGTCTCATATATAACAGTGTTGACTGATTAAAAGGGGTCCAATTCATTGGTTGTGGATGATTAAGTATGTTGGGTGAAAATGATGGACTCTGAGATATAGGCATAGTTTGACGATTATGATTTTGATGCTGAACGGAAAAGAGATGAGGACGGGTCAGAAAATTGGCATAATATTGTCCGTCAGGTACGATCATATGCAGAGGAGGATCGCATACTGTATGGCCAGATGCAACATCGGATTTATGAGATGCATCCATTTTATTTTTGAAATCATTGGGAGCTTTTTTATTATTTTTTTTCTTGTTGTCATTCTTTTGGATCACATTAGATACAGTATGTGATTTGTTCTTTGTATTTTCTATTTTATTTGATTTAGTATTTGTTTTAAGCAATAGATCAGATATCTGGTTACACATAATAACTTTTCCTTTTCTATTTAAGTGAATACCATCTATTGTAAAATGCCATTTTTTAATGAAATTGGCAACACGGTCAAGTTCTTATATTGATCGCAAATTTTTTTCATAATTTTATTCAAGTTATTGATGTCGGTATTTATTTTAGAATTTGAATACTGTGAAGGTATTAATAGTAAAATAGTATATATGTTCTTAGAAGCAATTTTTCTGATACTCTCAGCAATTTCATTTTTTGAAGATCTATATAAATCATTTGTTCCGGCTTGATACTATCAGAAAATCATCAGGGCAGCAATCTGTAGGAAGCAATGATTCAGCTGTATATTTATATACACAACCAGATTTATAATTAACCTTTTTATATTGCAACAAGATTTCACATTTTTCATCAAATTTTCTTTCATGTATCTTATATGGCTATCACCAATGACATAGCAAGACATTACTTTTCGTTATCATCTAATTTATCTAATGACTTTTGGTTGAATTTCAAATTTTTTAGATAATTATTTTTTTTACTATCATTACCCAATATATGTTTTGGGATTGACTCTGTATTAACATCACGATTTTTATTTAAAAGTTCTATTAAGAGGTCGATTTTTGATGTATTATTTACGACTTGATTTTGAATTATATTTAGTAGATNCGTCTATCACAATAGCAAAGAAGAGACTACTCAGTTTAGAGCCTTGGATCACCATGGCATATAAGGGGCAGATATTTCGTCATTCAAGACTACCCGATGCTTTCTCCTCTGTAGGTAGGAGGCAATAAAGCGGACAAAATCAGGATGGAAGCCAAACGCCAATAGTTTCTCAAGAAGGACGTCATATGACAATTTGTCGAAAACTTTCATTGTATCTGTATAGATTACATCCACCTGATTATTGCCCGAGCCCAGTGCCTCCGCAACGTGGTCCTGAAACAGCAAGGTTGGACACTGTAGATCTCTCTATGAAACCATGTTGCTGTGGTGATATTTTAGAGTCTAATTTATCTAATGACTTTTGGTTGAATTTCAAATTTTGTAGATAACTAGTTTTTTTACTATCATTACCCAATATATGTTTTGGGATTGACTCTGTATTAATATCACGATTTTTATTTAAAAGTTCGATTTTTGATGTATTATTTACGACTTGATTTTGAATTATATTTAGTAGATTTTCTTTTTGGTTGTCATTCTGGTCTTTATTATTTGAAATGATTTCATTACTACGATTCAATATAGTTGATGAATTCATATTCTCATTTAGGATATAAACTCCTGGAGTTATCGGTTTTGGCTGACGCGATGAGCATAGAGTTTGAGTATTTTGAAATTCATGTTGTTGCTTTTGATGTAGTGTATTTGATGTATTTTTTCTGTTTGTTTCATTACTTTGTGACACATTCAACTTTTGTGTATCTAATGAATTTGATGTAATAAAGTGTTGAGATGTGATATCCATCAAAGCTGAACAAAACAAATCTTTGTTTTTATTAAGGAAATCAGAATCTTCTAGCTCTTGCAGTATGGTATTCTCATTACTATCAATTATACAATGGGAAATTCTGGGTTCAATATTCATCACAGAAGATCTGTTATCGTACATACTATCATGCTGAGAGTCTGTATTGCAACTCTCTCCATGTTTGCATTGAATTTTTTCTATTGTCTTTTCTAATGCTGCAATAGATAACAAAAGTGTTGCTGTTATTGACATCCTCTTTCTTCTGCAAGGTTTCTATTTTTTTTCTCATTTTAATAATGAGTTCATCTTTTTCCTTTAATTTATCATTATAGTCAGTTATTTGCTCTTCATTTTCGGATATTAAGTCATTTATTCTTCCTTCATATTCACCTATTTTCCTTTTCATTCCTGTATTATCATTCTTTACATTTTTGAATTCTTCTTCTAATAATCTGAAACTTCCTTTCAGTTTTTCAGATTCAATGCAGCTTAGCATCCATTTTTCTAAAATCTGTTTACCAAGGTTTGACATCTTCATGTTTCTCGGATAGTTTTGCGATGTTGGTTTTATATATTACATACTCCTGGTCATGAAAGTTTTCCAATAATAATTCTGACTGAAGTAGCGTTTCTTCACCATGTTTTGTTTTACGATTAAAAGATTTTTCTTTTATATTCCGCGTAGCACTCCGAGTCCTAGATCTGTGAGAAAGCATTTTTTTATTTTAGATTTGTAGGTAATAGGTCTTTCAGATTTACCCTGTATTAAAATTATTCAACTCAACAAGAGTATTTAAATCTCAACATAAATATTATCAAGGCGTATTATATTGAATTAGACATTGATTAAACTCGCATCTACTATATTCAATGTTTACTAAAATACTGGATACAAAGACTCAATTAACAAGTGCAAGTCCAAAGTAGTAAAATACGAGCAGCAATAAGGTATAATAGAGAAGAGAATAGAAGTAATACCGTAGGAGATAGAACCAAATGGAAAAAAATCGCATTTGTGGAGATTACAAGTTTACGATTAACAAACATTTGATTGTCGATAAGTACCCAATTCCACGTTGATGATATTATTAATACGTTAGGGGAGGGAACATGGAGCAAGTCAGAATTGTCGCAGGCCTATCAACAATTAGAACTCGAATAAGAACACTTACTCACTATTAATACGCACAGAGGTTTATTTAAATATAAAAGGGTACCATTTGGAGCATCTTCGTCTGGGGGCCTTTTCAACAGGGAAATTGAAAATCACATTATTAACGGAATCCCAGGGGTAGCTTCTTTCTTTGATGATATTGCTATCACGGGTAGGACACATGAAGAGCATTTAGAGAGACTGAAATTGCTTTTAGACAGATTAAAGGACTGTAATTTTACTCTAAGTAATGATAAATGTCATCTGTTTAATAACAAAGTTCAATTTTTAGGGTACGAAATAGGGCAATCAGGTATCTCGATACCTGAAAGTCGAATAATGGCTATTTTGGACTCCCCTATTCCACGTGACATTACACAGTTGAAGTAATTCTTAGGTTTTGTTAACTATTATAAAAAGTTTTTACCAAATGTATCTACAGTTTTGGCGCCTTTGTACGAACTTTTACAAAAGCACAAGAAATTTGTTTGGTCCAAGAGGCAAAACGAGGGTTTTACTAAAATTAAGGAATTGAAGTAGATTCAACATTCTCTCATTTCGCACCGCGGTGCATGCGGTGATCACCACGCGGTCCGCGGTGCTTCGTAATTCCTGCGGTTCGCGGTTTTACCTCTGCAATTCGCGGTGCGGTTTGGAGCCAGAAACCGCACCGCATCCATCACTACCACATATACCCGATCTATCTGAATTTATTTTGTTACATTTGGAACGTCGTGTATTCCAAAACGTGTTTGGAATTTGAGATCGATAAATCAGATGTGGATTTTTCTTCGTTTGAAGAACCTGAGGCATTCCTCAAAAACAAGTGTAATGTTTTAGAAGTGAATGCTGAGTCTTCCATTCGGACTTCTTTAATGGGGGGAGCAGATCTAAATCCAGGGTGCCTGTAATCATAAACCTTTTGTGCTCGTACTCTGCCCAACCACCAGTCTATAGTTAAATGTGTATTTTGTGATTACGGTGATCACAAAATCTATAATTGTGATAAATTCATTAATTTGGAGGTTCAAAGAAGATTCACTGCGGTGAAGAATTTAATGTTGTGTTTTTCATGTTTGAATGGAAATCATTCGGCGACTAATTGTCGGGTTTTCGATGTAAAACGTGTGGTTCCAGTAATCATCATTCGTTAATTCATCCTGATAATCAGCAAGATACTCGTGTTCCGGAATGTTGTTTCCAATAGGGATGGGCTAGACATCCAGATTTCGACTCACGACTCGACTCACTCACGAGTCGAATCATCTTTTTGAAATAAGTCCATTCTTCAAAGAGTCGACTTACGAGTAGCTTTTTTTTGTTGACTGATAAAGATAATAATGGGAGAAATATAACATAATTTGTATTTTATAGAGAGGACGTAATATATCTGGAGCTGAATACCGCATTAGGTCGATATAAGTTTTAAGGCCTTATTATAAAGGCAGATTGCAGGCTAATACAGGTATATTATTGTTTATCAGAAAATCAGCAAATTCGAAACAAATTTGCATTGTTGTTTACTGAAAACGTTGTTGTATTCTGGTGACGATTGATTGTGATGTCTTTTTAATGTATTTGCCGAAGTTGGGGTCGTTTATTTGATAGCTGTCCCTTTTGTCAAGTTTTATTACGTCTATCTGATCAAATAAGGTAATTTTGAAAATTATCACTCGATACGAGTTGAGATCGAGAGTTGACTTATATTTGTGAGTCGAGTTTTAACGGTTTTCACGAGTCTGGCAAAAAAGAATGCTCATGTCATAAAATTGACCAATTGTCAAGTCTCCACCACTTACCGTTCTTGACATATCTTGTTGGTGCAGACTGGCACACACACAGACCAATGGTTGAAACTCGAGATAAGGAAAGTAATAAATCTGGTGTGGACTGCGCACGATATTGAAATATTCAATGAGTGGGGAAAAAATGGCATTGAAATTTTGTATAAATGGTCAGTAAAAATAATTTTCAGTCTAGTGTTTTCTGTTAGACCGGGGAAACACATGTTGTCCTGTTTCTGTATTTTATTTCTAACTCTTCTTACTGGTAAGTGATCTTCTTCTCAAACACAGTACTCAACATTTTGTCTTGTTTCAGTATTTTATTTCTAACTCTTCTTACTTGTAAGTCATCTTTTTCTGAATAACAGCACTCAACTTGTTGTCTTGCTTCTGTATTTTATTTCTATCTCTTCTTACTGATAAGTGATCTTCTTATCAAGGTCTTGTACTACTGAAAGCTCGCCACCTGATAATTTTTATCCGTTCTAAAAGTCTGATAATCTGAGTACTATTGAAAACTTGCCACCTGATAATTTTTATCCACTCTTAAAAGTCTGATAATCTGAGTAATATTGAAAGCTCGCCACCTGATAATTTTGATAAATTCTAAAAGTCTGATAATCTGAGTACTATTTAAAAATATAGTCTTTAAAATAGTGAAATGATCAACCTGTATATGTAATATACATCCTGTAATCTATTTTTTTGATTTCTCCTTCTGTGAGTTTCCACATCGTTTTATTTTGTTACAATGAATGAGACTTGTGGGAGAGGGGTCGGGGTGAAGGGGGAGTTATGTATGGCGTATTTTATTGTTCTCTCATTTCTAAGCATTGCCTTCTTTACATTGTAGGATGGGGATTTACGTTTTAATTATTTATAAACGCGTAGTTTTTTTGCGTACTAGAAAATCCTTTATTCCAGATCCTTCTAGAACGATTTGAATGAAGTTATAAATAGAAGGGCACGGCTAGGAGTCAGTTAGTATTATTTGAGCTATAAGCGGAGGATTATTATTTGAGTGATAAACGGAGCATGTTTAATTTTGAATGCGAAATCGTTGTTTTTTCGAAGTGATAATTGAGCGGTTAATTCGAGTGTATTTTCGGACGTTCTAAATTCGGTGTAAATACAGGTGTTGACGAACAGTATTTTTTTTTTATTATTTTATTTTGTCTTTTTGCGTTACGTTTTTTTTTTTTATTTTTAAATTTATTGTAATTTCTATTTTTCTTAATAAATTATTTTAAGTTTTTTTTTTTTTTTTAAAAAAAAAAAAAGTTAGTTAACGCGTTTTCACGATAACTTGATCCTCGAATCCTAAGTCTACAACGATATTTTTTTATTAATTATTTTGTGAATCCTTTTTAAATATTTTATTTTATAAATTATGTTTTCTAATGAGGAAAAATCAAGAAAATATTTAATTATTATTATTTTTTTTTTTTAATTTGTTATTTATTTTTTACTTATTTCTTTTCTTTTGATATAAAAAACTTTAAGGGAGCTGATTATTTGAAATTATTGATATGTTTGAATTGACGAGAGGAAAGAAAAAAATCGAATTATTGAGGGATTTGTAATAACCAGAGAAAAAATAATGAAAAAAATCTGGTGTGATCATCACACGAAATTCCCTATCTATAAAAAAAGAATAAAGTATTGTAATGGCCTGAAATTTTCGATGTCGAGTTTTCAAAGCCAAAACACGTTATGGGGTCTCCAGAGCCCCAATCTCGAGTTTCAGGATTTTGGACTGTCAAAAGGGGCAAAACCGCCAACGTTACATTCTGAAATTTGGTATGAAGGGTAAGTGGAAATTCGGTATGAAGGGTAAGTGTACCGTAACGGGAAAATTCTAAGAAAACTTTAAAAAATAGATTCTGAGAGAGAAAAATATATTATAGGATCTGAAATTAGGTATGAAGTGCCGTTTTAGTGAAAAAGTCATAACAATAATACAACCTCAAAATTTTGATTTCTGAGAAAAAAAGAGATTTTATAGAAGGTGAAATCTGAAAATGCAGAGCATTTACAGTTGTACAGAAAAGTTAGAAAATTGAAATTTGGTATTTTAGTGCAAACTGCAAATATGGTATAAATGAAAAAATTTATTCGTTTCGGATAAAAAAGAAAATTTTGTGTGAAGTGATGGTATTCTACTGTAAAAATGGCAAAAAAATTTAAAAACCTCAAAATCGTTCCATGAAAAAAAAAAAAAAAATNCGATTACATAAGTACACGCACCTATTTTTTTTTTTTTTAGGTTATTACTTTTTGTACTGCCGAAAACTTTGTATCGAAATTCAACTTTCTTGCCCATCCCGAATAGGTTCCGTTTAGAGTCTAATTTTGTACTGCGGAAAACTTTGTATCGGAATTGAGCTTTCTTGCTCATCCCGAATAGATTCCGTTTAGAGTCTAATTTTGTACTGCAGAAAACTTTGTACCGAAATTCAGCTTTCTTCCTCATTCCGAATAGATTCCGTTTAGAGTCTAATTTTGTACTGCAGAAAACTTTGAATCGAAATTCTGCTTTCTTGCTCATCCCGAATAGGTTCCGTTTAGAGTCTAATTTTGCACTGCAGAAAACTTTGTATCGAAATTCAGCTTTCTTGCTCATCCCGAATAGATTCCGTTTAGAGTCTAATTTTGTACTGCAGAAAACTTTGTATCGGAATTGAGCTTTCTTGCTCATCCCGAA
>CM022876.1:24996566-25006594 GCA_012654025.1 Pachypsylla venusta | reverse complement strand
ATTTTCAATTCTATTATCCGAGCTCTACCGAGGAATGCCTGACCACCGTCTGGTACGACATAAATTTCTAGAATTTTCTCTGTGTTATTATAACACTTTATCTTTTAAAATTCCCTTTGGAATAATTGGATTGCCAGTATAACTCCTAAACTGATGGTTCGTATGATGTAGTGGCCATCTTTTAAAACTTTCAATGTTCTGAATGTGACTGAAAGTCATCACAGTTACTGGACTTGGACTACTAGTGAAAAAAATCTATATTCTTCTCTACTTGTATTGTTAAAAAGAAGGGGATCACAAAATGAACTGTCGAGTTCAAAATATTAAATGTGTTTATGTTACCGGGGTACTCAGAATTAGTTGTCATTTCAAAAATGTTAGTTTTCCTGTCGTGATCATCATTTTCTTTATCTTTTCTGATACGAATTAGACAAATATGACCTTTTTTGAAACATATTTTACAATTTAGTTTCCGAAATTTACACGTGCTAAAGTTATGGTTTAATTTACCACACGCGAAGCATTTCATATTTGAAAGTTTTACACCATTAATCTCTGTTTCGTGTGAGATATTCTTTGCTACAAAACTAGATTCTTTGTTTAAGCTCAGCTCAAGAGAATCAGCCAAAGGCAAAGGCTGACCTTTTTTACAAAGTTTCTCTAAAATGGGACCTTCTTGCATTCCCAGAATAAACTTATCTTTAAGAATTTCTTCAAATTGCTTTCCAAAATTACACATCCTAGCAACATTTTTTATTCTCAAATACCAATTATTAATTGACTCGCTTTGAAATTGTTTCAAATTGTAAAACTCGATCCTTTTTCTGTAGATGGATACTCTTGGAGAAAAATGTCTTCGTAGGATATCGCACAAATCAGTGAACGATTTTGTGGTCGGACTGTCTGGATCGCAAAATTGTTTCAAAATTTTTACGGTTCTTTCATCAACAGCCGAAAGCAGAATAGGTACTTTTCTATTCTCTTCAACACAATTTGCGACCATGAACATCTCAACAATGTCTCCATAGACAAGCGAATCTTCATTCCGATCAAATATTGGTATCGAACCAATGATACCCGACATGACAAAACTTTGCCTCATTCCGCTTTGTTCAACAGACATTAAAAAATAAAAATTGTAGTTTTAACGAGACATACAATGGATTTTGACCTCGTCGCCATTATAAAGTTTCAAAGGAAAACGAACTTTGATAGAAAATAAATTTTTTTATTTTCCGAAAAGAAAAAATATTTTAGTACACAAAAAGAAATATTGTAATAGACAAAATATATGAAATTAAATTCTGAATTTCAAATATAGAATTCAAAACCCTAAATTTGGCAAGAAAAAGATTCCAAAAATGCAGAAACCCGGCCTCTAAGACTTGGCTGCGCGACCATTGGCGCCGGCTAAGAGATGCGTACCGAGAAGCATTCGAGAAGGCGAGATCGCGATCATGCAGGGGGCAGATCTCTCATGGCCTCCAAAATGAGTGGAGTTTTGTTTATAAACTCAGTTTTAATAATATCCGGAGAGAAGTACTCCTCTCCTCGGTGGAACTCCGTGATGGTGTCTTCGATTTACGGACGATGATGCTGTGAGTAAAATTCCCGATACTTTAATACCTAGCGACCCGCAAAATCCTGACATAGCGCGGGAATTAGCGGGTTTACTCAATCTCGATCATGTCCAGATTGCCACTGAGGAAGTTAGTCTAGCAATAGACAGGATAAAGCCTGGCAAGGCGCCTGGGACGGACCGTATCCCAGGCCTGGTCATTAGAAGTACAAAAAATTTAAATATCAATATACTGACTCAGCTCTTCCAAGACTACACAACTCAGACATTTATTAAAGTCAGCAAAAAGTGTCAGCTAAGACATTTATTAAAATCACCGGTATCAGATCCCGGTCTGTTCACTCTTCTCACCGAGTTCTCAAAGATTTTCGCGCGAGTTATTCGAGGGAAAATTGGCGATGCTGTCGCCGGGGAGGAAGCCTTTTCGGAGCTCCAGTACGGATTTACGGAGCGACGAAGTACTGTACATTGTATGATCGATTTGAGACGGAGGATCGAACGCAGTGAGAACAAATGTGTGCTAGTTGTGTTCCTTGACATTGCTGGCGCGTTCGATAACTTTCGGTTAGACATTGCTGTCAGGCGCCTGGTCGAAAGAGATCTGTCACGCGGCCTGGTTAGCCTGGTTGCAAGTTTCTTCACCGATCGTGAAGCGACGTTAAAGACCGAGGGGATTCAGGCTTCCAAAAGACCGAATAAGGGCTGCCCCCATGGTAGCGTTTTGGGGCCCTATATTTGGAATTTAATTATGGATGATTTTCTGCCTCGAGCGATCCCGTTAGGGTACAAACTGAGCGCCTACGCGGACGACGTTGCGATCGAGATACACCGTGACAGTCGCAATCAGCTTGAACTGAAGTCGGCTCAAGTTGTCGGGATGTGGCTAAATGGAGCAGGACTTGCCCTGTCTACCAGCAAGTGCTGATGTTATACTTTATTTGGCAAGAAAATGGTAAGACCGCCGACAGTGAAATTCCGGGTAAGGTCGACATTTGCTTTCTTTCCGAATATTTCGGCGAGATTGGAGGTGTTGATACGACACGAGCGGGGGCTTGTAGGGATTCTGACGTCGCACGGAGATTATCGTCCCGAAGAACAATTCTAGTTCGGGGACGATTATTAAATAGAAAATGCGGCGCTCTGCCAGGAGTGCGGCAGTCTGGACGACGCGAAACATCGAATAATCGACTGTCCGCTATATGAAGTTGCCAGAACCGTCCTTAGGGAAGAATTTCTCAGATTAGACCCAGCCAACACCTGGCCGCGCTGGCCGCCGGTGTTGGAGAAACTGGGGCTTTCGAGTGGGGTCCACACGACGCTAAGTAGGTTCGCTCCACCACTGTCCTGAGGAATGCAAGTGTGCAAGAAATACCTGTAAGAGAGTAGCAAAGTTGCGAAGCTAGGTCAGTGCAAACTTGGCTGAAAGCCAGCTGAGCATCAGTTTCCATCCCGATGGGATAAGATAGGGACACATTGTGTCAACCCAATGCAAAATGCAACCTTATATGGCTGATTTGCCCTCGTTCTGTGTGACTCAGGGACGTCCTTTTGTATACACAGGTCCACAGGTGTCGATTTAGCGGTTCTATAAAGCTTGAAGTTTACATCTATTTCCTTTCCAACCTTTTTGGAGGCTTTGGACAGGTTTTTTGAAGGCTGTCCCAACCTTCAAAGATCATGAGTGACAATGCGACTAATCTGAGAAGTAGTCATAATTACTTGTGTGAACTGCAATCATTTTGATCCTCTTCTCAAGAAGCAGTTTCAAATAATTTACTTAAGAAAGGCATTTCTTAGTCATACATTCCCCCTGGTGCGCTTTCCTTTGGTGGTGGTATATGGGAGGGCGGTGTTCGTACAGTTAAGACTCATCTTAAACTTAAACATGTCTTATCTGTCCTTTTTTTACTTATGAGGAATTTTATACATTTCTCGTGTCTATAGAAACGATTCCAAATTCTCAACCAATCTGTGCGTTGCCTTTAAAATTGAAATACATAATATTGACGTCTCCGTGACAGAGTGCGCATCACACTCGCCTTGCACCAAGGAGGTTCCGGGTTCGATTCCTGGACGGGTCGAAAATCAAATTCTCTACTTGGTCTGGTTGTGATTTGGGATAACTCATCCTCCTGAGGACAATTGAGTAGCTATGGTAATAGCGTCAATTCGTAGTATTATAAGGAAATTGTTAAAGTGTAGCTTAGGCTTAGGGATATTGGAGTGATTGTTGAGAATACCTTGTAATGCTATGATGCCCACTAAGATAAAAAGAAACTGAAACAAGTGAAATACCGAATCCTTTGTTTTACCAAAAGGCATACAAACAACACATCGGTCATCGGTTCCTTTGGTCTACACAAAGAAGAAAAGGATTTAAAAGGTCTTGCATTTTTTTTTTATTGTATGGCAGATGGCAGCACATCAAATTTCATGTAACGTTCAAGGTTGGTGTATTGGGCCCCATTTTCAATTTTAATAAAAAAGTAGGTTTCTTGTTTGTTTTCGTTATATCACTGTCAATCCCGAAAATCCCGGGATTCGATGGTGAATCCGAGAATCAAAATTTCAGCCATTTTTGAGCGGGATCCCAAGATCGTAATTTCTAGTTGGAGGGCATACGCGTTTTTTTTGGCAGGGGTGGTGCGGAGGGGAAATTTATATGGGGGTCTTTATTTATTTATTACTGTTAATGGCATGCAAAAATTAACAAGGAAGATAAAAATCTTTTACCTATTTAACTTATCCATTCTCTTAATATTTGTCAGCAGAACTTTTCTTTAGCATGACGGGGCTTCTTCAAATGTGCATGAAATTCTACACAACTTTTGTTCATGTTTAACTTGACGATGAGCATAGTTTCATCACTAAATAAAGTAGACACACTACCCTACCTAATACCCAACATTACAAGCATTCTTGGTTGAGAGGTAGCGCTTCTACCTTTCAACCTGGGTAGCTGGTTTGATTTCCGTCCGGAGCTGATTTTGCTAAACGGTAGCATTTATTTTTAGGATGTTAGTTTCACCAAAAAGCGGGACATAGGTATTCATTGCTTTGGTCAAAAGCTGGAAATTTTAGCGTCCGCAAGCAATTGCTGAGGGCAGCGGGACCAAGGTCTCCAAAGCGGGATGTATGCTCATTGGTCACCCTATGTATATTCCGTTGACACACTGTCTCGGCATAAGTATGCTCGGGTTTTACTCTCCATTCGCTGGAAATGGCAAACCAGCTACCCACATTGACCTCACCTAGCATGGTTTGGCCCGGAAAAATAGCCAACATCATGTGGACACCCACATGGAACAATGTATGTAACGGGATTTTTTCCGAAGTTGGCGCACGAAATTTCTATCAAAATACAGGGGGGCAGATAAAACAAGAAAAACAAGTGATATTTTGTATTTTGCAAAGAAGAAAAAATTATATTTTGAAAAAAAAAAAAAAAAAAAATANAGCGTTCCCCATTCCAACATCTTTCATACTGGCTGGATTTGACTCACCAAACCACATGTTCTCTTATTTGATGAAAATTATCGATGTCATTTTTTTAATATGGTTTTGAAATGACCCAGCTCCAAGGAACGGATCGACGTCTGTATAACATGATTCCCTCGATATAAAATAACATGTTTGTTTTTTTAAATCTCAAACAGGTCCTTAGTAAAACCGACTCAGTCTGTACATGAAATTAGCCAAATTAAAGTAAAACTAAGAAAAAATAAGGTGGAATGGTCAAATATGTGCCACCCAGGGGGAAAAATNGGATTGCATAGCATCCCAGGGGGGAGTCAATTCAGAGAGCGTTCCCCATTCCAACATCTTTCATACTGGCTGGATTTGACTCACCAAACCACATGTTCTCTTATTTGATGAAAATTATCGATGTCATTTTTTTAATATGGTTTTGAAATGACCCAGCTCCAAGGAAAGGATCGACGTCTGTATAACATGATTCCCTCGATATAAAATAACATGTTTTTTTTTTTAAATCTCAAACAGGTCCTTAGTAAAACCTTAGTAAAACCGAGTAAATAAGTTTTGTATATTCTTCTTAATGTCGTTAAACAATTTGAATATTATATAAATAAAAGGATTAACTTTCATCTAAAATTTATTCAGATTCGCTATTCTAAAATTGATTCAGATTCGTTTCTCTTTCTATCATGACGTTTACAAAAGGTCTATAACTGGGCGTATTTTTTATCACGATAGAAAATATGTCCCATGATGTAGAATATGTCTCACAGGAAAATTTTCTTAAATTTACATGTTTTCTTAAATCTACCAAAAAATTACAGCTAAATAAATTTAACAACAAGTAAAAGTGAAAAATACGACCCACATGAACACATTTATCTGCATTTAAGAAAAAAGTGTTCTGGACAAATAATGATCAACTGCATATTTGTGTGATACAAATGTGCAAGTGGTTCAATAATATACAAAAAATCAATTAAATCTTTGAATATAATTGTCAAAAAATATTTACTATTAAAATAAATTAACCTAAAACAAAACACTTACCAAAAACACTATTTAAAATTACTTCTAAAGAAACTAGTTCGGAATCATTCGATTTATCATCTGTCTATTCGAGTCGAAGGATGGAGGATGACAGTCCATAGTTGGAGGGTGACAGTCGAAGGTTGGAGGTTGGAGGGCTTCACACTCCAGCTTTCGAATCGACTAGAACGATGATGAAACGAATGATTCGAAACTAGTTTCTTCATAAGTAATTTTATTTAGTGTTTTTGGTAAGTGTTTTGTCTTAGATGAATTTATTTAAATAGTAAAAATATATTGACACGGCTGTTTCGAAAATTGGTACTTCCCGTAAACGAATATTTCCTCGCCCTCTTACCTATTTCTATATTCACCTATTTGTATTACTTTGTCTAATATTTCTATTTGTTTATGTGCTTTATCTCTTGTCGCATTCTCGAAATTGTTGTTGAATTTCGTAACGGTGAGCGATGCACGGGCAAACAACTAGTGTTTACTTATATGTACCTATTTGTATCTATTTGTCTTTTTTTTACTTTGTACTGTGTGGAGACATACTTAATTGCATACTATCGAAAAACACATTTAAAATATAGTATAATAATAATAATACCTATCATAGATTTGGAGGTGGGACATATTTTCTCTGGGCAGTATTTTTGACCACCCTACCTTACTAGAAAAAAACTGCGAATCAAATAGGTATATAACTACAAAAAATTGCTAATCGAACTTATGACTACGAAAAATTGCGAATCAAAATTTATAACTACGAAAAATTGCTAATCAAACTTATGACTAAGAAAAACTGCAAAACAAATTTAAATCTAAAAAAAAATGCAAAGTATTTGTCTTACTTTGGCAGCTCATAACCGTATTTGATTGCTTCTTTGGTGTGACCAATACACCCACATTTCGACGCACTTGGTTTTACGGGCTTGACTGACCAAAAGCTTTTTTTTCCTTTACTTTTTTTTTTTTTACATTTTTCACATTCATCTGATGATTCGGACTCTTCAGAAGATTTTGGACAGGGTTTTGTCTTTTTGTCTTTGCGTTTATCTTTATTCTTACGAGGATTGTATTCTTCTTTGCTTACACCTTTGGACCCATCAGATTCTCCTTCACTTTCATCTACGATAAACGTAACTTTTTTCGGTGGCTTTTTCTTATTAACATTGCTTCCCTCGCCTAAATTAGTTGGCATAGGCATACGGTCAACAGACGTGCCTGGAGGACTGCCAAAGGGATTGTTTAAATTCAAATTGTTCATAGCACCTGACGGCGGCGGCATGCGCATAGGGGGTCTCTGATGCGGGATTCCCAAGGGTGGTCCGGGGATACCCGGTGGTAAATTATCCATGTGTGGCATCCACGGGGGTTGGGTTTCCATGTGTGGCACCACCGGGGGTCGGTATCCCTCAGGTGCACTCCCAGGTGCAGCAAAATGGTTCCGATAGTAGTCTTCATACGCGTTGAAACCATACTCGTTCGGATATGCGCCCACGTGCCATTGACCACCTGAAATGAGAAAGTACGTATATTGAAAGCATATTGGACATGCGCCACCTACATCTCCATTGGAGTGTTAAATCCAAGCGATCACTTATACAGGGTGTTGGGCATGGACACACCTACATCTCCATTGGAGTGTTAAATTCAAGCGGTCACTTATACAGGGTGTTGGGCATGGGCACACCTATATCTCCATTAGAGTGGTTAATCCAAGCGGTCACTTATACAGTGTGTTGGGCATGGCCACACTTACATCTCCATTAGAGTGTTAAATCCAAGCGGTCACTTATACAGGGTGTTGGGCATGGGCACACCTATATCTGTATTAGAGTGTTAAATCCAAGCGGTCACTTATACAGTGTGTTGGGCATGGCCACACTTACATCTCCATTAGAGTGTTAAATCCAAGCGGTCACTTATACAGGGTGTTGAGCATAGGCACACCTACATCTCCATTAGAGTGTTAAATCCAAGCGGTCACTTATACAGGGTGTTGGGCAAGGGCACACATACATCTTCATTAGAGTGTTAAATCCAAACGATCACTTATACAGGGTGTTAGGCATGAGTACACCTACTTCTCTATTAGAATGTTAAATCCAAGCGGTCACTTATACAGTGTGTTGGGCATGGCCACACTTACATCTCCATTAGAGTGTTAAATCCTAGCGGTCACTTATACAGGGTGTTGGGCATGGGCACACCTACATCTCCTTGAGAGTGTTAAATCCAAGCGATCACTTATACAGGGTGTTGGACATGGGCACGCCCACATCTCCATTAGAGTGCTAAACCGCCAGCGGTATATTCTATTACACCCAAAAGTTTCAAACCATACTGAGGCAACAAATATGACAAAAATACCCAATTTCAAGTCTATAACTCTTCTTTTTGGTTATTATTTTCAATAATGAACCTTTGGAATCGTCACGAAAAAAAAAAAAAAAAAAAAAAAAAAAANAATACCCCCCACCCCGCAAAATTTTATATTGTACGTACGTTTCAAGTTTCAAGGTACGTAGCCGTGATGCGCACTTTTGCCACTTAGCGTTGACCTATTTGGTTGAAATCTGGTATATAGGTCCCATCTATTTTTTGCCAGAAAAAGAATGAACACATTAGCCCAGTCAAAATAGATTTTTGCCTAGAATAAATTAGTAAAAAGCGGGAGTTGATTTTATTTCACATTGGCCATCCTGAGTATTAGTAATCTAAGTTTGCGACGGTTTCTGAGGTAAGCTAAATTTTTTAGCGGCCAAAAACCGCTTAATTTTGCCGCTAANAAAAAAAAAAAAATACCCCCCACCCCGCAAAATTTTATATTGTACTTACGTTTCAAGTTTCAAGGTACGTAGCCGTGATGCGCACTTTTGCCACTTAGCGTTGACCTATTTGGTTGAAATCTGGTATATAGGTCCCATCTATTTTTTGCCAGAAAAAGAATAAACCCATTAGCCCAGTCAAAATAGATTTTTGCCTAGAATAAATTAGTAAAAAGCGGGAGTTGATTTTATTTCACATTGGCCATCCTGAATATTAGTAATCTAAGTTTGCGACGGTTTCTGAGGTAAGCTAAATTTTTTAGCGGCCAAAAACCGCTTAATTTTGCCGTATATTTAGTTTTTGCCGTATAACATTCGAACGATGCATTTTATGAAAAAAATTACTCTATTCAATCTTAATGAGAATTTAATTTGACGACGAATAACATATTTAAACGTGAAATTCGGTTCAGCGGTTTGGTCAGAATGTGAAGTCGAAAATAGGCTATTTTTTACACTTTTTCAGAAAATTGATTATACTCCAATTTAAACGCCTCTAACTCAAAATCCGTTATTCCAAATAAAAAATGATATTATATAAAAATTGTGGGAAATCAAATTTCACGTTCGGAACATGCCCACTTCTAAAAATTGCTCCTTCCTACGCATAGGTAGACAGAAAAATCGGAAAGTGGTCGTAGCCACCGATTGGCCGCTATATGACCATTTGGTAATTTTATGACGTCTGACCTCAAAATTATTAATTTTATATTGGGAAATTTAATTGTTAAGTAATTTTATCGTCCAAGCAGAGGCTCTGGGTTGTATTTGGGGTGTCAGGGCAGCAGGAAGAGGTTTTTGCTAATCTCCTCCCTAGCACCTCCACACAAAACGGTTATTCGGATGAAAAATGGTACTAATATATAGATGCAAAGCATTTATGCTCTCAGAGCACCCCTAGCACCTCTATTCTTTCTAATTTGATCTTTAGTTTGTATTTAAAAGTCGTAGCGCTGATTTGCCACTATGCAGCAATTTTCAATTTTCATGCTCCCGACGTCAAAATCTTTCATTTTTGGTAAGGAATTGAATTAGAATGTACTTTTTGAGACTCATTTGGTTACAAGAAAGTATTTAGAAGCTTTGTGTCGTAATATGTGCGTTGG
>CM022876.1:24979159-24992844 GCA_012654025.1 Pachypsylla venusta | reverse complement strand
ATTTTGACAAGCGACATCAAAAATGTCGTAGATGTGGGAAAACCAAATGTTGGAAGTGATCATCGGGCCCTGAAATCAGAAATAGAAATCGGAAAAGTACAAAAGAAGAAAAGACCCAGACAATACAAAAAGTTTCACGGAGATATTTTAAAGGACAATGAAACGCAATATGCTGAAGAGATAAGAAAATCAATGAGAGATTTCAAATAGAAGAAAATTATGGAAAACTCACCCGAAGACTATTAACCACTGCAGAGAAAACTCAGTCGAAGCTCATTAAATTTATTAAGAAAAAGGAGAAAACAAGAGAAGAAACATAGCATGTGTAAGCGTGAATATGTAGAACTATGCAAATTAATTAGGAGAAAGGCAGAAGAAGATATAGAAAGATACAACCTGGAGAGTCTGAGAAAAGTTATAGAAGAGAATAAAAGTTTAGGAAAATCAAAGGAGAGTTAATGATGGGAAGATCACATTTTGTGTCACTCAGGAATAAAGAAGGTATAATACTGACTAATAGAGAGCAAATTATTCAAAGAATAAAAGAGTTTTACCAAGAGCTTTATGAAGATATAGGATGGGAAAAGATAAGATCATCTGAGAAAGTGGAAGAAATAACGGAAAATGAAGTAGAAGTAGCAATCAAAGAATTGAAAAATGGAAAATCAGCGAGAACAGATGGAATAATTGTGAAAATGATAAAATACGGGGGAAATATAATTATAGATATTATTACTGCACTGTTCAATCTATCCATAGCAGCAAAGAAAAATCCAAAAGGTTGGAAAAGTGCAAAAGTATGTCTTCTCCATAAAAAAGGAGATACAAAGGATTTAAACAATTACAGGCCTATAAGCCTCCTGAGTGTGATATATAAAATATTCACTAAAGTCATACTAACCAGAATATCACATACATTAGATCAAAACCAGCCCTCGGAACAAGCTGGATTTAAAACCGGTTATTCTACATTGGATCATATACTAGTTGTAAAGGAAGTGATAAGAAAAGCAAAGGAGCGGGGAATGCCAGTTTTGCATGTTTTTCGTGGACTACCGAAAAGCCTTCGACTCAGTGAAGATTGGTGCAGTTCTGCAGGCCCTCATTAATCAGGGTGTGGAGGCCCAATATATAGAGTTGCTGCAAATGATATACAAGGATAGCACCATGAACATTGAAGGAGCGGAAATAGAAGTGAAGAAGGGAGTCAGGCAAGGAGATCCGGCGTCCCCCAAATTGTTCAATGCATTGTTGGAAGGAGTTTTTAGGCAACTGAAATGGGGAAATATAGGACTAAAAATAAATGAAAAGAAATTGAACAATTTGAGGTTTGCTGACGATATTGTTCTGTTTGGAAATACAGTGCAGGAAGTACAAAGTATGATTATGGAAGTACAAAGTATGATACAAATAAACATAGATAAAACAAAGTTAATGAAGGTAAATATAGACGACAACGAAACAATAAATTTTGCAGGACAAGAGATAGAAGAAATAGAAAAGTTTGTATATTTAGGAAGTGTGATAAATAAAGAGGACGACTGGGAGGATATAAAGCGAAGAATAGAACTTGGATGGAATGCTTTCTCAAAATACAAAAATATTATGAAATGGAAGAACATGAAGCTGAATTTCAAGATAAAAATATTAAAAACATGCATCCTCCCAACTATTTTTTATGGAGGAGAAACATGGGTACTGAGAAAGAAATACATAGACAAATTTAGAACAACTGTAAGAAGGATGGAAAGAGCTATACTGGGAATAAACTTGAGACACAAGAAGAAAAGTTCGTGGGTGAGGGAGAAGACAAAAATGATAGATGTAGGAGAGAGGATTTGGAGCTTAAAGTGTAACTGGATAGGACATGTGTTGAGAAGAGAAGACAAAAGATGGACGGAGAGGATAATCAATTGGAGAGCAGAGGATAGCATAATGAATGTTTATTCTTCGGTCCATATCTCCGTAAAGGAGACATTACGGGTATATTTTTGGATAGAAAAAAATACTTATTTTGACCACCTGAATCGATTTTAAATTTTTTTAAACTCGAACACCCTGTATAAGTGACCGCTAGGATTTAATACTCTAATGGAAACGTAGGTGTGCCCATGTCAAACATCCTGTATAAGTGACCACTTGGATTTAACACTCTAATTGAGATGTGGGTGTTCTTATCCCAAATCCCTGTATAAGTGACCGCTTGGATTTAGCACTCTAATGGAGATGTGGGTGTTCTTATCCCAAACCCCTGTATAAGTGACCGCTTGGATTTAGCACTCTAATCGTGATGTAGTTTGCCCATGCCCAACACCCTTTATCAGTGACAGCTTGGTTTTTACACTCTAATGGCGATGTAGGTGTGCCCATGCCCAACACCCTGTATAAGTGACCGCTTGGATTTAACACTTTAATGGAGATGTAGGTGTGCCCATACTCAACACCCTTTATAAGTGACCGCTTGGATTTAACACTCTAATGGAGATGTAGTTATGCCCATGCCCAACATCCTGTATAAGTGACCGCTTGGATTTAGCACTCTAATCGAGATGTAGGTTGCCCATGTCCAACACACTTTTATCAGTGACAGCTTGGATTTTACACTCTAATGGCGATGTAGGTGTGCCCATACCGAACACCCTGTATAAGTGACCACAGAATATGGAATATATCTTCCTGGAGGTAGATGTCAGCGGTACCAGGCTTCTTCTTGCTGTTGTTTACCGTCCTCCTGATGCTTCTTTCTCGGATTTTCTTGTTGTTTTGTAAAACTTGTTATTTGGTTATCTCCCTTTTTATAATGAAATCTTGCTGATGGGGGACTTTAACTGTGACCTCTCTCGTGCTAGCTCGGCCTCCAGTAGTTTCAATGATCTTCTTGAATTCCTCAATATTAGCATATTGGTCACAGGTGCGACTTTCCATCTCCCACGGGGTTATAGTTCACTTCTTGACATTGCTCTCACTTCGTCTTCTAGAAAAATCAAAGTAGATGGAAATCTAAGTGCTCCTGGTTTTACAAATCATGATCTGTTATTTTTGGCGTATGATTTACGATGTCCCAAGTCTCGTCATAAAGTTATTTCTTACCGCAACTACAGAAGCCTTGATTTGGATGTCTTAAATCATGATGCGGATCAGCTTGATTGGAGTGCTCTTCATCAGGTTTAGTGCGCTGATCTTGCGTTGAATATGTTGAGCTCCATGATAAGTAAGTTATATGAGAAGCATGTTCCATTAAAGCAGTCGCGTGTGAGACGTCCTCCAGCTCCGTGGTTAACGAATGATATTAAAAAGCTAATGAAAGGGAGAGATCGAGTTCATGCTGTTTTTCGCAGGACATCTTCTTTGAGAGATTGGGATAGATATCGATTTCTTAGAAATCAGTGTAACAGGCGCTGTCGTGATGCGCGCAGACAAGAAATCGTTGATGTTGTTGAGACTGGCAACTCTAAAGCCACGTGGTTATTTCTCAAAATTATTGGTGCTGGAAGGGACAATGAGCGTTCTTGTGAGGTTAATGTCAGTCTTGATGAGCTCAATGAGCTTTTCACTTCTCCACCGGTTTAGCTATCTGGTTCTGAGAAAGCCTCTTCGTTGAGACATATTCTGAATTTGCCCATACCTAACTTCTCCGCTATTATATTCACTGCACAGTAGATAAGTTCCTCGATTCGGTTGGACAGATGAATGCCGATCTCGAGGGCCTCCGATGTTGGACCTCTGCCTACGGTATCATCCCAAATCCTCGTAAATTTCAGCCGATTGTTATAGGGTTTTATCTGCAGTTAATACTTCCTCCGGAGGTCTGACTTTCAATGGTTTGCACATTCCTTTTGTCAAAAAAGTAAAAAATCTGGGCGTCCTCATGGACTCAACTTTATCATGGGTGCCTCAGGTTAATGTTTTTTCTCACTACACTCCCTGAATCTTGTTTTTTCTCACTACACTCCCTGAATCTTCTTAAAAGAATCCTTCCTTTTGGTTTTCATTAATCCTGTCGAAATCTTTATTCAAGTCGAAATCTATATTCACGATCTCTCCTCACCACTCATATGAGGTCTCCTTGAACCTCCTTGTTGGTTCTTGTGATGAGTGTTGAAACATGTCGAGATCTTTATTCACGATCTCTCTGATACTTCCCCTTCAAAATAAAATTTCGCCCCCGAAATGTATCCTCTTATTTCTGTCTCAGGTCCCAAGCTGGTTCCACATTTTTTTGAATGATATGCTGAAAATGATTTAGCCTGTATGTAAAAAAATAATAAAAATGGTCATTTTTTTTTTAAAAAAAATATTTTTTTCTTGTTTGCAAAATACAAAATATCTCTTGTTTTTCGTGTAAGANTTTCTTGTTTGCAAAATACAAAATATCTCTTGTTTTTCGTGTAAGATTTACTCTCCCCCCTCCCCCCCCTATTTTGATAGTAATTGGCGCACGAGCCAATTTTGAAAACAATTTCGAAAAAAATACCGTTACATCACTTAAGCAACGTACAGTGAGATTGTTCCATGTGGGTGTCCACGTGTTGTTGGCGATTTTTCCGGCCCAAAATTGACCTCACCCAGCCTCCGGCTGAGTGAGGTCAACGTGGGTAGCTGGTTTTCCAAATTCCAGCGAATGGAGACTAAAATCCGAGCATACTTATACCGAGCCAGTGATGTGTTAACGGAATATACATAGGGTGACCAATGACCATACGTCCCGTGGTCACCAAAGCGGGGCGTTTTTTTTTTTAGCAATTGCTTGGGGACGCTAAAATTTCCAGCTTTTGACCACAGCAATGAATACCTATGTCCCGCTTTTTAGGGAAACTAACATCCTAAAAATAAATGCTACCGTGCAGCAAAATCAGCTCCGGACGGAAATTAAACCAGCTACCCACGTTGAAAGTTAGAAGCGCTACCTCTCAACCACGAGTGTTTGCAATGTTGAGTATTAGGTAGGGTAGTGTGCCTACTTTATTTAGTGATGAAACTATGCTAATCGTCAAGTTAAACATGAACATAAGTTGTGTAGAATTTCATGCACATTTGAAGAAGAGCCTCGTCATGCTGAAAAAATTTGCCCACTTAATGAGTCATAGTTCCAAGAAGTCACACCGCCGAAGGTGTGAAAGTGAGTTTCTAAAGTGCGCAAAGTTGCGAAAAAATGCGTAAAAAAAGGTTTGCGAGATTTGTGAGATTTTTAAAATTAGTTAAATTAATGTAAAAAAGAAAGGTTTAAAAAGGGAGAAAAAAGATATACAATGTCAGTGCTTTTTGTGACTAATGACTTGGCCGGAATTTTTTACCGCGAAGTGGTTTTTTGGGGGGATTTCAATTCTTTTTGATAGCGAAAATGTATGTGTTCGTCGTAACTTCAAACGAATTGTGATAAAATTAGGTTTTGTGTGATGTAGGTAACGACATGTAATTCAAGGATATTATTTTTGTACTATTTTTTAGCTTTCTTGCTAATCGCGAATTGTCCTTCTCAATTTTGAATTTTTGATGATACCTATTCTACTGAGAAAATGGCTGCCATTTATTTAGAAAATCAATATTTGTTTCAAGGATGTTACTTCTGAACTGTGGAAAATCTATGTTTCAAATTTCAGTTTTCCCCCTTATCCCGAAGTGTACTTCTCAATTTTCGACTTTTTTTCGTAACTATCCTATAAAATATAGGATAACATATTTTACTCAAGGATGTTATTTTTGTACCGCGGAACATCTTTTCTTCAATTTTAGCTTTCTACCTAATACCGCAGTGTAATTTTAACTATTGCTTGTATCTAGCTTAGAGTAAAAACGGACAATATTCACTTAGAAAATCAATATTTTACGCACTGTGGAACACCTTTGTTTCAAATTTGTTTCAGCTTCCTAGCTCATCCCCATGTGCCATTTCTTAATTATGGATTTTATCGTTCATACCTCTAGGTTGGACACATATCAGTACTCTCAGTAGTATGATTATACAGTTAGAATGAACTTAATTGATTCCTGATTTTTTAAAAAAATTCCCTTCTCACATTACTCATAATTCGTCCATATTAATTTTTTTTCTGCTTCTATAACTTTATGAACAATAATGAAACATAGCAAGTATTGTTTATCTCATTCCATCTCTTAAACGAGATTCTATACGATTTAGAAAAAAAGAATAGTTTTGTGTACTTATAAACGCGCGTGAAAAGTTATACTTCTTTTTTTAAAAAAATAAATAATAAGAGTTAAGTTCACTGAACCACTAGTAGTACATAAAGCTGTTGGCCATTTAAATGAATGAGGTCTATAGATCACTGAACAACTGGTAGTACATAAACCTGTTGGCCATTTAAATGAATGAGGTCTATAGATCACTGAACAACTGGTAGTACATAAAAATGTTGGCCTTTTAAATTAATGAGGTCTATAGTTTACTGAACCACTAGTAGTACATAAACCTGTTGGCCATTTAAATGAATGAGGTCTATAGATCACTGAACAACTGGTAGTACATAAAAATGTTGGCCTTTTAAATTAATAAGGTCTATAGTTCACTAAACCACTAGTAGTACATAAAGCTGTTGGCCAGTTAAATGAATGAGGTCTATAGTTTACTGAACCACTAGTAGTACATAAAACTGTTGGCCTTTTAAATGAACGATGTCTACAGTTCACTGGAACCGCTATTAGTAGTACATAAAGCTGTTGGCCCTTTAAATGAATGAGGTCTATAGTTCACTAAACTACTAATAGTACATAAAGATGTTGGCCTTTAATATGAATGAGGTCTATAGTTCACTAAACCACTAGTAGTACATAATGCTGTTGGCCCTTTAAATGAATGTGGTCTATAGTTAACTAAACCACGAGTAGTACATAAAGCTGTTGGCCCTTTAAATGAATGAGGTCTATAGTTCACTAAAACACTAATAGTACATAAAGATGTTGGCCTTTTAAATGAATGAGTTCTATTTAGGTGGAACCGCCAAAAAGTCGTCTTTAACCGCCAATTAGCGTCATAATTGGTATGATTTTTGATGTGCAAGCCATGTTTCCGAAGTATTAGATTGAACAAAGAAGACAGGAAATAGGTACCAACACATACTCTGGCGACCAACTTCTAGGGGGAAATAAAAGAGTATGAACTCAAAGCTGTTAGACTAGTGCTATTCATCCAACATCTGTGTGAGCTGGAAAGTGATAGGTTTCCATTGACAACAGCTGTTGTGAACTCTATATACGTAGATGATATCGTTACTGTCGAAAAAACAAAAAAACATCGAGGATGCTATATCTGCGTGATGAACTTATACAGCTTTATGAAAGTAGTGGCTTTCATCTGCAAAAGTGGGCTTTATCTCATTTAGAAGTGTTATTCGATCTCTCAAATTACCTACGAGAAAAGCCTCATCAGCTGTGATGTAAGGATTCTATTCAAGTGCTTAGAGTCCAGTGGGACTTTTCTAGCGACTCTCTCTCGTATGCGACAATGGTTGAATTCTAGTGACTCTCTCTCGTATGCGACAATGGTTGAATTCTAGTGNATAGTTTACTGAACCACTAGTAGTACATAAAACTGTTGGCCTTTTAAATGAACGATGTCTACAGTTCACTGGAACCGCTAATAGTAGTACATAAAGCTGTTGGCCCTTTAAATGAATGAGGTCTATAGTTCACTAAACTACTAATAGTACATAAAGATGTTGGTCTTTAATATGAATGAGGTCTATAGTTCACTAAACCACTAGTAGTACATAATGCTGTTGGCCCTTTAAATGAATGTGGTTTATAGTTAACTAAACCACGAGTAGTACATAAAGCTGTTGGCCCTTTAAATGAATGAGGTCTATAGTTCACTAAAACACTAACAGTACATAAAGATGTTGGCCTTTTAAATGAATGAGTTCTATTTAGGTGGAACCGCCAAAAAGCCGTCTTTAACCGCCAATTAGCGTCATAATGGGTATGATTTTTGATGTGCAAGCCATGTATCGAAGTGGCTATGATTTTTGATGTGCAAGCCATGTATCCGAAGTATTAGATTGAACAAAGTAGACAGGAAATAGGTACCAACACATACTCTGGCGACCAACTTCTAGGGGGAAATAAAAGAGTATGAACTCAAAGCTGTTAGTTTAGTGCTATTCATCCAACATCTGTGTGAGCTGGAAAGTGATAGGTTTCCATTGACAACAGCTGTTGTGAACTCTATATACGTAAATGATATCGTTACTGTCGAAAAAACAAAAAAACATCGAGGATGCTATATCTGCGTGATGAACTTATACAGCTTTTTGAAAGTAGTGGCTTTCATCTGCAAAAGTGGGCTTTATCTCATTTAGAAGTGTTATTCAATCTCTCAAATGACCTACGAGAAAAGCCTCATCAGATGTGATGTAAGGATTCTATTCAAGTGCTTGGAGTCCAGTGGGACTTTTCTAGCGACTCTCTCTCGTATGCGACAATGGTTGAATTCTAGTGACTCTCTCTCTCGTATGCGACAATGGTTGAATTCTAGTGACTCTCTCTCTCTCGTATGCGACAATGGTTGAATTGCCTGACTTTCTCTAGAAGAGACAAGTTTTAATTATTATTGCATCAATTTATGACCCCAATGGTTGTATTGGTCCGGTCATCATTTGGATGAAAGTGTTTATGCAAAAACTTTGGTTGCATCGGGTTTTGTCATGGGACTCCTCTCCAATGCCATCTGACTTGGATAATCAGTGGCGTACCTTCTCAACTGAGTTGGTTTTTGTTAATGAAATTAGAATTCCTCGTTATGTGTTGTATGCGGTATCTTCTTGTTCAGAACCCATATGGGATGAGTGTGCATCTTGTTAGATCAAAAAGAAAAGAAGCACCACTAAAAGTGTTCACCATTAATCGTTTGGAGCTGTGCGCTGCCTTACTTTTGGCTTTTGGCTAGAGTGGTAAAATCTTTGTCGTTTCTGAAGACAAAAATAAAACTTAATAATATTTATCTTCTTTCAGACAGTGCTAGGCTGCTGCGGTGTCGGCATTGCAGATATTTTTTTTTAAAAAAAATATCTGCAATGGTGGCCAAAAAAGAAAAAAAAAACGGATTTTTCGGGTGAAATAATAGATGTGGAAATAATCGAGATTCTACTGTAAGTACAAATCTATTGGCAGAGGAAAAACTAAAGCGATAGCAATAATTTCTATTACAGGGCTCCTAGCTAATACTTATCAAAATGAAAAAAATAGTTAAAAGGTGTTCATATCAAAACTCTGCCAATGTGACACATGGGATTATAATTTTACTGTCTAAAAAAATACCCCCCCCCCCAAAATAAATCTGGGGCGTAATTAGACCCTAAATTTGACCATTCTTACCATTCTTTTTAGACAGGATTAATGAAAACCTCCAGCTGTATATTTGATTGCACCCAAAAGTTACGAAGCTTACTGAGACCCCAAATATGACATGCATACCAAATTTCAAGTCTCTGACTCTTATACCATTCTCTTTTTAGACAGCAATACTGAAAACCGCTGAAAAGCGGGAAAAACAGCCAGCGGTATATTATTTGATTGTACCCAAAATTTTCAGAGCTTAGTGAGACCCCAAATATGACATACATAACAAATTTCAAGTCTCCGGGTCTTTTTAGACAGCCATATTGAAAATCGCTAAAAAGTGCCAAAAACGGCCAAGGGTGTATTCGATTGCACCTAATAGTTTCCGAGCTTACTGAGACCCCAAATATGACATACATACCAAATTTCAATTCTCTAGCTCTTACCATTAACTTTTCAGACAGCAATAATGAAAACCAATAAAAAGCAGCAAAAACTGCCAAGGGTGTATTCGATTGGACCCAAATTTTCGGGGCACAATTAGAGCCCAGATGGAATTTATATACCTTCATATTATACTGTATTTTGTGTTGTATATCTTGTAGTGCGGTGTGCGGTGAAAACCGGTGCGGTGCTAAAATGGGAAACCGCACCGCGCGGTGCGGTGAAATGCTCGAAATATGAAAACCGGGCACCGCAGGTGCGGTGCGGTTTTTTCGTTCGAACCGCACCACACCACGCGGTGCGGTGATCACCAGGCGCTGAAGAGAGTGGAGGGCAAATGAAACGAAAATAACATTGATTCCATTTTACAAGAAAGTGAATAAAAATGTACAATGTAACAATCGAAAAGTATTGGTAAACAACAGATTATTTGCGAGGATGTCAAATGTCTGGCTATAACACTTGTGGACAAACACATCTACTTAACACATGCCAGCAGTTTAAATTTTCCAGAATTTCTTTAAAATTTTCCAGAGAGGTTAATACCCTCCCAAGAGTTAGAAAATTTCAGAAGTTTTCCCAATACACTCCTGGACAAAATCAACGCACATATTCATAGTAGTAAATGCAGGCTGCGGTAGAATAACCTGACGTGTTTAAAATGTTCTCTAGCAAATCTTATATTGGTGTAGATTGTTGATATTGGTGTCATTTTCATCACAACAGAAGGGGAATTAGTTATAATGGAGTGAACCCATAAGCAGTATGCATTTGTTAAAGAGACATCTTTCAAAAGTTGTAATTCAGTGCCCATTTCTCAGAGGAAGTTCCGTTCTACCAGATTAGAAACCGTGGGAGGGTCCTTACGAGCAATACAATTCTGCAGTAATGCAGTAAGTCTAAAATTTCAGAAAGACAGGTACTAGTTAGAACATATAAATCCGCAAAACTGGGTGACATGCAATACAACAGCGTCCTCGCCAATCTACAAATGACTTCCACAAATGATTCATATGTTCAATAAATCATACATAAAAAATAAATTTCCATTTCTTTTTTTCCAAATAAAACAAAAATATTACTTCTTGCTCAAGAATTGTATATATAACATCATTTTTTTGGCGCACCCCGTAGTTTGTAACACATCACTGCGGTAATGCTTTGCCTTATTGGCCAAAAAAGTCATTCTGGTATAACCTTCATTCTGTTTTCTAAAAACTATATGGGGCAAATAAGTACTTGAAATATATAAAAAGGAGTCCGGTCCGGTAATTTATCGTGAGTATTCTACGTTCGGTGTCCTTCGAATCTAAGATGTATAGAAAAAGGCTAGCCTGTATAGAAAATGGTGGAATGAGGAACGCTCCAGTGAGATTGCAATAGATATAACTAATCACCAGCTTGTGATCTCGTCTTAATCTTTCACCACTCATATGAGGACTCCTTGAACCTCCTTGTTGGTTCTTGTGATGAGTGTCAAAACATATGTGATGAGTGTTGAAACATATCGAGATCTTTATTCACGATCTCTCCTCACCACGCATATGAGGTCTCCTTGAACCCCCTTGTTGGTTCTTGTGATGAGAGTTGAAACATGTCGAGATCCTTATTCACGATCTCTCCTCACCACTCATATGAGGTCTCCTTGAACCTCCTTGTTTGTTCTTGTGATGAGTGTTGAAACCTGTCGAGATCTTTATCCACGATCTCTCCTCATCACTCATTTGAAGCCTCCTTGAATCTCCTTGTTGGTTCTTGTGATGAGTGTTGAAACATGTCGAGATCTTTATCCACGATCTCTCCTCATCACTCATTTGAAGCCTCCTTGAACCTCCTTGTTTGTTCTTGTGATGAGTGTTGAAACATGTCGAGATCTTTATCCACGATCTCTCCTCATCACNGAACCTCCTTGTTGGTTCTTGTGATGAGTGTTGAAACATGTCGAGATCTTTATTCACGATCTCTCCTCACCACTCATATGAGGTCTCCTTGAACCTCCTTGTTTGTTCTTGTGATGAGTGTTGAAACATGTCGAGATCTTTATCCACGATCTCTCCTCATCACTCATATGAAGCCTCCTTGAATCTCCTTGTTGGTTCTTGTGATGAGTGAAGATGTCGAGATCTTTATTCTATAACCCGATGAGCCGCCCGGGAACGATGATTTAGTTATGTAAGTCAGTATAGGTATCAGACTATATAAACAATTCGTAACAACTTCTAAATAATTCGATTAAGAATGCGAGATGATCGTCGGAAATTCAGTGTGAGTCTAGGATAGAAGGACAGAGGATCATCTTTTTCACTGAGTCGAACTTATAACATATTTTTTTTCTACACAACGAAATGTCAATACTTACATAATATATCACCTGAAAAATATCTGCAGAAAGGTGATTCGAAAGCTACAAACAAAAACTACAATCATCTTTTTGTTCGCGGGCACATGTCGCACATATTATCTGGATATTAATGCGTGTTTCCTACTAGCTATTCGCTGTAAGACTACGCTATAAATATTAGCTAAAATCTGCGCCAAGTGCCCAGGGACAAAAAGTTGATTGTAGTTTTTGTTTGTAGCTTTCGAATCACCTTTGGGTCAAATATTTTTCAGGTGAATGCAAATAATTTTGGTGTGACATGAACTTGGCACCCATAAATATGATATCACTTATTTTGTAACCATGTCGAGAGATATGAGGGGCTCATATCTCTCGACATGAGAGATATGAACCCTTTGAAAATCCTATTTTTGTTATCGTTTTCCCTATGCTACATCAAACATTGTTTCGTTGAGGAAACGGCGTCTTCAAGCCGATCTGAAGTTCTTCGAGAAACTGATTGAAGGTAATATTGACAGTGCCGAACTACTTGGACTCATCTCTTTCAATTGTCATCGAAGACTTCGCAAAAATAATTGCTTCCATATTAAAACATGTACCGCTAAATATATTATACATTTTTCACCCATGAATCGTATGATGCGAACGTCTAATAAAGCTCTCTCGTGTTGATTGTTTTTTTTTTATATATAATTTTACAATGCTGTTTAGGGTGTTCATATAGCCAACGATCATACCACGTTGAATGCACCAGTTCGCGCCAGATCACTGAAGTTAAGCAACGTCGGGCGTGGTCAACCGGTGCGGTGCTAAAATGGGAAACCGCACCGCGCGGTGCGGTGAAATACTCGAAATATGAAAACCGGGCACCGCAGGTGTGGTGCGGTTTTTTCGTTCGAACCGCACCACACCACGCGGTGCGGTGATCACCGCAGATGCGGTTTTTTGTCCGTCACAGCAGGCGCTGAAGAGAGTGGAGGGCAAATGAAACGAAAGCAACATTGATTCCATTTCACAAGAAAGTGAATAAAAATGTACAATGTAACAATCGAAAAGTATTGGTAAACAACAGATTATTTGCGAGGATGTCAAATGTCTGGCTATAAAACTTGTGGACAAACACATCTACTTAACACATGCCAGCAGTTTAAATTTTCCAGAATTTCTTTAAAATTTTCCAGAGAAGTTAATACCCTCCCAAGAGTTAGAAAATTACAGAAAGATTTTGCAGCCTTCGGCTGTGGACTTTGCTCTTTAGTGATAGTATTATTTTAAAAAGATTTTGCAGCCTTCGGCTGCGGACTTTGTTCTTTAGTGACAGTATTATTTTGAAAGATATTGCAGACTTCGGCTGTGGACTTTGTTCTTTAGTGATAGTATTACTAGAATATACCAAAAGATGACAATAATAGTACTTGGGCAACGGCGCATACCAAATTTTATCAAGATCAGACAAAATTTATGTTTTTTTCATATTTGGGGCCCATCCGGGGCCCCAAACACCAAAAATTATCAAATATAATACTTTGATGGCTATGCATATCAAATTTTATCAAAATCGGACGAATTTTATGTTTTTTTCATTTGCGGGGCCCCAACGGGGCCC
>CM022876.1:24959940-24975062 GCA_012654025.1 Pachypsylla venusta | reverse complement strand
ATCATTTTTCCATAAAAATGATATGAGTTAAATTCTTCACAAGAAATTTTCTTTTTACTCCGAAACGAATCAAAATTTTGAGGTTTTTTTCCTTGTTTTTGCACTAAAATAGCCCTTCATAAGACATTTATGCTCTCTAACTCTTCTGTAAATGCTCTAAATTTTCAGATAACAGGATAACACCTTCTATGAAATCTCTTTTTTTTTTCTTCGAAAAGAATAAAAATTTTGAGGTTTTTCGATTTTTTGGTAAAATGCCCCTTCATACCAAATTTCAACTTTCTAACTCTTCTGTAAATGCTCTAAATTTTCAGATACCACCTTCTATAAAATCTTTTTTCTCCGAAACGAATAAAAATTTTGAGTTTTTTAGTTTTTTCTGTATTACCATACGTCAAGCCCCTAGCTGCAAATATACCATATTTGCAGTTTGCACTAAAACACCCTTCATACCAAATTCCAACTTTTCTGTACATCTGTAAATGCTCTGCATTTTCAGATTTCACCTTCTATAAAATCTCTTTTTTTCTCAGGAATCAAAATTTTGAGGTTTTATTATTATTATGATTTTTTTCACAAAAAGACANTCCAACTTTTCTGTACATCTGTAAATGCTCTGCATTTTCAGATTTCACCTTCTATAAAATCTCTTTTTTTTCTCAGGAATCAAAATTTTAGAGGTTTTATTATTATTATGATTTTTTTCACAAAAAGACACTTCATACCTAATTTCAGATTCCACTTCCTGTAATTATTTTTTTCTCTCTCAGAATCTATTTTTCAAAGGTTTTTTGGAATTTTCCCGTTACGGTAGACTTACCCTTCATACCAAATTTCAGAATGTATCGTTGGCGGTTTTGCCCTTTTGACAGTCGAATAACGTGTTTTAGCTTTGAAAACTCGACATCGAAAATTTCAGCCTTTAAAAATATAGTCTTTAAAAAAATATTTTAAAGACTATATTTTTAAATAGCACTCAGATTATCAGATATTTAGAAAGGATAAATCAGATTAACAGAATTTTAGAATGTATAAAGACTAACAGGTATAAAGACTCAGAGCTTTCAATAGTACAAGATCTTGATAGGAAGATCACTTACAAGTAAGTAGAGTTAGAAATAAAATAAAGAAACAAGACAATATTTTGAGTGCTGTGTTTAAGAAAAAGATCACTTACCAGTAAGAAGAGTTAGAAATAAAATAAAAAACAAGACAACATGTTGAGTGCTGTGTTTGGGAAGAAGATCACTTACCAGTAAGAAGAGTTAGAAATAAAAGAGAGAAACAAGACAACATGTAGAGTGCTGTGTTTGAGAAGAAGATCACTTACCAGTAAGAAGAGTCAGAAATAAAAGAGAGAAACAAGACAACATGTTGAGTGCTGTGTTTGAGAAGAAGATCACTTACCAGTAAGAAGAGTTAGAAATAAAATAGAGAAACAAGACAACATGTTGAGTGCTGTGTTTGAGAAGCAGAGCACTTACCAGCAAAAAGAGTTAGAAATAAAATACAGAAACAAGACAACATGTTGAGTGCTGTGTTTGAGAAGAAGATCACTTACCAGTAAGAAGAGTTGGAAATAAAATACAGAAACAAGACAATATGTTAAGTGCTGTGTTTGAGAAGAAGATCACTTACCAGTAAGAAGAGTTAGAAATAAAATAAAGAAACAAGACAACATGTTGAGTGCTGTGTTTGAGAAGAGGATCACTTACAAGAAGAGTTAGAAATAAAATAAAGAAACAAGACAACATGTTGAGTGCTGTGTTTGAGAAAAAGATCACTTACCAGTAAGAAGAGTTAGAAATAAAATACAGAAACAAGACAACATGTTGAGTGCTGTGTTTGAGAAGAAGATCACTTACCAGTAAGAAGTGTTAGAAATAAAATAAAGAAACAAGACAACATGTTTTATCCTGGGTTTAACAGAAAACACTTGACTGAAAATTATTTTTACTGACCATTTATACAAAATTTCAATGCCATTTTTCCCCACTCATTGAATAATTCAATATCGTGTGCAATCCACACCAGATTTATTACTTTCCTTATCTCGAGTTTCAACCATTGGTCCGTGTGTGTGCCAGTCTGTACCAACAAGATATGTCAAGAACGGTAAGTGGTGGAGACTTGACAATTGGTATGCATGTCAATTTTATGCCATGAACATTCTTTTTATACCAGACTCGTGAAAACCGCTAAAAAGCGGCAAAAACGCCAAGGGAAGATTTGAGTTCAACCAAAATTTTCATTTCGTATTCCATGCGTAAAATTGATATAAATATGCACCATTTTTAAGCTCTAGCATTTACCTTACTTTTTTTAGGCAGGAAACACCAATAAGCGATTGAAAACCGACAAAACGGTATATTAAACTTTTTGCAGTTAATGCATAAAATTATTATAAATTTGAACCAAATTTCAAGCTCTTGCTCTTATCTTTCTCTCTTTAGGCGGGATTAACTAAAATCGCAAAAAAGTAGCGAAAAACTGGCAACCGTAACTTGGTTTTAAAATTGACAGGCATAAAATTGACACGTGTATGAAATTTCAAGTCTCTAGCGATTATCGTTCTTGAGATTTCTTGTTCGCAGACAGTCAGAGGGACAGACACACCGAAAATGGCTGAAATTTTGATCCCGGGATTCGCCATGCAATCCTGGGATTTTCGGGATTGTCAGTGATATAATAAAAACAAACAGAAAACATGTTTTTTTATTGAATTTGAAAATGGGGCCCTAATACTCCCCATACATCAACCGCAAACGTTACATGAAAGTTGATGTGCTGCCATCTTCTATGCAATAAAAAAAAATGCAAGACCTTTTTAAATTCGGTCTTCAAGTAGACCGAATGAACCGATGACCGAGGAGTTGTTAGTATGACTCCATTTGGTAAAAAAAGGGTCGGNATTTTCGGGATTGTCAGTGATATAATAAAAACAAACAGAAAACATGTTTTTTTTTATTGAATTTGAAAATGGGGCCCCAATACTCCCCATACATCAACCGCAAACGTTACATGAAAGTTGATGTGCTGCCATCTTCTATGCAAAAAAAAAAAATGCAAGACCTTTTTAAATTCGGTCTTCAAGTAGACCGAATGAACCGATGACCGAGGAGTTGTTAGTATGACTCCATTTGGTAAAATAAAGGGTCGGTATTTCAGTTGTTTCAGTTCACAAACTTAATTTTTAATGTTCTAATATATTCCAACATCTTTTTTGAACGTAACAACTTGTGTTCCTTGTGACTTTAAAATGGACGGTTTTATATCGCACAAAAAAGATTCAGATCCTTCATCCGTTTGGAATTATTTTTTAGTGTCCAAAGACGGTAAAAATGCAAAGTGTAAAAAATGTGATGCTATTTTAAAAACTCTTGGTGGTTCCNGGTCGGTTCCGGGATGAGCGAGAAAGCTGAAATTTAATATGAAGGCGTTCCGCAGTGCAAAAAGTAATATCCCTGAGTAAAATATTGAATCTTCACTTTGGGGGTAGGTTCCACCAAAAATACAAATTTCGTAACCGTAGCGAAGCACGGGAAAACAGCTAGTATACATATATACCTAATATATATGCCCTTTACAATACTTTCCTTTTTATAGGATAAGGAATGTAAAAATTATTTATCTAATAAGGCGTGAAACATTATTATATGTTGAAATATTTGTATGAACCTAATAGGACTGTAATACGCCCCTAAAATCTGCCGCTCTATGCTCCAGCCTACTCAGCCTATTGGTAAATCCAGCACTGATATCCTGCCTCAAGGGAGAACGGTAAGAGATAGTACATGGAATTTGGTGCCTATTCATATCAATTTCCTGCATTGAATACACAATTAGACTTTTGGCCGGATTCTAATCAAGGCTGTAGTCTAATCGGTTTTTGTGGCCGCTTCTTCGAGATTCTTCCTAAAACGGGAACGGTAAGAATTTGAAAATTAGTGCTTATATGTAACATTTTTATTCATGGATTGCGTGAAGACTCTTTTGGTTAAAGTCAAATGTATCGTTGTCAGTTTTTTTGCCGCTTTTTATCGATTTTGGGTGGTTTTCACTAAGCCTGCCCTATACAAACAGACTTGAAATATTGTTAGTATGTAAATTGAATACGTCACGAAAATGTTGTTGGTATGTTAATTGGTCACGTCACTAAAATGTTGTTAGTATGCTAATTGGACACCTCACGAAAATGTCCTTAGAATGTAAATTGGACTCGTCACTAAACTTTGAATTAAAGTCGAATGTATATGTTTGACTCTCTTTGGCAGTCTAGAATCCTGAAACTCGAGATGTACGCTCAGAGGCGCTCAAAATTGTTTTGGCATTGAAAACTCGAAATGGAAAATATCAGTACATTACAATATTTTCTTCTTCTTTTTTATAGATCTGTTCTTTTTTAAATAAAGGGTACGGAAAACCGTACTAAGCTTTATCTTCCTTTATTCTAGGAATTTGGCAGGCTCCGGATGATGCAGCAGATATTTGATGACCTTTGACAACCTTCGGCTGTTGTCACAGTTCCCTAGGGAAAAATTTATTTGAATTAGATTTGGCAGCCTCCGGCTGTTGTCACAGCTCTATAGTGGAAATATTATATTCATCAGATTTAGCAGCCTCTTGTCGCGGCTCTATAGTGGAAAAAATATTTGAATTACCTTTGACATCTTTTGGTTGTTGTTGCAGCTCCTTAGAGAAAATGTTATTTGAATTAGATGTTGTAGTCTTCGGCTGTTGTCGCAGCTCTAATGTGAAAATAATAATACTTGAATTACCTTTGGCAATCTTCGGTTGTTGTCACAGCTCTCTAGTAAAAATATTACATGCATTAGATTTAGCAACTTTCCGCTGTTATCACAGTCCTCTAGTGAAAATATTTTAAGGGCCCCCCAGTGGAGATAGAAAAGACAAAAAATTTGTCAACAACATGCTTCACAGAGTGTTTATTTTAAATTTCATCAAATTTGGAGTGATAATTCCAATTTAGATAAGTGACCCGAATTTGAGGTTTGGTGTTCTAAAGTGCCCCCAGATGAAAGTAGTCCCATGGGGTCCAAAATTTGTCGATGATATGTTACAAAGAGGCTCCGTTTTAAATTTCATAAAAATTGGAGCTCTACGAGTATTGCCACTTTAAGATAAGTGACCCGAATTTGAGATTTGGTGCCCTAAAGTCCCTTCAGATAAAGGTAACCCCATGGGATCCAAAATTTGTCGATGATATGCTATAAACTGTCTCTGTTTTAAATTTCATCAAAATTGCAGTGATATTTCCACTTTTAGAGAAATGACCCGAATTTCAGGTTTCATGCCCTAGAGTGCCCCCAGATGAAAATAGCCCTATGGTGTCCAATATTTGTCGATGATATGTTACAAACAGTCTCCAGGACGAAAAACGTCCAGCGCCCGCAAGGAAATGACCAGTTTAACCTTGGTTTCTCCANAGTCCAGCTCACTCAAGGAAATAACTAGTTTAACCTTGGTTTCTCCGCCGGGCGTTGTCATACTTAGTTTTTTTCTCCAAATTTTGACCGAAAATTTTCTTTTAAAAATCTGAAGTACATGACGAAAAACGTCCAGCGCCCTCAAGGAAATGACTAGTTCGACCTTGGTTTCTCCACCGGGCGTTGTCATACATAATTTTTTTCCCCCAAATTTTGACCGAAAATTTTCTTCTAAAAATCTGAAAGTACAGACTTTCAGAAGTTCGAAAAACGTCCGGCGCGCTCAAGAAATTGTGGATTGAACCTTGATTTCTCCACCGGACGTTGTCATGTCTGGGATATAGATTGAAGATAGATGATAATTATTCAGTTATGATACTTATGGTACAGACTTTCAGAAGTTCGAAAAACGTCCAGCGCCCTCAAGGAAATAAATGGTGGGTTGAACCTTGATTTCTAAACCGGACGTTGTCATGTCTGGGATACAGTTTGAAGATAGATGATTAATTATTCAGTTATGATACTTATGTAAGATCTCTGCCCTTTTACCATTATATAAATATATATTTTCTTGCTACAAAAAGTTATGAGATCCCCCCAAAAATACCACTGCGTGCTATAAAAATTCCCCACCAAGACTGCGTGTTGGTGAAGAGAGTGAGGAAATCAGACTAAAATTCTGAAATTGTTTGGGGTGGGGTCGGAATTTAAAGTCATTAGGTATTTCGAAGAACGGAAGTGTGGATAGCGGGGCCCAAAATAGATTTCATGTCTTTTTTGGGGTGATGACTTGGCGGGGAATTTTTATAGCACGCAGTGGTATTTTTGGGGGGATAGGCAGATATTTGGCTTAACGTCTCTTTAACATCCATTGGTTATTCGAGACGGGGGATTTTACTCTCCATTCGCTAGAAACTTGTAAACCAGCTAACCCACATTGACCTTACCCAGCCTGGGTTAGGTCAGAAAAATAGCCAGAATCATGAGGGCGCGAACTCACGTGGACACCCACATGGATCAACCTCACTGGACGTTGCTTAAGCTTAACTTCAGTAATCTAACGGGTACTGGTGTATTCAACGTACCATAGACTCTGATGGCTAGGAGCAAGATTTGATCTTCACACTAGGAATTCATCTTATAGAAATGATTGACGAACACAGGTCAACTTGTTTTTGAAATTGGGGCATCAAATTGCTATCAAAATAAAACAAGAAAAACAAGTGGAAAAATTATAGAAACAAGAAAAAATTATATTTTCAAGGAAAAAAAACAATGACCATTTTTATTATTTTTTTACATACAGGCTAAATCATTTTAAGCAAATCATTAAAAAAAATGTACAACGAACTTGTGACCTGAGACAGAAATAAGAGGATACATTTCGGGGATGAAATTTTATTTTGAAGAGTAAGTATCAGAGAGATTGTGAATAAAGATTTGGACATGTTTCAACACTCATCACAGGAACCAACAAGAAGGTTCAAGAAGACCTCATATGAGTGGTGAGGAGAGATCGTGAATAAAGATCTCGACATGTTTCAAAACTCATCACAGGAACCAACAAGAAGGTTCAAGAAGACCTCATATGAGTGGTGAGGAGAGATCGTGAATAAAGATCTCGACATGTTTCAACACTCATCACAAGAACCAACAAGGAGGTTCAAGGAGACCTCATATGAGTGGTGAGGAGAGATCGTGAATAAAGATCTCGACATGTTTCAACACTCATCACAAGAACCAACAAGGAGGTTCAAGGAGACCTCATATGAGTGGTGAGGAGAGATCGTGAATAAAGATCTCGACATGTTTCAACACTCATCACAAGAACCAACAAGGAGGTTCAAGGAGACCTCATATGAGTGGTGAGGAGAGATCGTGAATAAAGATCTCGACATGTTTCAACACTCATCACAAGAACCAACAAGGAGGTTCAAGGAGACCTCATATGAGTGGTGAGGAGAGATCGTGAATAAAGATCTTGACATGTTTCAACACTCATTACAAGAACCAACAAGGGGGTTCAAGGGGACCTCATATGAGTGGTGAGGAGAGATCGTGAATAAAGATCTCGACATGTTTCAACACTCATTACAAGAACCAAACAGGGGGTTCAAGGGGACCTCATATGAGTGGTGAAAGATTAAATGTATGTTTACAAATTATGTGTAATCATAACACAATCAAAGACAAATAAGGGTTTGCATAGCATATACAGGCTGGATTTGACTCAAAGGACACCATATCACATGTCCTCTTATTTGATGAAAATTATCGATGTCATTTTTTTTATTATGTTTTGAAATGACCCAACTCCAAGGAACTGAACGAAGTCTGTATAACATCCCCCCCCCTGGATATCATAAAACGTGTTTTTTACTATGTCAGAATAACTTGGAAAAAAAAAAATTTATATTGGAATATATTATGAGACTTCATATTTTGTTTAATGAAGGGTTTTTTTTTTTTTTTTTCGTCGATTGACTTTTTCATTTTAGAGAATTAAAATGAATCTAATTTAACTTTAAAAGAAACTATGTTTTCACTGGACTGAATACTTTTTATTTGTAAAAAATTGTTCTGAGGTTGTCTACAGGGGGAGACGAAATATGATATCAAATCGAATCCATTTGTAAATTTTATAATGTAAATCTTTTGAAATACACTTTATGATCTGTACAATATGTGCCGAACTAATTTGTAAAATTTGCTAATGAAAATTATTTAGTCAAGTGAAAACAATTTCTTAAAGTTAATATTATGTTCAAGTGACATAATTACACAAACAGCAACGACAAATATAACGGTCTTGTGTTTGAATGGACAATTCGAATATGAAATGAAAAATATGCATGGTTCTATTTTTTACTTTATCCTCCCCAGGGCCGGATTAAAAGCACTTGTAGCACGTGCTACGGGCCCCACGCTTTGACAACTTACACTAGATATTTCGACATTTTTCGGTTGACAATTGAAAAAACATATCATTTTGACGGGGCCCCCAAACCTTCAAAGTATGTAATAAAATCTAATTTAGGAAAGTACAAGTAGGTACCTACTACCTGGAACTTAATAAAGAAACGAGTATTGGAACCTTATAAGCAAATTGGTTTTTATATAGCATGAGCGATAACTATGTTTTATCGATGTTAGTATACTCGAAATATAATTTCACTTTTCTCTACCAGCTGTAGGTACTAGACCAAAAGATAATCAATTTATATACCTGCTCCAAAAAGTAGTACTTAGAAGTACTACTTTTTAAAAAGTAGTACTTAGGTTTTTGCGTTTGCAGTGGGTGGAGGGGGCCCCCGCTCTGTGAGTGCTACGGGTCCTGCGGAAGGTTAATCCGGCCCTGATCCTCCCATATACAAAGTATAGGAAAATAAACTATTGTTTTGATGAAAATTATCGATGTCATTTTTTTAATATGCTTTTGAAATGACCCAGCTCCAACGAATTGATCGACGTCTGTATATCATGCTACCCTCGATATCATAAAACATGTTCGTTTTTTAATCCCAAATAGATTCTCAGATATTTTACTGTTTTACTTAATCCGACTCAGTCTGTACCATGAAATTACCTAAATTAAAGTAAAACTAAGAAAAGAATAAGGTGGTGTGATCAAATATGTGCCACCCAGGGGAAAACAAATTTTGTATATTTTTCTTATTGTCGTTAAACCATTTGAATATTATTTAAATATAATGAAATTTCTTTCATCTAAAATTTATTCATATTTGCTATTCAAGAGTTTCCCTTTCTATCACGACGTATACAAAACGTGTATAGCCGGGCGTATTTTTTATCACGATTGAAAATATGCCCCATGAGCTAGAATATGTTNAGGTATGTAGGTTCAAATTTGAACATTCATTTTTATCCTCATACTTCTATCAGCTATTGTAGCCCGTAGCGAAGCACGCGTAAAACAGCTAGTTTTGTACATTTTTTTTATTGTCGTTAAACCATTTGAATATTATTTAAATATAATGAAATTTCTTTCATCTAAAATTTATTCATATTTGCTATTCAAGAGTTTCCCTTTCTATCATGACGTATACAAAACGTCTATAGCCGGGCGTATTTTTTATCACGATTGAAAATATGCCCCATGAGCTAGAATATGTTTCGCAGGAAAATTGTCTGAAATTTATATGTACTTAGAATCTACCAAAAAATTACAGCTAAATTATTTTACCAAAAAAATAAAAGCGAAAAATACGACCCACCCTTAATCTAAGAGTGGGTCGTAATTTCCTTTCTGAACCCTTTTTTCAACTTTTAAGAAAAAGTGTTTAGGATAAATAATGACCACTTGCATATTTGTGTGATAAAATGTGCACGTGGTCAATAATAAAAATCAAATCTTTGAATAATATGATAATTATAATTAGTAAAAAATATTTACTATTAAAATAAATTAACCTAAAACAAACCAATTACCAAAAACACTATTTAAAATAACTTATCAAGAAACTAGTTCGGAATGATTCGATATATTATCAGTTTATTCGGGTCGAAGGCTGGAAGGTGACAGTCGAAGTTTGATGGGTTTCACCCTCCAGCTTTCGAATCGACTAGACTGATGATGAATCGAATGTTTCGAAACTAGTTTCTCCATTAAGTAACTCTTTTAGGAAAGTGTTTTGTCTTAGTAAAAATTTATTAACGTGGAAGTTTCGGAAATTGGTACTTCTCTTAAACGAACATTCCTCGACCTCTTACCTATTTCTATATTCATCTATTTGTATTAAAATGTTTAATATTTCTATTTGTGTATGTGCCTTATCACTTACCTATTTCTATATTCACCTATTTGTATTACTATGTCTAATATTTCTATTTGTTTATGTGCCTTATCTCTTACCTATTTTTATATTCACCTATTTGTATTAGTATGTCTAATATTTCTATTTGTTTATGTGCATTATCTCTTAGCCATTTCTATATTCACCTATTTGTATTATTATGTCTAATATTTCTATTTGTGTATGTGCCTTATCACTTACCTATTTCTATATTCACCTATTTGTATTAGTATGTCTAATATTTCTATTTGTTTATGTGCCTTATCTTTTACCTATTTCTATATTCACCTATTTGTATTACTATGTCTAATATTTCTATTTGTTTATGTGCCTTATCTCTTACCTATTTCCATATTCACCTACTTGTATTATTATGTCTAATATTTCTATTTGTTTATGTGCATTATCTCTTACCTATTTCTATATTCACCTATTTGTGTTACTATGTCTAATATTTCCATTTGTTTATGTGCCTTATATCTTACCTACTTCTATATTCACCTATTTGTATTACTATGTCTAATATTTCTATTTGTTTATGTGCCTTATCTCTTACCTATTTCTATATTCACCTAGTTGTATTACTATGCCTAATATTTCTATTTGTTTATGTGCCTTATCTCTTACCTATTTCTATATTCACCTATATGTATTACTTTGTCTAATATTTCTATTTGTTTATGTGCCTTATCTCTTACCTATTTCTATATTCACCTATTTGTATTACTTTGTCTAATATTTCTATTTGTTTATGTGCCTTATCTCTTACCTATTTCTATATTCACCTATTTGTATTACTATGTCTAATATTTCTATTTGTTTATGTGCCTTATCTCTTACCTATTTCTATATTCACCTATTTGTATTACTATGTCTAATATTTCTATTTGTTTATGTGCCTTATCTATCTATTTCTATTTTATTGTATACGAAACAGCTTATATGTTTCGCCCGTGCTTCGATTCATATATTGCTATTTTTGTTTTTCAGGGACAATGGGGTATTGGTTTGTGTCCACCCTGTATATTGCAACCTTTAAAAACAATATTTAAACGTTTCGCCAGGCGCCCAAGCGGTACGGCCATTCTGACTTTTTAGTTCCCGATTTTGAACTCGTAACTCTGGAATGGCTGGCCCTACCTTTGCAGGAAATTTAGAACTAAACAGGCACCTAAAACTTTCTCGCTTTGAGTTGGCATGTTGTCGCAACAAAATTAAAGATATCAGACCGTGACTGTCTGATTTTGGAGAAGAAATTACAAATTTGGTTGTAACAAGAAAACGGCTTGACATATTATAGTTCCGATAATTTTCCTGGAGTCGTAGACCATGATTTTGGGGGGTCCATTCCCATCAATTTTTCGCTATCTTCTACTGTTTGGGCTCTGGTATTGTAACAGCAACCCCTACCACATAGGTACATATATAGATAAACACAAATTTCTGATTTATATATTAAGACAAGCAGGCTTCGCCCGCTTGCGCGTGGCCGATGCATGGCCGTAGTTTATTAAGGCGTGGCCGTAGATATCTTAGTCAACCTAGGATTTAGTCTTTTCTTCAGATATTAATTTAAGGAAAGTAGTCATATTTTTATATTAGATAGCTGACCCGACGAACTTCGTTTCGCGAAGAATGGGGAATAAAATGAGAATAAATCTAGCTTTTACATTAGTTATCATATCACCGAGGTACAACCGTTTAAACGCGATCGGAGCATACCATACATAGATTACATATTACCTACACGATTGTTATCCTATGTAGAACATGGGGAACAGTAACGGGTTGTTAATCTGCGTAGAACGTGTTGGGAGCAGTATGGGGTTAGGTTCCCAAAAAAAAAAAAAAAAAAATTGAGTCGGAACAACCACTTCAATACCATTATGTCAGCGAAGTCATAGCTGCCCAACCTACACCTAACTATACCACATAATATATATGGATTACTCTTGGAACGGAATATTGTGTTGCCAATAGAATATTCAAATTTTCACAACCTGTGTTGACCTCAAACGCATTTTTTTTTTTAAAAAATAAAGCCTATCAAACTCTTAACACGTCCCACCCATTAAACATTAAACTTTTGTTCATTTCTATTACATTAAATCGCCTAACCGCTTTTTCAGAATTTCATCAAAATTTGCTTATACACGTAAATATGAGGAATTTTTTTTTCCAAGATGGTAACCTCACATGGCCCCGTCAACAAAATATATAGCTGGAAGAGATCAGATACCCTTCAGGGCATACGTGTAGGAAGTGATCTGATACCCTTTAGAGCATACGTGTAGAATTGGTCTTTTCAACATAAGTGGTTCTCAAAATATTGAGGAAAAACTAAATTGCAAAATGGCGGTCTTACTTGGCCCTGCCCACAAAATAAATGAGTCAAAGTGATCAAAAGCTTTTAGTGATAGAAGTCCAACATCTCAAAAAGTTAGTTGCCATAATTTAAGAAGTTCTCATAATATTTAAGAAAATCGAAATTCCCATATGGCAGTCTCACATGGCCTCACCTACAAAATATATAACTTAAAATGATCAAAAGATTTAAGGCTGAACCGTGTAGCATTCCACAAAATTTTGATCGCCATAACTGAAGCGGTTCTCAAAATATTGAGAAAAAACAAAAATTCAAGATGGCGGCCGCACATAGCCCAGCCCAATGACTCAAAGTGATCAAAAGCTTTTAACGGCCAACCGCTTAACATCTCACAAAATTTCGATCGCCATAACTCAAGCGCTTCTAAAAAAATTGAGAAAAAACGAAAATTTAAAATGGCGGCCGCGCATGGCCCCGCCCACAAAAAATATCACTCAAAATTATCAAAGGGCTTTATGAGTCAGACGTATAACATCTCACAAAATTTTGATCGCAATAACTCAAGCGGTTCTCAAAATATTGAGGAAAGGCGAAAATTCAAGATGATGGCCTCAAATGGCCCCGCCCACAAAGTATGTGACTCAAAGTGATCAAAAGTCTTTAAGAGTCAGACATATAACATCCCACAAAAGTTTGATCGCAATAACATAAGCGTTTCTCAAAATATTAGGGAAAACCGAAATTCCAAGATGGCGGCCTCACTGCGACCGAGCTTAACCTTGTGGAAACTTTTTTTTAAAAAAAAAAAAAAAATTGGCTTAACGTCTCTTTAACATCTATTGGTCATTCAAGACGGGTGTTTTACTCTCCATTCGCTGGANGGCCGGAAAAAGCCAACGATACGTGGTGTTCCCAAGCGGTCACCCATCCAAGTACTGACCATGCCCGGACGTTGCTTAACTTCAGTGATCTGAAGGGAACTGGTGTATTCAACGTGGTATGATCGTTGGCTTTCACGCATTTTAATTTTTGGAACCTAACCCAATGCTACTCCCAACACGTTCTATCCACAAACTTAGTTTGTGGATAGAACGTGTTTTTAGGTCAGTTCTAAGATTTTGAGTCAGAAACAGCCACTTCATTACTATTATTTCAGCGAAGCATATTAGCCTAACTATATTACTACTGGAATGAAATATTTTAGAGAGGCCTAGCCCAATATTACTCCCAACACGTCCTACCCAACAAACTTGGTGTTTATTTCTATTACTTTTTATCGGCACTAACCGCTTTTGTACGTAATATTATATAAATCGAACATACTAAACTAACATATCGAGTAAAAGTTTTAAAAAAATTGCTCAAATTTGTTAGGGGCTAGGAAAAACTGCAAATCAAATTTATAACTACGAAAAATTGCTAATCAAATTTATAACTACGAAAAATTGCTAATCAAATTTATAACTACGAAAAACTGATAATCAAATTTATAACTACGAAAAATTGCAAATCAAATTTATAACTACGAAAAACTGATAATCAAATTTAAAATCAGGAAAAACTGCAAATCAATTCCTTGGCAGCTCATAACCGTATTTAATTGCTCTCTTGGTGTGACCGATACACTCACATCTGGACGCACTTGGTTTTACGGGCCTGCTTTTCCCGAACCCGAAACAGCCTCTTTTTTCTTTAATTCCTTTCGACTTTCTTTTACATTTGGTCTTTTTCTTCTTTTTTTCTTCTGATGATGATTCGTACTCTTCAGATTCTTCGGACTCTTCAGATTCTGTACTGTGTTTTTTCTTTTTGTTTTTGGCTTTACGATTCTTTTTCTTAGCAGACTTACTTTCTTCTTCGCTCCCATCTCCGGACTCTTCAGATTCTGTACTGTTTTTTTTCTTTTTGCCTTTACCACCCTTTTTCTTAGCAGTCTTAGATTCTTCTTCGCTTTCATGTTCGGACTCTTCAGATTCTGTATCGTGTTTTTTCTTTTTGCCTTTACCACTCTTACTCTTAGTATCTTCTTCGCTTTCATTTTCGGAAAAACTTTCTTCTGTTTTCTTTGACTTACTCTTATTAACCTTTTTTGGCTTGCCAAAATTACCTTGCACAGGCATACGGTGCATGTCAGCGGGCATGCCTGGAGGCATGCCACCAGACATGCCTGGAGGCCTGGCACCGGGTTTGTTTAAACCCAAATTCTTCTTATCTTTGTCTGGCGGCGGCATGCTCATAGCGCCTCCCGGAATTCCCATGGGTGGTCTGGCCATACCCGGTGGAAAATTACCCATGGGTGGCCCCGGGGGTCGGTTTCCCATGTGCTGCGGAGGGCCTCCCATGTGCTGAGGAGGGCCTCCCATGTGCTGAACAGCTGCAAACTGATTCCCATAGTTTTGTCCATCCTCATTGTAACCATACTCGTTCGGATTTGCGCCTACTTGCCATTGGCATCCTGAAATGAGAATGTACGTATATTGAAAGAATATTGGGCATGGGCACACCTATATCTACATTAGAGTGTTAAATTGTTAC
>CM022876.1:24920738-24946083 GCA_012654025.1 Pachypsylla venusta | reverse complement strand
CTCGGCTGTGGACATTGCTCTTTAGTGATGGTAATAATTTAAAAAGTTTTGGCTGCCTACAGCTGCTGACGTTACTCTTTAGTGATAGTATTATTTTAAAAAGTTTTAGCAGCCCTCGGCTTTGAACTTTGCTCTTTAGTAATAGTATTATTTTAAAAAGATTTGGCAGCCTTCTGCTGTGGATATTGCTCTTTTGTGACAGTATTATTTTGAAATTTTGCAGCCTTCGGCTCTGGACTTTGCTCTTTTTTGATACTATTGTTTTAAAAGATTTTGCAGCCTTCGGCTGTGGACTTTGTTCTTTAGTGATGGTATTATTTTAAAAAGTTTTAGCAGCCCTCGGCTTTGAACTTTGCTCTTTAGTGATAGTATTATTTTAAAAAGATTTGGCAGCCGTCGGCTGTGGATATTGCTCTTTAGTGACAGTATTATTTTGAAATTTTGCAGCCTTCGGCTGTGGACTTTGCTCTTTTTTGATACTATTGTTTTAAAAGATTTTGCAGCCTTCTGCTGTGGACTTTGTTCTTTAGTGATGGTATTATTTTAAAAAGATTTGGCAGCCTTCGGCTGTAGACATTGCTCTTTAGTGACAGTATTATTTTGAAGTTTTGTAGCCTTCGGCTGTGGACTTTGACAGTATTATTTTGAAGTTTTGCAGCCTTCGGCTGTGGACTTTGCTCTTTTTTGATACTATTGTTTTAAAAGATTTTACAGCCTTCGGCTGTGGACTTTGTTCTTTAGCGATGGTATTATTTCAAAAAGATTTGGCAGAATTTGGCTGTGAACTTTGCTCTATATAGTGATGGTATTATTTTAAAAAGATTGTGCAACCTTCGGCTGTGAACTTTGCTCTATAGGGATGGTGTTATTTCAAAAAGATTTTACAGCCCACGGCTGCTGACGTTGCTCTTTAGTGATAGTATTTTTTTAAAAAAATAATCCCATTTGTCCCAACTAATATTTTTTTTTATTTTTACAATTATACAAGGCTGTGGCTTAGTAGGCTGGTGCCAAAGTTTATACAAAATACCAAAAATTGTCAATTAAATACTTGGGTGACTGTGCATACCAAATTATATCAAAATCAGACAACTATTCTGTTTTTTTTTTCATTTTTGAGCACCTACCGGGCCCAAAAACATTATTCCTCCGAAATACTAAAAATCGTCAAATATAATACTTGGGTGACTTTTCATACCAAATTTTTTCAAAAACAGACTAATTTTATGTTATTTCATTTTTGGGCCCTTACCGGGGCCCCAAGACCAAAATTAATTAGCAGCTAACAATATATTACACCTCAACCTAAGTTGTATTCTTCAATTTCTTATATGAAATTGATATGAATAGGCACCAAGTTTAAAAGTTCTAACCGTTCTCATTTTAAGCAGGATATGCGAAAACCCCTAAAAAGCGGCATAAAACCGCCAACGGTATATTCAATTTCCACCAAAAGCTTATTTTGATGTTCATGGCATACAACTGATATACATACCAAATTTCAAGTCTCTAATAGCACTTGCCGATCATGAGATATCTTCTTCACAGACAGACATACAAACACACGGGCCAATGGCTGAAACTCGAGATTTGTGCTCTGGGGACCCTAAAACCTGTTTTAGCAAAACTCGACATCAAAAATTGAAAACTCTACATCAAAAATTTCAGCTCATTCAATACTTTCTTTTTTATAGAATAAGGAAAGTAAAAAAATCGCCCGTAGCAAAAAGTTGACCCCCCCGGTCATAAACTCGGCTGTCCCCACCTAGACGAAATGCTGCATACGCCCATGTTAACAATGGCATCTTTTATATATAAAAAAAATAAAAATGCGCCTATATTGAAGCGTCTTTATCAGGGGCCCCGCCAGTGGGCCTAATAAGCCCATTCAATTAACCCCTGTCAGGACAAAATGGCCCTGCTGGTTCCTCACTCATTGAATTCATCATTAAAATATTTCGGCAATCCTTGTACAGCTCTCTAATTGACTGAAATTAGTTTGCTGACATGCAAGAAAAATGAATTTTTTTTGTAAATGACACTTGCTCATTACTCGTATTAAAAACAAGTACAATGTACGTAATGATAAATCTTCCGCGGTAACAATTTTGTCACGTACTCCTTGCGATATGTCACGAACTCCTTGCAATATGTCCTCTGGCAATATCATTAGTTTATTACAGACAACAATTTTGTCACGTACTCCTTGCAATATGTCCTCTGGCAATGTTATGGGTTCATTACCGGCAACAATTTTGTAACGTACTCCTTGCGATATGTCACGAACTCCTTGCAAAATGTCCTCTGGCAATGTCATGGGTTTATTGCAGACAACAATTTTGTCACGTACTTCTTGCAATATGTCCTCTGGCAATGTTATGGGTTCATTACCGGCAACAATTTTGTAACGTACTCCTTGCGATATGTCACGAACTCCTTGCAAAATGTCCTCTGGCAATGTCATGGGTTTATTGCAGACAACAATTTTGTCACGTACTTCTTGCAATATGTCCTCTGGCAATGTTATGGGTTCATTACCGGCAACAATTTTGTAACGTACTCCTTGCGATATGTCACGAACTCCTTGCAAAATGTCCTCTGGCAATGTCATGGGTTTATTACAGACAACAATTTTGTCACGTACTCCTTGCGATATGTCCTCTGGCAATGTCATGGGTTTATTACAGTCAACAATTGTGTCACGTACTCCTTGCGATATGTCCTCTGGCAATGTCATGGGTTTATTACAGTCAACAATTTTGTCACGTACTCCTTGCGATATGTCCTCTGGCAATGTCATGGGTTTATTACAGTCAACAATTGTGTCACGTACTCCTTGCGATATGTCCTCTGGCAATGTCATGGGTTTATTACAGTCAACAATTGTGTCACGTACTCCTTGCGATATGTCCTCTGGCAATGTCATGGGTTTATTACAGTCAACAATTGTGTCACGTACTCCTTGCGATATGTCCTCTGGCAATGTCATGGGTTTATTACAGTCAACAATTGTGTCACGTACTCCTTGCGATATGTCCTCTGGCAATGTCATGGGTTTATTACAGTCAACAATTGTGTCACGTACTCCTTGCGATATGTCCTCTGGCAATGTCATGGGTTTATTGCAGACAACAATTTTGTATAGTACTCCTTGCAATATGTCCTCTGGCAATGTCATGGGTTTATTGCAGACAACAATTTTGTATAGTACTCCTTGCAATATGTCCTCTGGCAATGTCATGGGTTTATTGCAGACAACAATTTTGTATAGTACTCCTTGCAATATGTCCTCTGGCAATGTCATGGGTTTATTGCAGACAACAATTTTGTATAGTACTCCTTGCAATATGTCCTCTGGCAATGTCATGGGTTTATTGCAGACAACAATTTTGTATAGTACTCCTTGCAATATGTCCTCTGGCAATGTCATGGGTTTATTGCAGACAACAATTTTGTATAGTACTCCTTGCAATATGTCCTCTGGCAATGTCATGGGTTTATTGCAGACAACAATTTTGTATAGTACTCCTTGCAATATGTCCTCTGGCAATGTCATGGGTTTATTGCAGACAACAATTTTGTATAGTACTCCTTGCAATATGTCCTCTGGCAATGTCATGGGTTTATTGCAGACAACAATTTTGTCACGTACTCCTTGCGATTTGTCCTCTGTCAATGTCATGGGTTTATTACAGGCAACAATTTTGTCACATACTCCTCGCGATATGTCCTCTGGTTTATTAGAGTTGAGGTCTAATTTTGACACCTTGATTTTTCTTCTGTTTATTCTTTAATATCGCCTTGATGAAATTTGATATGGACGTTGATTATATTCATAGATTTTTCTTTTCTTTATATTTTAATATCACGATAACTATCGCCTTGATGAAATTTGATATGGACGTTGATTATATTCATGGTTTTTTCTTTTGTTTATGCTTTAATATCACAATAACTATCGCCCTGCTTTGAAATAGACTTTGATTATATTCATAGTTTTTTCTTTTGTTTATCTTTTATAATATCACAATAACTATCGCCTTGATGAAATTTGAAATGGACTTTGATTATATTCATAGTTTTTTCTTTTGTTTATCTTTTATAATATCACAATAACTATCGCCTTGATGAAATTTGAAATAGACTTTGATTATATTCATAGTTTTTTCTTTTGTTTATCTTTTATAATATCACAATAACTATCGTCTTGATGAAATTTGAAATGGACGTTGATTATATTCATAGATATTTAGGCTCTACGAGCATACACCGGTTCTTGTCCGAAAACTGAAGTTAAGCAACGTTGGGCCAGTGCAGTATTTGGATGACTTTAAAGAACAACCTCAGTAGCTCAGGTAGTTTTGGCGGTGGTTTTGTAATCGGGGGGCTGTTAGTCCCAATCCAACTCGATCCACGGCTCTTCAAATACTTGTCACACCAGATCTAAAACAAAGAGTGAGGTCTACAGTTCATAGAAATACTATTTTTTTTTTTTCTCTTCTAGGTCTACGTGTGTTACATTATATGTATCTAATGCTTCTATTGCTATTGAAACATGTTTTGGGGTCATGCAAGTAGGTTACTATGTCACGAGAATGTTTCCGCCATACTCTGTCAAGGGTTCCAAATAGTGTTGACTGATTTCAATAAAATTTGGTATTTAGGTTTTGGGGTCTGTGTGTGCGCCATAATTACTTTCCTTATCCTATAATACCTAAATGGTACGGAAAACCGCACTAGACTTTCTCCTCCTTAATAATTCTGCCAGACTTTCATCGAATGTAGATGTAAAGTTTGAAGTCTTTTAGTAATTAGTCTGGGGGTATAGGGCACGAAATCAGGTCCCGTGTGCAGTTTGATGATACAAGTGTGGAAGGGGTGTCAAAATCTTTGTATGGATCTCTAGAATATGAAAATCCATGGTGGCACACTCAAATTTTGTCGAGAGACCCACAATTTAAGAGGGCGTCCAAGATGGCCGCCCGGGGTTAGAAAATCAAGAGTCATGTGGGGTGTCTAAGTATATGTTTTTTAGGTCGCAAAATACGAATTTTTGGTCCAATCGGTCGCTCAACCAAGAAAATTCAAAATAGCGACCGAAATCGTGACCTAAAACGGGAATTATTAATAACTAGTCCTATGTAACAAACAGTGAGTCAATTTTCACGTTTCCTGAGCCTTAGATTCTAAAAATACCATCCAGATACTCGCTCGCCTCATAGTCGACCCGGAAAACCAAGATGGCAGCCAAAGTGGGCTCCCCGAAAAAAAAACATTTTTTTAAACCACCCCATCAAGTGGTGTGGGGTGTCTGAAAAGGGTGATGAAAAAGCAAATTTATATTAGAATCGTTTGAGGACCTCAGCGAAGACAAGCACCTATACGACACTCATTTATCTCCAACTAAATGGAGATAAATGTGTGATTTTTCTCCAACTAAATGGAGAAAAATCGGTTTGTATATGACCAAAAATTCGAGTTCTACGACCCAAAAGACATATTCTCAGACACTTACACGACTTGACAGGGTGATTTAAAAAAAAAAAAATCGGTGAGGCCACTTTGGCTGCCATTTTGTTTTCCTGGTCAACTATAAGGCAAAGGAGAATCTGGATTGTATATTGGGAATCCACGGTTTAGAAAACCGATTGGACCAAAAAATCGAATTTTACGACCCAGAAAACATATATTTTACGACCCAGAAAACTTAGACACCCAACACGACTTGAGGTGGTTTAAAAAAAAAATCGGGGAGCCCGCTTTGATCGCCATCTTGGTTTTCCGGGTCAAATATGAGGCGAACGAGTATCTGGATAATTATTTAAATCTAAGGCTCAGAAAACGTGGAAATTGAATCTCTGTTTGTTACCCAGGACTAGTTATTAATCATCTCCTTTTAGGTCGCCATTTCGGCCGCCATTTTTGAATTATCCGGGTCGCTGAAGGTTGAACGACCGATTGCACCAAAAATTCGAATTTTACGACCCAAAAAACATAATATGTCGCTTTATTGCGGCTACATTCTACATTTTCTTCTTCTCCATTACCAGATATTTGACTTCTGCTACCCGAGAAACGTAAATTTCAATGATTTACTTTCAAATTTTAGATCAAATAATTTATTGTTAGGCCATTTTTGCAGACATTTTTAATTTTAGGGGCAATTATTTACTCCATATTTTTATAATTTACTTGAAAACATACTAATTGACTGTTTATTCGATACTTATAGCTAGTTTTGCTCTTTTTTCCGTTTAGAGTATCATTTTACCGGCTATTTTGACCGCCATATTATATTTTTAGGGGTACCGGTGGGTAAGAGGGGGGTACCGGTGCATTGAAAGACCGATTGGACCAAAAATTCGATTTTCACGGCCCAGAAAACATATATTTAGACACCCCACACGACTTGATGGGGTGGTTTAAAAAAATATATTTTTTTCGAGGAGCCCACTTTGGCCGCCATCTTGGTTTTCCGGGTCAACTATGAAGCGAGCAGCGAGCGAGTATCTGGATGGTATTTTAAGAATCTAAGGCTCAGAAAACGTGAAAATTGACTCACTGTTTGTTACATAAGACTAGTTATTAATGATTCCCCTTTTAGGTCGCAATTTCGGTCCTCATTTTGAATATTCAGGGTCGCTGAGGATTAAGCGACCGATTGGACCAAAAATTAAAGATTTTCTAACCCCGGGCGGCCATCTTGGACGCCATCTTAAATTGTGGGTCTCTCGACAAAAATTGAGGGTGCCACCATGGATTTTCATTTTCTAGAGATCCATACGAAGATTTTGACACCCCTTCTAGACTTGTATCATCAATCTGCACACGGGATGCCCTATGCCCCCAGACTAAATATTATTATTATAATTTTTTCTGCTGACGTTGATTTTTTAAAAGATTGTGCAGCCCTCGGCTGTGGACTTTGCTCTTTCGTGATAGTATTAGTTGAAAAAGATTTAGCAGCCTACGGCTGCCGACGTTGCTCTTTAATAATATTATGAGTTTTAAAAGATTTTGCAGCATTCGGCTGTGGACAATTGGACATTGCTCTTTAATGATGGTAATAATTTAAAAAGTTTTGGCTGCCTACAGCTGCTGACGTTACTCTTTAGTGATAGTATTAGTTTAAAAATATTTGGCAGCCTACGGCCGCTGACGTTGGTATTTAATAATATTATGAGTTTCAAAATATTTCGCAATCTTCGGCTGTGGACATTGCCCTGTAGTGACAGTATTAGTTTAAAAACATATGGCAACCTTCGGCTGTGGACTTTGCTCTTTAGTGATAGTATTAGTTTAAAAATATTTGGCAGCCTACGGCTGTTGACATTGCTCATTAGTGATAGTGTTGGGTTTTCTTGTAAGTCGGACTATCACAAAAATTTCATATCCATCCCTTCAATGGAATAGGAGATAGTACGACCCTGTTTTATCTATCTAAAACTTGCTGGCTTCAAAGCTAGCATTTTGTTCAAGATACGTTGAGCATTTCAAACCCGAGTACTGATTTGATTCTAATACAGAGCGGTCGTGATCAGTGCATTAATTTTCACTTCCTAAGTATAAAATTTGTGATTGCGCCCTGCGCATTTATAGTGGCCCCTTTGGCATAATTAGTGTTTTTAGCGCCCTTGCGCCCTTTCTCATAGCCCACTTGGGTTTATTTAGTTATTTTGCGCCCTGCACACCCTAAGTGTGTAAACTTTGCTTTTGCACCCTGCGCTTGTGTAAATTGGTCTCTTTGGGCAGAAATTATTAATTCTTTTGCGCCCTTGCGCCCTATCCATTAACCCCCTTGGGTTATTTTAGTGCTTTGCGTCCTATTTTGAACATTTTAAATCAGGCGATTTTGAGAGGTCTACTCTCTAAATTTGAACCAGCGCGTTCCTGCTGAAATTGTGTGGTCAACCTATTACCGGCGACATATCCTTTATCTACCTCCTGTGTGTTGCTGGTAAGACCTGGACGACGACATTCAAGGTAGGAACTTTGTGTTGGTGTTGGAACTTTTCTCTTCTATCCATACTATACAGTCCACAATTAAAACCGATATTTCACAACCCCCAACACCAATAATTCACCCAGATAGTATTAGTTTAAAAATATTTGGCAACCTACTGCCGCTGACGTTGGTCTTTAATAATATTATGAGTTTCAAAATATTTTGCAGCCATCGGCTGTGGACATTGCTCTTTAGTGACAGTATTAGTTCAAAAAGATTTGCAGTCTTCGGCTGGGACTTTGCTCTTTAGTGATAGTATTAGTTTAAAAAGATATGGCAGCCAGCAGCTGCTGACGTTGCTCTTTAATAATATTATGAGTTTCAAAAGATTTTGCAGCCTTCGGCTGTGGACATTCTTTTTTAGTGATAGTATTATTTTGAAAGTAGATCGTCGGAAATATCAATTTTTTGGACCCCATGGCTCCAAATATTTCCAAACTTCAAAACTGACCCGAAATAGTGAAAATATGGCACAAAAGCAATTGGAAATGACTTTTTTAAACTTTATTTTTGGTTTTGGGTTCCCGTCAGACAATATTTTGGGACAAAAAATGTCTAAATTTTCTGCACGATTACAATACCTTAAAAAATAAAAATATTGTAATGAAAGTAAAAATAAAAATATTGTAATGGGCTGAAAGATGTATGATTATGACAATTCGAAATATCAGCAGGGAACTAAATTGATTTAGAGGTTCATCTGTCATCAAACTAAATCGCAAACAGTCGACCCCAAATAGAATTGGGAAAAGGTAAAGAATAAAAAGATTTTTTTTTTTTTAATTTGGTTTAAAGTCTCTCTAACTATTGGTCATTCAAGAGGGGGTTTTACCCTCCATTTGCTGGAAACTTGCAAATCAGCTACCCACATTGACCTCATCACCCAGCCTGGGTTGGGCCGGAAAAATCACGATAAAAAAAAATACCACAAAAATGACAAATAATGTCAATTAATGTGCCTAATAGAGATCCTAAATCTACCTATGTCCAAAAAGGTATAAAAATGTGTACCATGTCGATTATCTACTCGTGTAGAACACCCTCACCACATCTTGATCAGCCCCAATTATGTTTACTGAATCATTAGTAACGTGTGGCGTGTGGGTTTATCTAAAATCAAAAAAAAAGACGTCAAGAGTAGCAATATTCACCCCGCCCAAAATATACCTCGCAATAATTTAAAAACAACTGATATAAAAAAGAACGTCAATAATCAGTGTACCATCACAGTCCTCTCTGAGTTTCCTTTGTTTAGTTGAAAATGATCGCGGATGGCTAAATCAGGTTCTGGAACACNATATGCTTGATCATATCGCATTTAATTTATAGTGTAATGTGTAATCGTGTAGATTTATACTTAATTTAAGTATTTTACTCTTAAGTTTTCAATAATAATTACTTATTGGAAACCATTGGAATTAAATTTTGAATCTATGTTAACTATAGTTTAAATAATTATATAGATTATCAATTTCTTGGAAAAGTCACTAGTCAGCTTTTTGTAAAACAGCATATTGGGAATTGAGACCTGCGTTTTTTCTGAGCTTAAAAAATATTCAAAGCCACGTAGAGATAATCGGTTCAATTCTCGTGCGGGCTTTTCAGTAGTGCTAGGAAAAATTTGGGGGCTCCCCTTCAAGTTTTTTCGGTGCCCTCCGAAAAGTGTGCAAAATATAATGTATCGAAGTTAGAGGACAGAGGCCTTCAAAAGTGCGAGGATCGTGGGGGGTCTTTACGCCAGTCTTAGGTATTTTTTCCTATTCTTTTACCATTCGTTACATTCTAGAATATTTTCTACACATAAGATAATACTTTTTATGTATAAGTATAATTTTGACCGAAATCTGGACCATGCAGGCTCTTTTATTTGGTTTAGGAGGTTTCCGCCTCTATTGAAACGTTCTGTCATAATTAACTTTGGTGTTTTCTTGACTGTAGCTGGAAAGGTTGACTAGGTATTAATAATTTCTAAATAAATCTTTAACTTCTATTGACTAATATTGTGATTGATAAATAATTAGTTAGAAGCAATTTTAAAATAATAAACAATAAAATAATTTTGACTTCTATAAACATTGGTAACTGTGATACCGTAGAAAAGTGTATTTAATTTTTTTTTAAAAAAGAAAAGTTTTTAAACAGTGAGGTTAATTTAGGGTTAACGGCAAGCCCTTAAAAGAACGCAGTTGTTTATTTATTGTGTTGATCGCATATTATTTTTCTTGACGTAAATAGTTTTAATTAATAATTGATTGATTCAAGTATCAAATATTAACATTTTTCATTTAATGATGATCTAATTATTTTAATATACGAGTATATCTATACTTATAAAACGCAAAGCCTAGTTGGTATACTGACTGACTGATAATCAACGTAGCTTCACGATGGCTAATCCTAGAGACTTGAAACTTGGCACACAGATCCCTTTTAGTATGAAGGTGCGTAATAAGAAAGGAAAAAATCGAAAGTTCAAGTGGGAGCAAGTTACCGCCAAAAATTACGCTTTTTAGCGGGTCTTTTTTTTCTGAACAAACGAAAGGTGATAACGAAAAACTACCGAGAATAGATTCCCCAAAATAGTTTCTCCCCGATATATGGACGGTTTTCACCAGCAAAAAATTGATAAGTACCACTTTGGGATGAGCGAGAAAATTCGATACAAAGGTGTTCAGTACAAAAAGTCATATCCTTGAATAAAATATTGAATTTTCGAACTAGGAGCGGAAGCATGGGAAAACAGCTAGTAACATTATAAAAATGAGTTCTAAATCGTTAAAATCGAGGGCCCAGAAGAGAGAAAAAAAAGAAGAACGAGGGACAACTTTCCCTTGATTCTTTTTTAAGACCTCCGCCCAGAAGTCCCAGCACTTCACGAAATGCTGCCGAACAGGTGGAAGGTGGACAATCGCAATTGGAATTTGGAACTTCAATAAGAGCAGATCCTCAGGAGGAAACTATTGATGCGACTCATCTTTTTGCAAACATTAAAACTGCGTTGGACGCTCCACAAAAAGAAATTGTGTCGGACGCTCCAAAAGAAGAGTTCTTTGATGTTGGGGACGAGAATCTAGACTTTAATGAATTATGGAAAAAAATTTGGTGTGAACATCACACGACTTTCCTTATCTATAAAAAGCGGCTATCAACCGCTAATTAGCGGCCAACAATATATTGCACTTTCAACCCAAGTTGTATTCTTCAATTTCTTGTATGAAATTGATATGAACAGGCACCGAATTTCAAGTTCTAGCTATTACCGTTCTCATTTTGGGCAGGATATGCGAAAAGGGCTAAAAAGCGGCATAAAACCGCCAAGGATATATTCGATTTCCACCTTGTCGTTCTTGAGATATCTTGTTCACAGACATACACACATACGGACCAATGGCTGAAACTCGAGATTTGGGCTCTGGGGACCCCAAATTGTGTTTTGGCATTGAAAACTCAGCATCGAAAATTTCAGCCCATTACAATACTTTTCTTTTTATAAAAAGTAGTAAACAACATATCGACAGTACCTACGTTATATTACACTAATAATAAAAGGTAGGTATTAGGTGACAAATACGTGTGGGCAAAAAAAAAAAAAAAAAAAAAAAAANATACGTGTGTGCAAAAAAAAAAAAAAATGGGGGGCCCGGAGCAGGACTTTGTGCCCGGGCCGGGGAAAGCTCTGAACGGCCCTGCCCATGTGGGCTCTAATTGTGCCCCGAAACTTGTGGGTGCAATCAAATATACTTACCCTTGGAGGTTTTCAGTATTGCTGTTTAAAAAGAGAATGGTAAGAGCTAGAGTCTAGGAATTTGGTATGTATCTCATATTCAGGGTCACAGTAAGCTCCGAAACTTTCGTCGGGCAACTTCGTCGCAATTCCACTCGGGACATAGAATTGAAAGGTGTTACTTTACTAGTAGACCTCACTCAATGTCGATGACTATGAGGAGAGAGAGATAGTGGTTCAGTGAACTGTAGACCTCACTGAATATACCGCTTTTTAGAGGTTTCATTAATCCTGTCTAAATTGAGAATGGTAGGAGCCAGAGACTTGAAATTTGGTATGTATCTCATACTTAGGGTAGTAGTAGTAGTAGTAGTAGTAGTGGGTTTTCTCATGAAATCAACCGTTCTTCCCATTTATAGATGCATGATTAATTAAAATCGTAGAAACAGATTAATATGAGTTTACCGAAAAGATTTTGATGGCCCTTGGCTGGAACTCAGATGGTAGACGTTCCAGGTCATCCTGGTACGTAGAACCGGCCATCGTGAGGACGCATATTTAGGGTCTCAGTAAACTTTGAAACTTTTGGGTTCAATCAAATAAACCGCTGGTTAACAGAGTGATAATTACTTCTATAGAGCAAAGTAGAATATCAACAAGCTTAAATAGGTAAAACAGTGTTTAACCTGTGCAAACAAATTTTGTTTCCCTCTGTGACGTAGCCACATGGGCGGTTTGGATTAGGGAACATGCATGAGCAAAAGGTAATTTTCTTTGCATTAAGGAAGACATTTTCACTCTATTAATATCTAATAGTTGTGAATTAATTATTAATTACAATAATCTAATTAGGGAGTAGGTAGGTACCTATCTAGTAAATAATTACCACACTTTAACGGATGAATTTATGTTTATTTTTTTAATACACTTTATTTAAATAACTTCAAACATGAACTCAGACATAGAAAGAATAGGTTAGGAAGAGTGAGAAAAAAGGGAAAGAAAGAAGAGAGATAGAGAGAGAAAAGTTAATTCAAAGATGAATCAAGATGGAAGACCAAAACCGTAATTTAAAAGGAAGAACTGAGATTAATCATCAAAACAAAATCTCATCATGAATTAAAAATAATCCAATCTGGTTGCTTAGGATGGCATGCTACAGCTTCATATGAGGGTGATCGTCTGAGAAACTGATCATCATCAAATTCTTCCAACAAGTTTCCTGGATCTCGCAGTTATCTCTTAGGAGCCCGTGTCAAATTATACTCATCATTTTCACGATAGTCAAACTCATCCATATTTAAACAAAAAAGGAACACAATGATTTATTACACAATTAAAAAATATAATATGTATTATCTTGCTATTTAATTGATTTTATTTCACAGAAAATTATGACGAGGAGAATATCAGAATAAATTTTAAAATAGAAAATATTTTTTTGTGAAAATTGTAAACAAAATGCGCGCAGATTTTTGATGCGCATAAACTTCTAAAGTCGTTCTGATTGGATAAGATCATGCTAAGCACTCGATAAGACTGGTCTACAGCAGTCTTACATAAGCACGACTTAAGACTGTGCTGAGCATGTCCTAAGACAGAAAAATACCATTTTACTGTAATCTTGTTCTGAGCATGGTCCTAACTCTTAGGGACGTGATTACAGTAGTTCATAAATACGGGTGTTAATAGGTATTTTGTTTTATGAAGATATTTTTTTTCCGTTGATTGACTTTTTCACTTTAGAGAAATGAAACTATGTTTTCACTAGACTGAATACTTTTTATTTGTAAAGAATTGTCCTAAGAATGTCTACAGGGGAAGACAAAACATGATGTCAACTCGAATTCATTTGTAAATTTTATAATGTAAATCTTTTGAAATACACTTTATGATCTGTACAAAGACGCCGAATAAAACGTACTGATCCGATTGAGCCGAAATTTTTACTGAATGCTCAAAGTTATACGTGAAGACCTCCAACACAGTCACTGACAACAGCGTTGCCACGATTCCAGAAAATAATCAGTCTATGAACTTTTTGTCCAGACCTCGTATGTACCGAACTGATTTGTAAAATTTGCTAATGAAAAATATCTAGTCAAGTGAAAACAATTTCTTAAAGTTAATGTGTTCAAGTGATCATTACACGAACAACGACAAATATAAGGGACTTGTGTTTGAATGGACAATTCGAATATGAAATGAAAAATATGCATTATTCTATTTTTTTACTTTATCCTCCATCCTCATTCCTCCCATATACGAAGTATAGGAAAATAAAGGATTGTTTTGGTGAAAATTATCGATGTCATTTTTTTAATATGTTTCTGAAATGACCCAGTTCCAAGGAATTGATCGACGTCCGTATGACATGCTTCCCTCGATATCATAAAACGTGTTTTTTTTTAATCCCAAATAGATTCTCAGATAGTTTACTGTTTTACTTTTCCGACTCAGTCTGTACTATAAAATACGCATATTAAAGTAAAACTAAGATAAGAATAAGGTGGTGGGATCAAATATGTGCCACCCCAGGGAGAAAAAAATTTGTATATTTTTTTTTTATTGTCGTTGCTCTTTCATTACAACGTTTACAAAAGGTCTATAACCGAGCGTATTTTTATCACGATCGAAAATTGTCTAATTGTCGAAAACACCGGAAAGTTGTCTTAAATTTATATGTACTTAGTATATACCAAGAAAATAAAACTAAATGAATTTACCAAACTTAAATAAGAACGAAAAATACGACCCACCCTTATTCTAAGAGTAGGTCGTATTTTCCTTTCTGAACCTTTTTTTCTGCATTTAAGAAAAAGTGTTTTGGATAAATAATGACCACTTCCAAATCTGTGTCATACAATGTGTACATGGTTCAATAAAAGAAATAATTAATAACCAATTATTAAATCTTTGAATAATATGATAATTATAAGTGTTCAAAAATATTTACTATCAAAATAAATTATTCTAAAACAAGATTACTTATGAAGGAACTAGTTTCGAATCATTCGATTTATCATCAGTCTAATTGAGTCGAAGGATGGAGGGTGTCACCCTCCATCTTTCAACTCGACTAAACTGATAATGAATTGAATGATTCGAAACTAGTTTCTTTTAGTGTTTTCGGTAAGTGTTTTGTCTTAGATTAATTTATTTAAATAGTAAAAATATATTGACATGGATGTTTCGAAAATTGGTACTTCCCGTAAACGAATATTTCTCCACAAAATATTCCTCGCTCTCTTACCTATTTCTATATTCACCTATTCGTATTACTATGTCTAATATTTCTATTTGTTTATGTGCATTATCTCTTACCTATTTCTATATTCACCTATTTGTATTACTATGTCTAATATTTCTATTTGTTTATGTGCCTTATCTCTTACCTATTTCTATATTCACCTGTTTGTATTATTGTCTAATATTTCTATTTGTTTATGTGCCTTATCTCTTACCTATTTCTATATTCACCTATTTGTATTATTATGTCTAATATTTCTATTTGTTTATGTGCCTTATCTCTTACCTATTTCTATATTCACCTATTTGTATTACTATGTCTAATATTTCTATTTGTTTATGTGCCTTATCTCTTACCTATTTCTATATTCGCCTATTTGTATTACTTTCTCTAATATTTCTATTTGTTTATGTGCATTATCTCTTACCTATTTCTATATTCGCCTATTTGTATTACTTTGTCTAATATTTCCATTTGTTTAAGTGCCTTATCTACCTATTTCTATTATATTGTATATAAAAAAATTAAAAATTCATGGAATTTTTTTCGAGAAAATCAAATTTGAAAATTTCAAATTGCCGCCATTTTGTTACATTGATTCGGAGCAAGTCAATTTAGAACTAAATAAATGCAACTTAAAATTAGCTTTTTAGATCATTTTACTTTTTCCAAATCGGACCATTTTTAAAGGAGTTATGAACTCATCAAATAATCACGTTTTTAGCGATAACGACAAAAAAAGTCACACCTGTAAAAAGTGATTCTTTTACCATGTTCTACAACTCTTCGATAAAAATAACCTGAATCACCCTGTTTATGTATTTGTACCTATTATTTTATGTACATTATTATTATTAATTATTTATTGTGTATCAGAGGTGTCTAATTTCTGACGCATTACACAATGTCTTAATTGCATAGTATCGAAAAACACATTCAAATTATAGTATAATAATAATATCATAGATCCGTATTTTCCTCTGGGTTGTATTTGACCACGCTACCTTACTAGAAAAAAAATTTATAACTACGAAAAACTGCTAATCAAACTTATAACTATGAAAAACTGCAAAACAAATGTAAATCTAATTTATTTGTTTATGTTGCACATAAACAAATCTAACTGCAAATTATTCGTCTTCCTCTGACAGCTCATAACCGTATTTGATTGCTCTTTTGATGTGACCTTCACACCGACATTTGGACGCACATGGTGGTTTTTTTACGGACTCGCTTCTCCCCAACCCGAAACAGCCTGTTCTTTCTTTAACTCTATTACATTTTTTACATTTTTTACATCCATCTGATGAGTCGGATCCAGATTCGCTGCTGGATTTATTCTTTTTGCTTTTGCTACTCTTACTATTGCCTGTCTTTTTCAAAGCCTTCTTTTTCTTGGAAGAAGCAGAATCTGATTCTCCGGATCCAGAATCGTCACCCGATTTATTCTTTTTGCTTCTGCTACTCTTACTACTGCCTGTCTTTTTCAATGCCTTCTTTTTCTTGGAAGCAGAATCAGATTCTCCGGATCCAGATTCGTCACTGGATTCATTATTTTTGCTTTTGCTACTCTTACTCTTTGTCTTTTTCAAGGCCGCCTTATTTTTGGGAAGGGCAGGATCAGATTCGCTTTCATCATCTTCATCTTCGGAAGGTTCTTTTTTCTTCTTAGACTTACTTTTAAAATCCTTGTTTAGCCCGCCTGTACTAGGCGGCATACTGCTTGGTCTACCTGGCGGTCTAGATATAGGGCCCATACCTGTCGATCTAGGCATAGGCATACTACCCACACCTGACGGCCTAGGAGGTGCACCGCCCATACCTGGTATATAAGCGCCCATACCTGATGTACCAGCGCCTACAGCTGGTGGTATACCACCGCCAATAGCTGGTGGCATACCACCGACAATAGCTGGTGGCATACCACCGCCAATAGCTGGTGGCATACCTGATGGGATACCCGGTGGCATACCGGGAAACTTTGATGGCCTGCCATCTGCTTGGTTTAAACCCAAATTCTTCATGGCATTAGAGGGATCTTCGTCAGATGATTTCATTGGTCCAAACCCCCCCATGCCCGGTTGTCGACCGCCCATGGGTGGAATTGGCTGTTGTGGTCGGCTTTCACTAGGTGGGGCTCCCATGTTCTGACCATAGTTATCGGCTGACTCGAGTGGCCTCGATGGTGCCTGTAGTGCTGTAACCTGGTACCAATAGTTTTCTAAATCCTGGTTTCTTTTTAATTCTAACTCGTCGTAGTAGTTGCTACCATAATTATAGTTGTTCGGATTTGCGCCTACTTGCAATTGACCACCTGAAATAAGAATGTACGTATATTGAAAGAATATTGGGCATGCGCACACCTACATCTCCATTAGAGTGTTCAATCGAAGCGATCACTTATACAGGGTGTTGGGCATGGGCACACCTACATCTCCATTAGAGTGTTAAATCCAAGCGGTCACTTATACAGCGTGTTGGGCATGGGCACACCTACATCTCCATCAGAGTGTTCAATCCAAGCGGTCACTTATACAGCGTCTTGGGCATGGGCACACATACATCTCCATTAGAGTGTTCAATCAAAGCGGTCACTTATACAGCGTGTTGGGCATGGGCACACCTACATCTCCATTAGAGTGTTAAATCCAAGCAGTCATTTATACAGCGTGTTGGGCATGGGCACACCTACATCTCCATTAGAGTGTACAATCCAAGCGGTCACTTATACAGCGTGTTGGGCATGGACACACCTACATCTCCATTAGAGTGTTCAATCCAAGCGGTCACTTATACAGCGTGTTGGGCATGGACAAACCTACATCTCCATTAGAGTGTTCAATCCAAGCGGTCACTTATACAGCGTGTTGGGCATGGNATAGGCCATATTTGAGATTGTGAGATCTTACTTCACGGCGATATCCTCATGGGTCGAGTGCACCTGAGCTGATGGTGTAAACTTATACAGAAAGCAATATTACATATTATGTTACTGACCTAATTATATTGCAGTGATGCACATGGTTCTGGAGTCCCACATCAATTAATAATAGCCTCAAAAATTAGTTGTATGATGACAATTAAAAACTTGAGCAGCAAACAACGATTTCTTTAGAGCTAGATACCCTCAGGAACGATGGTGTCACTATTGATTGAAAAAATAATAAGGAATCTTCTTTTCCTTAACTTCACCTTTTCCCAATTCTACCGTGTCATAAGCCGTGTTTGGCGGACAAATAAATTATATCAACTTTCGATTCCGAGAGTCATCATTGAAAATAACCAAAATTAGATTCTGAATTCAGATTCTTATTAGATGTGAATTCATATTAATTTATTATTTCAGCTTGAAAAATATCAAACTGGCGGTGGTATATTAGATTGTAACAAACTCCATGATGACGCTGATATTATTATTAGACCTTCTTTTTTCAATCCAATTATGCTCAATACATTCCTACCTTCTGAAACCGAAATGGAACAAAAGAAAAAGACAGTAATTCGAAGAGAGAAAGATAGAATTGCGGAGAAGAAAACATCGGAAAAGGTAAATCGAAATGAATCGTATTGTACAGGATGGACCAAAAGTAATGACCCTATTTGTATCAGAAACAGTCAGAGCGTTCTACCACTTACCACCAACCCATGTTATTTAAATGTTGCTATACTTGCATTGTTCCTCTTAAAATCAACGATTCTGACAATTTATGGATTAATGATCGGAAAATAGTAGACTAGGTAGATAAGAGGTTACCAAAAAGGTTTAAACGGCCTTTGGCAGTAACTGTGATGGTATGCGTTCCGGGTGGTCCTGGTGCGTAGATCCGGCCATCGTGAGGACGATGTTATTTAAATACTTATGTTGGGCTTCACCAAAATTTGGTAATACATGTAACTTACAGTGAGGGTTAATCGGAGGGTTCATTTTTTCTGTTTTACATGACGTCACATTTGTTGGATCAGTTCAAGTTTAATATAAAGGTCGTTGTAAAAAGATAGATTCGGTAAAAATGTTAGTCGTTTCGTGCGCCAGTAAATAAACACGTTTAAACTTACCTCAACACATCTCCCCGGTGTAGGACCCTAGATATTGTAAACAAACTTAAACTTGGTTTCTTATCAGTTATCTTATCACATAGAAAATATTTTCGATTTTTTTTCTACTTTGAAAAAAAAAACCTAATGAATAAAAAGTGTTTATTAATTTAAATTCTGTCAGAAAATAAAATAAACATCGAAATGAGATTTCTCTTGAAAAAACATTTTTTTCTGTTTGATGATGTGATTTATCTTTATTAACTCTCAGCCTCCTGAGGACAATTTGCTTTACTTTTTATTTATAAGTATGTATCTGGAGTAGTGTGAAAATTGTAAATAAAATACTTTTAAGGTAAGCTAAAAATCTTCTATTGTATTGTATGCACAGGCATGCATTTTTTTTTGAAATTGTACTGTAGCCCCCCCAGGCCAAATATTCACGGGCCGCTACTGTATGTAGGTATGTCAGTTTTATGCCATAAACGGCAAAATAAGCTTTTGGTGAAAATCGAATATACCGTTGGCGGTTTTATGCCGCCTTTTAGCGGTTTTCTCATATCCTGCTTAAAATAAGGACGGCAATAGCTAGAACTTTAAACTTGGTGCCTATTTATATCAATTTCATACAAAAAATTGAAAAATACAACTTGGGTTGAGGAGTTATTGTTGACCGCTAATTAGTGGTTAAAGGCCGCTTTTTGGCGGTTTCGCCTAAAACCAGAATGAAAAGAGCTAAATCTTGAAATTTGGTCCCTATTCATATCAATTTCATACAAGAAATTGAAAAATACAACTTCGGTTGAAGTTTAATATATTGTTGGCCGCTAATTAGCGGTTGAAGGTCTCTTTTTGGCTGTTAGGCCTAACACCAAAATGGAAAGAGCTAGAACTTGAAATTTGGTGACAATTCATATCAATTTCATATAATAAATTGAAAAATACAACTTAGGTTTAAGTGTAATATATCAAGAAGTGTAATATATAATTGTATTTCCGCTCTGGGTTCAAAACGTGTTTTGGCATTGAAAACTCGACATCGAAAATTTCAGCCCTTTTCAATGAAAGGTTGCTTTACTGTTGCAATTCTTGGGCGAAGACGTTATTCCGATACTGACGTCGTTTGACATTGATTTAGATACGATTGAGTATAATGTTCTTGTCAAAATGTTTGAAAATTATTTTATACCTAAAAAGAACATTGCCATCGAAAGAAACAACTTCTTTACAAGAAAACAAAAAATAAATGAAACCATGGAAAATTTTGTTACTGAACTGAAGAATTTGAGCTTAACTTGTGAGTTTGGTCACATCAGAGAGAGCATTGTTCGTGATGTATTCATTTGTGGATTACTTAAAGATAAAAAGTTTATTGAAGAAAAATTGCTCATTGAGGGTGACCTCGCATTGGACAAAGCTATTGAAGTAGCTCAAAGTTTAGTTCAGACAAGAAGTCAAATAAAAAATTCAAATGACACAAAAATCATTTCTAAGATTGATGTAGAAAATAAAAACTCTCCAGCCGTAAACAAAGAAGCAAGTTCAAGTCTTGTAATTGATTGTCGTTTTTGTGGTGGTAAACATAAAATTCGAAATTGTCCTGCCTACGGTCGAAGGTGTAAGAAATGCCACAAACTAAATCATTTTGCTAGAAAATGCATGAAAACAAGAGTGAACATTATAGATGAGAATAACTATGATGATTTATATGATTCTGACAATGAAAAGAAACTAAGTGAAGAACGTTTTCTCATTGGTTCTGTGGATTCACAAAAAGTAAATAATGATCAAATCTGGGAAACTGAATTTTTTATAAATAATAAAAAAGTTAGATTACAATTAGATTCTGGTGCCGGATGTAATATTTTACCTGAAAATGTATTTAAAACGTTAAAAATAGTGCAAAGACCTAAATTATTAGGTGTTAACATCTTACAGTGGAGACAAGATTCACAATCTTGGAAAAATATCTTTAAAATGCAAGTCATCGTGCGATTTGGGGTTGAAGACCTGCAATGATTTAAATTTGATTCGAAAAGTTTGCTCGCTGAAATCTGTCGATACTAATGAAATAGTTAATGAGTATAAGGGTATATTTATTGGTCTCGGGTCACTCCCAGGAGAATATAGGATTCATTTGCAAAGCAACGCCGTACCTCATATAGATGCTCCGAGAAGAATTCCATTTAAGAAGATACAAGAAAAATTTAAGGCTGAACAAGATAAAATGATGAAAATGAATGTCATAACCAAAGTAAATGAACCGACAGAGTGGGTATAGCCCAGTAGTCAAGAAACAAAAAAACGGTGTTTCAATGCAATAATTGGGGAAATCTCGATTTTTATATATGTTTATAGGTATGGACCTCCTCTTTAAAAATCTAAGTTTTCGACCTCCCATCCCTTGTGCGTTCTCCGCCATCTTGAAAAAGCCGCTCAAAAAGACGTTTTTTTTCAGGGTTTCCTCAATTACTCGCTTCCTCATTTCGACCGTTAGGTAAAATCTCATTTCGACCAGCTCTTTGTCTTTTTCGAACCTTCCACTAAAACGTTTCTTATGATTGATATATGAATTTGGTGTAAAATTAAAATATCTACAACTTTTATTGTGGTGTTTATGCGGTGCTTTGTTTAGGAAATGGAAAGGTAAAAATGAATATAAAAGTTCATTTTTGACAAAAGCGGCATTTTACGCCTGTAGGAGCACTCCTACACATTCTACAGGAAATATGTGTGAATTGAAAGTAAGAGGTATAGCAGGAAATTTAATTGTTGTTTAAATGAATCGCTACAACTATTCGCCTAAAATGCACAGGAAGCGAGTAATTGAGGCAACCCTGAAAAAAGCGTCTTTTTGAGCGGCTTTTTAAAGATGGCGGAGAACGCACAAGGGTTGGGAGGTTGAAAACTTAGATTTTTAAAGAGGAGGTCCATACCTACAAACATATATAAAAATCGAGATTTCCCCAATTTTTGCAAGCCAAAAATCTCTGACTACTGGACTAGTAAATTCTGCGGTAGTCACACATAAACCATCTGGTGACTTGAGAGTTTGTTTAGATCCTCTTAATTTGAACAAATTTATTATTCGCTCACATTATCAAATACTGGCCTTTGAATCCATACTTTGTAACTTAACTGGATCCAAATATTTCACAGTTCTCGATGCAAGCTCGGGATTTTGGGCAATACATTTGGATGAATGTAATTCAAAGTTGACGACATTTAACATCCATTTGGTAGATACAGATATCTACGTCTACCTTTGGTATATCAACAGCATCTGAAGTATTTCACAAAGCTCTTGTTGATCATTTAAGTGGATTATTAGGAGTAGAAATTTATATTGATGACCTTCTTATTCACGGCAAGACCAAAGATGAACAAGACCATAGATTACGATCATTATTCAATAAGTTAAGAGAAATTAATTTAAAACTAAATGCTGAAAAATCTCAACTTTGTAAAACAAAAAGTAAAATTTATGGGTCATTACATAAGTGAGGCCTCCATAGAACCTGAGGAATCCAAAATAAAAATTATTGAAGATATGTTGCCTCCAACATCAGTGAAGAAACTCCAAAGATTTCTTGGAATGATTACTTATTTAAGTAGATTCATAAAAAAATTGAAAATCAAACTTGAGACAGTTGTTAAAAAAGGATGTTGCCTGGCACTGGAATGAAATGTACGACAAAGAATTTAATAAGCTGAAATTTCTGATTTCGTCAGCACCTGTTCTTACCACGTTTGATCCAAACAAAAGGATCGCCCTCTCTGTTGATTTTTCTCAGGACGCTACGGGTGCAGTTTTATTACATGACAAACAACCAATATGCATCAAAAGTTTTGACTGAAAGTCAACAAAATTATTCTCAAATTGAGAAAGAGTTGTTGAGTATTGTGTTTGGTTGTACCAAATTCCACTACTATCCTTATGGTCAATTTTTTTTGTTGAAACTGACCAAAAACCGTTAGTAGCTATACTCGTATTCAAGAAACCATTATATCAAGTGCCAACTAGATTACAGAGAATGATGTTACAATTACAACGTATTTATCACAGCCTATTACTGATATTTGTCAACGTATTTTGACAAATATCAGTATTTATCACAGCCCTGGAAAAGAAATGTATATCGCTGACACGCTGTCACGTGCTAAAATTATAAATATTAATAATGATTCGACCGATCAGGTGTTAGATGAATTAAATAAAAATGTAACTGTACATACAACTATGATGGTGAAGTCAATAGACATATCTGATCAAGAATTATACAAACGAAAACAATTGACACAGTTGGATGAAGAACTAAAGATTGTATTGCATTATTGTAAAATTGGTTAGCCCGAACACAAAAATGTATTGTGTTTCACTACTATCTTTATAGATAAAGATAGTTTTTCTTCTTTTATAGATAAGGAAAGTCGTGTGATGTTCACACCAGATTTTTATAAGAATTCCAATGTTAAATACGGGTGGAGGAGAACACTTATCAATTTGATTCAAGTCAGCGTTTCAAAATAAGTAGATTTCCTGAAAGTGCTCTGGTAGGTTTGTTTTGGTCAGGAAATGTCCAGAATACCGACCCTCCGACTCTGGGTCGTGTTATCGACCCAAAAGCAATAGCGTGTTTCATACTGAAATTCTGTTAAAAACAAAAAATGGACAAAAGATTTATTTCATTTGATCCAAGCTATCAAAATATAGTTACAAGCCCAGGTATGACTAGAGATCACGGTTATGATTCACTTCAAACGTTCTTTGTAACACGCTGCTCAGCACAGAGGCTGAATATGCACCAGGAAACTTGACGAAATCAACACTGTAGTAGTACTGCACTACGTATTCAGTCCAAGATGTTGTGGTGTGAACATGCGGTCACTCATCGAACACTGACCATACCCTCCGTTGCTTAACTTCAGAGATCGGCTGGGAACTGTTGTACTCAAAACTCAACGTGGTATAGGCGTTGGTGATGTATTTAGAAGAAGAAAAAAATCAAATTATTTAGTGCCCCCATTTCAGAGGAAATAAATTTTGCAGACTTAAAAAAAAGGTCTTTACAACTGGCAAATTTCTGCTATCTGCCTTTACGAAACCATCATCTAGTGATATCTTCGACATTTTAAATTAAAATTATAACTTAAAATAAAATAAATTAATAATTTATGAATAAAATTTACAAATAACAAGCACTACTCGATTCACAGTACAAGCCAGAAATGATGCATCAAAAAATTTCAAAATCTTTGTTTACTTATGGATGACGTGTACGGTAAACAACCAATCAGATTGCGTTATTTTGAATACGACTTTGAGAGGCATTTTCTACCCTTAGAAGGAAGATTTATGATTTTTGGACAGCAAATTTGTGTTTTTCAGGTTATTTTACCTAAGAAACCATCACTAACTCGAAAACAATTTTTTAACCCAATTAGAGAGTTTAGGAAACGTTTTTACGGCCATTGGACCAAATCTCTAAAATGAAAACCATATAACCAATCTTGATGAAATTTAAAATGGGTAACTATGGCATCGTTTTATATACATAAAAAAAAAATTAGCCCATGTGGGTGCGTCTTTCTTAGGGGCCCCGTCAGTGGGGCCCAATAAGCTCCTTCNTTTAAAAAAAAAAATTGAAAAGTGTTGCCAGACACTCCTCCCCAGTTCCAGACTCTACAAAAGACTTGTTCATAATTATTTATTACTTGGTGATACCCGACGAACCTTGTTTAGAGAAGATATTACCGAGGTACAACCGCTTAAACGCGATCAGAGAGAGAGAGAGAGAGAGAGAGAGAGAGATCATACACATCTATATCTATACAACTATCTACAGGGTGTCCCAGTTAAAGAGGACAATAATTAATGGGCTGATTCTAGATGCCAATACCTATCAAAAATGGTCCCTTCAACATTTTAATAAAAGCTTTGTTTTTGAGTTATTTGCATTTTTCATCTTTTTACTTTCTCTTCCATAGAAGATAAAGTATTGTATTCGTGCAGAAATTTTAGATATATTTTGGCTCAAAAAATCGTTTGACCGGAAGCCAAAGGCCAAAATAAAGATCAAATATATTCGGCCATATTGCTTTTGGGCAATATTTTCAAAATTTTGGGTCATTTTTAAATTTTGAAAATATTTGGAGCCATGGGGCCAAAAAAAAAATTCCGACGTTCCACGTATGACGTACGTACGAAATCGTGTGCAGAGATCTGGAAGCCAAACCGCTGGTCCGATTTTGATGAAATTTGGCACAGGTCATCTTTGGGCAAAAAGCCCGACCCATATTTTTCTTTTTCTCGATATCACCCCCAGGGGCG
>CM022876.1:24860980-24885229 GCA_012654025.1 Pachypsylla venusta | reverse complement strand
CTATTTTATTTAGTCTCTTCTTTAATGACTTACCTGACGTGATTAAGTCTGCCTTTATCCTGATGTTTGCTGATGACGTCAAGCTTTATAAGGATATTTCTAACGATATGGATTGCCATCTCTTACAAAACGATCTCGAAAATTTCTATAAATGGTTAACCTTGAATGGGATGGAACTATCTCTCCATAAATGTGCTGTAATGGAGTTTTCTCGTTGTAACAATTCTTTTAATTTTCCTTACTGTATAAATGGTGAACCTTTATCTGTTGTAAAACAGATGAAGGATCTTGGTGTGATTTTGGATCGTAATCTATCTTTTTTCCCCATATTTCTAATCTTTGTATGCGATGCTATCGTATATTGGGATACATTTTTCGTAATTCTAAAGGTCTCTCTGCTGAAGCCTTTTCTCTTCTTTATAAGGGACAGGTCACTGTTGGAGTATGCTTGCATTGTTTGGTCACCTCACTATGAGGCTCATCGACAAACCTTAGAAAAAGTTCAAAAAAAATTCTTGTCTTATTTTCGATATCGTTATCCTTTGATTGTATCTCCTCTGGTTCCTTTGGCTGATCGTAGAAAAGAGGCTGATCTTAAGTATCTTGACCGACTGATTGAGGGAAGAGTTGATTGTGGCAAACTATTGGAACTAGTAAAACTTGATTGCACTCGACGCGGACGCAATGCCAAGACGTTTTATCTGGACACCTCTACCACCAACTACACACATTACGCTCCGTTCAATCGAATGATGCGCTGGAGTAATGGTCTCTAGATACATTGTGGTGTTGGTTAAATACCTTGATATATATATTATTATTATCTTGTGGTACTTTTTTCTTTTTTTGACTTTGAGGATTTGTATTCCTCTGTAAATTTCTGTAAAATGTTGAATTTCTGTAAGGCGGTGGACCCAACCCCTCTGTGCCTGGGGGGTATTCCATACCCTCCGAAACTATCCCCTCCTAGTGCTGCACCGCCCCTGCCCTAGCTAACTTGGAGTCCATATCCTTAAAGGGGTTTATTAAGCAAAGTGACCTTTATTGGAGCTCTACTATACGTGGTTTCTTTTTTTGCATAACCTTCTGAAACACCCTGTATGTGGAAATGTATTTTTCTTTGTGTTTTATGTCTCTAAGTTTGGACACGGTATTTTCAATATTCATTCCAATATTACTAAGTCTAAGCTACAAAGATACAGTTTAACAATATTTACCTTATAATGTTACCACTTGGCGATATTACCATATGTAATAGCTAGTCAATTGTCCTCAGGAGGCTGAGTTACCCCCAAACACAACCAGACCAAGTTGAAAATACGAAAAAACCTTTTTCAAATTTTCGACCCACATAGGGATCGAACCCGGAACCTCCGTAGTGCAAGCCGAGTATGATGCACACTCTGAACTATATCATTTATGTCTACTGGTGCGTTCTTTAAAGGCAACTTAGGTTAACTTTTTTTTTTTTTAATGATGACCAATGGTCTCGAATGACCAATAGATGTTAGAGAATCTATTGGTCATTCGAGACGGGGGTTTTACCCTCCATTTGCTGGAAACTTGCAAACCGGCTACCCACATTGACCTCACCCAGCCTGAGTTGGGCCCGATAAATAGCCAGCATCATGAGGGCGCGAACTCACGTAGACACCCACATGGTACAACCTCGCTGGACGTTGCTTAACTTCAATGATCCAACGAGATCTAGTGCATTCAAAGTGCCATAGACGCTGGCTAAAAAATGAAATTGTTTAATAATATGAGATAGTTTTTCAATGCAGATGCAAAGATTAGTCAGGTTAGTGCTGAGCGCCTTTTCTGATATTTCGAAATAATGAAGCAACAGTCCCCTGTGCATTAAAAAAAATACTTCCAAGGCACCCAAGTCCATGGCAGTCGTACAAGGCGACTAAAGGCAGGGTCGGAAACGATATCTTTTCCATTGGCCATGCAGAAAGCAAGGAGAAGCTACTGCATTACCCTATGTCCCCTGTGGTGGATAAGGGAACTTAAAAAGAATACAGCCAAGTCCAAACGAGTAAAAAAAAAGGCTACTAAGGGCAGGGTCGGAAACGACATCCTTTCCATTAGCCATGCAGGAAGCAAGGAGAAGCTACTGCATTATCCGTAAGGATTCTGAAGTATGAACAACTCATGGCGAGTTGTTACAAACCAGCCTCACGGCTGTTAACCTATGATGAATGAAGGACCCGCCGCTAATTTTGAATTTAACATCGTACATCAACGATGTACGATACATCGAATCTATTGTCGATTTTTAATTTTTTTTTTTTTTAAAAACAATTTTGGGCGGAAATGACAATTTTGGTCAGGATTTGGAGACAGAAAATTAAGTCGTGCCGTTTTTTCTCCTAGAAGATTTTTCTTTAATGAACATCCAAAACGATCCCGATCGGTTTTCGAAAATCGACAATTCATGTTTTCCACACTTGATGTCTGTAAGGGGTTATGCGGATGAAAAAAAGGTTGAAAACTCTTTTTTTACCTAGCTAGCATCTATGGCACGTTTAGATCACTGAAGTTAAGCAATGTCTAGAAAGGTTCTACATTTTGTTGGTGGACACGTAGGCCCTCGTGATGTTGTGTGAGATCAACATGGAAAACTTTTTTGTAAGTTTCCAGTGAATTGAGGTTCGAAAACCCCATTTCAAATCACCAATAGAAGCCAAGCACACAAAACAAAATGTTCCTTAATTTCATTTCCTACCTTGACAGCGTTAGATTTTCACATTTGGGAGTTTTCCATACAGCCCTAGTTTATGTTGCTAGCTGTTTTGCTCTTGCTTTGCTACAGTTCATATATTGCTGTTTTTGATTAAAGCCAATGGAAAATTTGGGAGGGAGCAGGGCCGTATTTTTTTTGGTGGGGGGGGTCCGAAACATTGACAGCCAGGCCAGAACTAACACCTGAAAATGATGATCATGGAAGGTGATGTTGTTTTTGATGTTGCTGCTGTTGTTGTTGTTGTTGCTGTTATTGCTGTTGTTGTTGCTGCTGTGTTTTTGTTGTTGTTGCTGTTGTTGTTGATGTTGTTGTTTTTGTTGTTGATGATATTGTTGCAGCTGTTTCTGCTGACGTTGTTGCTGCTGCTGTTGTTGTTGTTGTTGTTGCTGATGTTGCTGCTGTTGTTCTTGTTGCTGTCATTGCTGTTGCTGTTGCTGCTGTGTTTTTGTTGTTGCTGCTGTTGTTGTTTTTGTTGTTGATGATATTGTTGCAGCTGTTGCTGTTGACGTTGTTGCTGCTGCTGTTGTTGTTGCTGATGCTGATGCTGTTGTTGTTGTTTTAATATTATAGGACACGTGCTAAGTAGAGTATTTTCATTAAAATAAAAAACGATTGAAATTTCGGGGGTCTGGACCTCCCCTGGGTACGGCATTGGAGGGAGGGCTGTATGGTTATATGTAGAAGCCTTTTGCTTGGTTGATTGCCACATAGGTTTACCAGGATACCAAGATTTACATTTTTCCCCAGGGGCCTTTGACATGGTCGATCTAACAGTTTACTATTTCCTAAATTGTATTTTACGCCTTTTACTTGGTTGATGGCAACATAGGTTTACCAGGATACCAAGATTTACATCTTTCCCCAGGGGCCTTTGACATGGTCGATCTAACAGTTTACTATTTCCTAAATTTTATTTTGCGCCTTTTACTTGGTTGATGCAACATAGGTTTACCAGGATACCAAAATTTACATCTTTCCCCAGGGGCCTTTGACATGGTCGATCTGACAGTTTAATAATTCCTCAATTTTATTTTGCGCCTTTTACTTGGTTTATGGCCACATAGGTTTACCAGGATACCAAGATTTACATCTTTCCCCAGGGGCCTTTGACATGGTTGATCTGACATTTTAGTATTTCCTAAATTTTATTTTGCGCCTTTTACTTGGTTGATGGCCACATAAGTTTACCAGGATACCAAGATTTACATCTTTCCCCAGGGACCTTTGACATGGTCGATCTGACATTTTAGTAATTCCTAAATTTTATTTTGCGACTTTTACTCTTAACTCTGGAAAGGCTGACCATACCTTTGCAAAAAAAATGTACTAACGGTGCGTGCTCCTCGAGGTGATTGATACGACCGTCTGTGAGCGATGATAGTTGTACGATTAATCGTTGAACGACTATTGTTGATGGCTATGTTCCTCGGAACTATTTTAACTCAGCGTTGCATAAGATTTTTTGCAGTCAGTGTGTTTTAGAAGCTTGTGTTGGGTTAAAATTGAGTTTATCTGCACGTAAGAGGAAAATTCTCCAGTACCTTTTGATTCAAGAGATGGAGGAAGACGAAATAGTCTACCAATTGTTTGGAAATAAGAATGCCACAATACGCCCTAGGTTTCTGCTCAAAAATGAAGAAGGAGTTTATCAAAAGTTAATAAGTAACCATCTGCACCTTGAATTTTATTGCATATTTGAATTTCACGTAAAATTCTACATTCATTCAAATACCTATTTACTTTTTGTTTTCATTTGAACTTTTTTTTCCATGTTTTTAAGGTCAGAATTTTTTTTCTCAAACATGATGGATCGTGCGACATATCAAACTAAAGCTCTCATCATTCTTAATCAGATGGTATGCTCTTTTTATTCAAATTTGTATTTGTATTTTTTTACATGATTTTAGAGAGCTGTCATAACTACGTAATATTGAGTGTGCGGTGAATCTTGTTGCCATTAAATTTCAGCCAGCATTATTTTCAAGTGAAACAAAAGTAAATATTTGAATGAATGTAGAATTTTACGTAAAATTCAAATATGCAATAAAATTCAGGTCGTCCGATTTAAGAAAATGAAGTTGACCTTAAAATAACCTTGAAGGGTAACCTTGACAGATTTGCAAAGGTCACTATAGTATGTCCCCCTTTGAGCTATGAAAATAATCTCAGAATATTTTTTTTGTATCTCCTACTGGGGCCGAGAAAATTGACTGCGTCACTTAAAATGGACCACCCTGTATAATTGTTCAAACACAAAGAGGTATCGAAATATTAATGGGAATGGATCCCCCCCTGCCGTNCCCCCCAAAAAAAAAAGAAAATAGGCCAGAATCGCAGGAGAACTATCAGAAATCATACCTAAATGTTGAACCATTTTCACTTTACGACTGATTTTCTCATTTTATGAAAGAAAGAGCACAGTATACTATTAGCACATGAACGGTCATGCCTATCAGTACATACTTACAGAAAGTGAGGATAGTGGAGGGCTTGGGTAGCATATTATGCTACTATGAGCAAGGTTATACACAAGATTTTTTTTTTTGTTAGGGGGGGGGGGGTCCGAAGGATTGACAGCCAAGCCAGGACTAACACCTGAAAATAATGATCATGGAAGGTGATGTTGTTTTTGTTGTTGTTCTTCTTCTTGTTTTTGTTCTTCTTGTTGTTATTGATGATGTTGTTGTTGGTGTTGTTATTTATGATATTGTTGTTAATGATGTTGATGTTATTGTTCTTGTTGTAGTTATTAAATATGTTGATTTGGTTTTTGTTGATGATGTTGATATTGTTGTTGTTGTTCTTGTTCTTGTTATTGATGATGTTGTTGTTGGTGCTGTTCTTGTTGTTGTTATTTATGATATTGTTGTTAATGATGTTGATGTTATTGTGCTTGTTGTAGTTATTAAATATGTTGATTTGGTTTTTGTTGATGATGTTGATGTTGTTGTTCTTGTTCTTGTTATTGATGATGTTGTTGTTGTTCTTGTTCTTGTTATTGATGATGTTGTTGTTGGTGCTGTTCTTGTTGTTGTTATTTATGATGTTGATGTTATTGTTCTTGTTGTAGTTATTAAATATGTTGATTTGGTTTTTGTTGATGATGTTGTTGTTGTTCTCCTTTATGTTGTGCTTGTTGTTGTTGTTCTTGTTATTGATGAAGTTGTTGTTGGTGCTGTTCTTGTTGTTGTTATTTATGATATTGTTGTTAATGATGTTGATGTTATTGTTCTTGTTGTAGTTATTAAATATGTTGATTTGGTTTTTGTTGATGATGTTGATGTTGTTGTTGTTCTTGTTCTTGTTATTGATGATGTTGTTCTTGTTCTTGTTATTGATGATGATGTTGTTGTTGTTATTTATGATATTGTTGTTAATGATGTTGATGTTATTGTTCTTGTTGTAGTTATTAAATATGTTGATTTGGTTTTTGTTGATGATGTTGTTGTTGTTCTTCTTTATGTTGTGCTTGTTTTTGTTGTTCTTGTTATTGATGAAGTTGTTGTTGGTGCTGTTCTTGTTGTTGTTATTTATGATATTGTTGTTAATGATGTTGATGTTATTGTTCTTGTTCTTGTTATTGATGATGTTGTTGTTGTTCTTGTTATTGATGATGTTGTTGTTGGTGCTGTTCTTGTTGTTGTTGTTATTTATGATATTGTTGTTAATGATGTTGATGTTATTGTTCTTGTTGTAGTTATTAAAGGTGGTGATAATGCTGATTGATGATGAGTTACACCTTACAATATTACATAAGTCATGCATAAAAAAATAATGAAATCTCGGGGGGGGGGGTATGGACCACATGGACCCCCCCCCACATGGGTACGGCCTTGACTGTGAGGACGATGGACTAGATGTTCATAATCCTGGCCCCTTCCATGTCCTCCAATCGTGGTAAATATTTTAAATTCATGAGGATGAGATTCTATGGGTTTGAACCCACGCACTGTCTACCACGACAAACCCATTCGTGAAGCAGACGCAGCCTACATTGAAAACAAAATGTGGCTCCAAGACATCATTTCAAATTTAAATTTTAAAAATCTATTGAATGAAATTACGAAGATTGAAGAATAGGGAGCTCTACATCGGGGAGATGTGTTGAGGTAAGTTTTTCAAAAAAATTTTTTTAAAAAAAGTTCAAACTCCTTTTTTTATTGACCGTCATGGGTCCATGTTGGACGGTTGTACATACGCAATAGAGACATGGCCGTAAAAACGTTTCCTAATTGGTTAGAATTTTTTTTGGATTGCCTCAACACATATCCCCTGTGTCAGACCCAAGAATAGGGTAATGAATGATAAATACATGTAGGTATCCAAAAATGATTCAAAAGATGAAAGAACAAGATTAACATGCCAGAGTCTATGGCACGTTGAATACGCCAATTCCATTTAGATTACTGAAGTTAAGCAACGTCCAGCAAGATATTACGACGTAGGTGACCACGTAGGTTCGCCCCTCGGGATGGTCAATTTTTCCTGCCGAAACCAGTCTGGGTGAAGTGAGTAACTTGTTTGTAGGTTTCCAAGAAATGGAGAGTAAAACCTACGTCTCGAATGACAAATAGATGTTAAAGAGACGTTAAGGAAAAAAAAGAAGAGGTCCGAAAAATATATTGCAAAAATGAAAAACAACAAAATTACAATATATGGGGAAGCAGTTGAAAGTTTTCGATTATTATCGAGTAAGCCAAAAACGCAGTGGACAGATAATATTTTCAAGAAATTGGAGGAGACCCACAGGCCTGGGAGGAAATGTCAAAAGATCGTCATCAGTGGAGGCATAACGTTCATCAGATCGTCATCAATGAAGGCATATCGTTCGTCATCAGTGGAGGCATATCGTTCGTCATATCGTCATCAGTGAAGGCATATCGTTCATCAGATCGCCATCAGTGAAGGCATATCGTTCGTCATATCGTCATCAGTGGAGGCATATCGTTCGTCAGATCGTCATCAGTGAAGGCATATCGTTCATCAGATCGTCATCAATGAAGGCATATCGTTCGTCATCAGTGTAGGCATATCGTTCGTCATATCGTCATCAGTGAAGGCATATCGTTCGTCATATCGGCATCAGTGAAGGCATATCGTTTGTAATATCGTCGTCAGTGGAAGCATATCGTTCATCATATCGTCATCAGTGGAAGCATATCGTTCGCCATATCGTCATCAGCGGAGGCATATCGTTCATCATATCGTCATCAGTGGAGGCATATCATTCATCATATCGTCATCAGTGGAAGCATATCGTTCGTCATATCGTCATCAGTGAAAGCATATCGTTCGTCATAGCGCCATCAGTGAAGGCATATTGATCATCATATCGCCACAGTGGAGGCATATCCTTCGCCATATCACCATCAGTGGAGTCATATCTTCATCAGTGGAAGCATATCCTTTTTTCCCCTTTTTGGCTTAACGTCTCTTTAAACATCAATTCGAGACAAGGGTTTAAACCTCCATTGGCAGACATGGGTTGAACCCTCTATAGGCATATTTTTAAAGAACCATATGAAAATTTGCCTCTAAAAAGATATGCCTAACGAAATGAAGAATATGTAGGTACATAGATATAGATAGGTGGGTTGGTATTAGATAGTTATATCTCTCATTTTTTGAAACAAACCAATTTGACTTCTTTTTTATGCTAACAATTTAGCATATTGTCAACAGCACGCATACCCTAGCTAGGTACCTACGCACTTCAACACATTTTGTTTTTCAAAAACAATTTCAATTTGTTGAACCCACAGCTGTCAGGTTTATGAAAATTTTCCACCATAGCGAATGGAGCAGATAGAGTGAAAAACAGTGAAATAAATGTCAAAGTAGATCGCTGGTGGAAACTCATATACAGCGTGTCTCAGAATGACCGGTCACCCCCCCCTCACCCCCCGTTACCATTTGAACGACTTGAATTTTTGAATCTTGAAAAGCTCGAAGGATATGAAAAAGCAAGGCCGTATCCGGGGGGGTCTTTGGGTCCAGACTCACCCCCCCCCATCCCAAATTTCATTTTTTTTTTTTTTATGCATGATTTCTGTAATATTGTAAAGTCTAACTCATTACCACCAACAACAAGTACAACATCAACAAGAACAAGAAGAACAACAACAAGAACAACAACATCAACACCAGCAGCAACAAGAACAACAACATCAACAACAACAAAAAGAACAACAGCAAGAACAAGAAAAACAACATCAACACCAGCACCAACAAGAACAACAACAACAAACAGAACAACAGCAAGAACAAGAACAACAACAACAAACAGAACAACAGCAAGAACAAGAAAAACAACATCAACACCAGCAGCAACAAGAACAACAACAACAACAAAAAACAACAGCAAGAACAAGAAAAACAACATCAACCCCAGCAGCAACAAGAACAACAACATCAACAACAACAAAAAGAACAACAGCAAGAACAAGAAAAACAACATCAACACCAGCAGCAACAAGAACAACAACATCAACAACAACAAAAAGAACAACAGCAAGCACAAGAAAAACAACATCAACACCAGCAGCAACAAGAAAAACAACATCAACAACAACAAAAAGAACAACAGCAAGAACAAGAAAAACAACATCAACACCAGCAGCAACAAGAACAACAACATCAACAACAACAAAAAGAACAACAGCAAGAACAAGAAAAACAACATCAACACCAGCAGTAAGAACAACAACATCAACAAAAAGAACAACAGCAAGAACAAGAAAAACAACATCAACACCAGCAACAACAAGAACAACAACATCAACAACAACAAACAGAACAACAGCAAGAACAAGAAAAACAACATCAACACCAGCAGCAATAAGAACAACAACATCAACACCAGCAACAACAACAAAGACAACATCACCTTCCATGATAATCATTTTCAGGTGTTAGTCCTGGCTTGGCTGTCAATGCTTCGGACCCAAAAAAAAATCTTGGGTACGGTCCTGAGAAAAAGGTCAAAGGCCAATCGAATGGTAATGGTGGGCTCCATCAAGGGTGTACATTTTTATTTTCATCAGATTCATAAGAGGACCAAGTCAATCTAATTTTTCTCCTGGAGGTTAAAAATAGGACTTTCAGAAAATTGCCATTTCTATGTAGAAAGTCTGAAGTAAGTTGGTTATTTAGGAAACATTTTAGCGAAAAAAGAAAAATATTCACCTTTTGAAGTAAGGGGCTTACTTAGGGAACATTTTAGCGAAAAATATTCACCTTATCAGAAGTCTGAACTAAGGTGGTTATTTAGGAAACATTTTAGCGAAGAAAGAAAAATATTCACCTTTTGAAGTAAGGTGGTTACTTAGGGAACATTTTTAGCGAAAAATATTCACCTTATCAGAAGTCTGAAATAAGGTGGTTATTTAGGAAACATTTTAGCGAAAAAAGAAAAATATTCACCTTTTGAAGTAAGGTGGTTGCTTAGGGAACATTTTTAGCGAAAAATATTCATCTTATGAGAAGTCTGAAGTAAGGTGGTTATTTAGGAAACATTTTAGCGAAGAAAGAAAAATATTCACCTTCTGAAGTAAGGTGGTTACTTAGGGAACATTTTTAGCGAAAAATATTCACCTTATCAGAAGTCTGAAGTAAAGTGGTTATTTAGGAAACATTTTAGCGAAAAAAGAAAAATATTCACCTTTTGAAGTAAGGTGGTTACTTAGGGAACATTTTTAGCGAAAAATATTCACCTTATCAGAAGTCTGAATTAAGGTGTTTATTTAGGAAACATTTTAGCGAAAAAAGAAAAATATTCACCTTTTGAAGTAAGGTGGTTACTTAGGGAACATTTTTAGCGAAAAATATTCACCTTATCAGAAGTCTGAAGTAAGGTGGTTTTTTAGGAAATATTTTACCGGAAAAAGAAAAATATTCACCTTTTGAAGTAAGGTGGTTACTTAGGGAACATTTTTAGAGAAAAATATTCACCTTCTCAGAAGTCTGAAGTAAGTTGGTTATTTAGGAAACATTTTAGCGGAAAAAGAAAAATATTCACCTTTTGAAGTAAGGTGGTTACTTAGGGAACATTTTTAGCGAAAAATATTCACCTTATCAGAAGTCTGAAGTAAGTTGGTTATTTAGGAAACATTTTAGCGAAAAAAAGAAAAATATTCACCTTCCTAGAAATCTGAAGTAAAGTGGTTACTTAGGAAACATTTTAGCGAAAAAAGAAAAACTTTGACCTTCTCAATTCTTTCACAGTGGGGCCAGAGGAATGGGAAAATTTCAATGGAATTATACATAGGAAATAACAATAGTTTTACATGCGATTCAGATAGTGGTAGAATAATACAGAAAGCAACTAAAGGAGTAGCTAGGATGACTGCCTTCAGGCTAAAGTTGAACAACACATGGACTGCCCAGCTATATGGGCACTCCAAAATCACTGAGGCCATCAAAGGTCCCGTCTTCGCAATGGGCACCGACAGGATGGTTCCAGAAGAAATCTTTGACAGCCCCGTCAAGGTCGTCATTGAGAAGACTGAGGACTGGGGTATTAAAGAAACCAGGCTTCTGACCAGGGGGGCCATGGTGTGGTACACTGATGGCTCCAAAACAAAAGAGGGTGCTGGTGTACACTGCGTGCGACACAGAGTAGACATATCTCTGCCCTTGGGGACGTACGCCGGTGTGTACCAGGCTGAGGTCCTTGCAATTCGCACCTGCGCGGATGAGAATATAAAGATGGGTCTCTCTAATAGGGAGATTCATATATTCTCTGATAGCCAGGCAGCACTGAAGGCTATAATCAACTATAGCACGTTCTCCAAAATAACGTGGGAATGTCAGCTTGCACTAAAAGAACTGGAACAGAACAACCGAGTTTGTCTCGGTTGGGTACCAGGGCACAAGGGCATTGCTGGAAATGAACGGTCCGACGAACTGGCGAGAATGGGGTCCTCGTCACCATTCATCGGACCAGAACCCGTGATCGGCCTAAGCACGACTGAGGTCAGGGGCTTCATCGAGGGCTGGGTACTTAGAAGACACCTTGAACGGTGGAGGGCCGTCTCTGGACTGAGACAAAGTAAGGCCATGCTTCGGAGACCATCAAGGAGCCTTCCGATGGAGTTCCTGGCCCTCGATTGGAAAAACATCAGATTAGCCACAGGCCTGATCACTGGGCACTGTGGTCTAAGAAAACACCTACACACTATGGGCATCCATCAGAATCAGATCATGTGTAGACTCTGTGGGGAAGAGAAGGAAACTGCCTCTCACGTCATTTTTGACTGTAACTCCCTACTTACATGGAGACTGAGCATGAGACAGCTACAGCCCAGACTCGACATCCATGAAAAACACCTAGCCAAAAGGCTGATCAAGCTCGCGCGGATCTTAGACCTTAGCTAGGGAATTAGTCTACTTTCCAAGCACAAAAAGTCTACCAGAGGCTTATTTTTAAACGGAACATTTCATGCATTTATTTGCAATCTATGTCATTTATTCGCACATTCGTTCTGACCCCTACATCTTCTGGGAGCCAACAGAGGTTCCGGTAAGGACTAGGGATCTAGATGTACAATTTATAAACAGTGGATCAAGGATGGGGAGAGATAGAAGTTGCCAATTTCCTCTCTCCCCCTCCCATCGATTTTTAAAACTTACAGACTAGCTTACGAACTAATAAATACAATATGACCATGCAGCTAAGTTGGGGAAGGGGGGGCGTTACTTCCCCCCTTCCCCCGATACTGTTCATGGGGTTTGAGGATTTAGAGAAAGGATCCGGAATCTCGGGTATGACTCCGGGGAGAACCGTAGAGTCCCAAAGTTGTGGGATTTTTGTCGCGTGCGGCATGACACATCGCGGGAAACTCTTTTGTTTTGTTTTTAACTTTTTATGTTTACTTGTTAACTTTTTTATGTTTACTTGTTAGCTTTATTGACATATTTTAACCCCCCTCGACAGGTTAGGAAACGTTTTTACGGCCATGCCTTTATTGCTTGAGCAAAATTTTTGAGGACCCTACGGTTCTCCCCTAAGTCGAACCCCGGAATCTCCGGGGCTCCCAGAAGACTGGTTTTCTACCCAATCAAGCCTCATTCTCACTGTTCTCTGGTGTATCCCTTCCTGGCACGGCAACCCTCACCTGCCCTCACAGTGTCCATAGAAACTGTGTAGAGAAACTCGCATTTTCTCTGGTGTATCCCTTCCTGGCACGGCAACCCTCACCTGCCCTCACAGTGTCCATAGACACTGCGTAGAAACTCGCATTTTGCTAATGACTTCTCATCATAGGTTTGCACCAGAGTGGAAATGCCCTTCCTAAGGTTTGTACCAGAGTGGGAATGCCCTTCCTGACACCAAACCGTCACCCAATGAAACTGGCTTGCTCCCCTGGGTGGCTACAAAGCCGTACCCAGGGACGGGTCCATGGGGTTCAGATCTCCCCCCGAAATTTCATTATTTTTTTTTACTCATCATCATCATCACTACCAACAACAACAAAAACAACAAGATCAACAATAACACATCAACAACATCATCAACAACAAGAACAACATCATTACCAAAAACAACATCACCTTCCATGATCATCATGTTCAAGTGTTACCTAGTACTGGATTGGCTGTTAATCCCCCCCCCCCGCCTCCCACCGGAAAAAAATCTTGGGTACGGCCCTGGGTGGCTACATTATGCACACCAGCCAACGACATAATTGTAATTAGATTACAAGTACAAATTTTATTTATCGTTCCACGATATCGTCGTTGGTGTGCACGGACGCGACACAAGGCCCGAATGGAGCAATAGTTTTTTCCGAATGGTGCAAGAGAGTTTAGGGATAAACTTCGAGTTTTTACGGGAAAAACAACTTCATCATCGAGGCATGCCCAATCAAAACGTTTCCTAACCTCTCTGGTTTGGGGGACATTCATCTTAACGATTATATTGATAAAGTAAACAATCTTGTTCTTCTCATGAAGTTCGCTTATCCCTAAAATCTCATCTATTACATCAATTCGGAAAAACTGTTGCTCCAGTTGGCCCTTGTGCCGAATTCCGTCCCTCATGGGTCTGAAACCGGGAAGGAGTGTCTGGTAATCTGTCTCATTGGTTAAAAAAAAATCAAAGGTTTGCTCGACACTCAACCCTGGTTTCGAAATCGTCCCTCATGAGTGCGGCATCACATAGAATCCCATGGTAGAAGGGAAAGCGGCACTTGACAGAGAATCCTGGACAAGAAACGAGGGATTTTCGACCACGCGGGATTTTTCCCATTTGCGACTTGCAATTTGCAATATCTCTCCGTCTCTCCGGCCGCATCTTTTGTTTTGTTTTTAACCTTTTATGTTTACTTGTTAGCTTAGTGGGATTTGGGAAAAAGGGATTTTTCCTGTCCAGGATTCTCTGTCATATGCCGCACACCAAGAACGAGGGATTTTCATGGGATTTTCAAATACGCGGTATTTTTCGCATTTGTGGCTTAACTTTTTATGTTTAAAACAAGTTGCTATTTTTGCTAACTAAATTCTCAAGTTAAAAGTTTTATTTAAATAAATTACCTGTGTATTAATTGTTTTTTTTTATTTTAATACATATTTAATTGTTTCCCTCTGTAATGTTCAATATTGATTTTGAATTGTGAATAATGTGAATGTGATAAAACTTAATATGCTCTATCTTAAGAGCAAACTCTGATGAAAACACATTTGTAAATTCCTGAAAAGGACCTTTTAATATTAGCCCGACATTTTTTGAAAGTGATTAAAAACATGAAGGAAATAATGTTTTATATTGAACTTTTTATGTTTACTCGTTAGCTTTTTTGACATATTTTAACCCAACTAGACAGGTTAGGAAACGTTTTTACGGTCATGCCTTGATGAGCAAGCTTGCTAGAGCACGACACTTTTTGAAAGTGATTAAAAGGGTGAAAAATATTAAGGAAATATATTTTTATTTTAAGCGTTTTAAAAGTGACTAGCTATTTGCCCTTGCTTCACTACGTTTACGAAATTCAATAACAATTTGGAGATTGCGACATTAAATCTTCTCCCATCTAGAAAATTCAATATTTTACTCAGTGATATTACCTACTTTTTGTACTACGGAACACCTTCGTAATAGATTTCAGCTTTCTCGCTCATCCCGAAGTGGTACTTCTCATGGATTTTTGGTGGAATAAATACAGCAAAAACCGGAAAATTTAAATTTTTATTTTTTTCCTTATATACTATTTTTGGGGGGATCGTTTTCGGTCATTTTTTGTTATCTCCTTTAGTTTGTCTCAAAAAAAATTGAAAACAAAGCCGCTAAAAAGCATCATTTTACCGTGCTCCTACTTAAACTTTCGATTTTTTTTCTTTCCCATTACACACCTTCATACTAAAAGGGATCTGTGTGGCAAATTTCAAGTCTCTAGGTTTAGCCATCGTGGAGCTACGTTGATTTTATCAGTCAGTGAATCAACATACCAACCTGGTTTTACGTTTGTTTTACAAGTAGAGATTAAAAAGGGGAAAAATATTAAGGATATCACGGGATTATAAGTGGTGGGATTTTGAAAAAAAAAAGGATTTTTCTTGTCCAGGATTCTCTGTGATATGCCGCACTGCATAGCATCGATTTTTTTTTTCTATTTGGCAACAATGGAACTTTCAATAGTAAACAATCAGTATTCCAGGATCTATGGCGCAATGTAATATTTGAAAATTTGCCTTTTTAATTTTTTATTTCGTTGAATGTAAAAGTAAAATGTAATTTAACCGTACGTTATTTTAGTTACTTTCAATTTATTGTTTAACACTTAATCCATTCAGTGTTTTCTAAATATTTCTTTGCATTGTTTCTAAAGAAAAAAAAATACCTAATGGCAAAGAGATATCTGGTAATAATAACCTACCAATGACAATCTCACCACCTCTTCAACTGCTCATCAAAACCTGACAACTGACTTGTGGACGAATCCAATGAAGGTGGCGAGATTTCTTCATCTCCCCACAGATGAAATGTGATTTGATGGACCTGCTGCTACTACTACAATAATGACAATGAAAATAATTGGAGTTTTGTAATTTGTAAAGACTGGTTAGTTTAATTTATCTTTTGTTAACGTTTTCGACGGCAATTACCCTGCTTTCAGAAGAAAGAGGGCCAAAGCAGAAAAAAGATCACTTCAGAACACCAAATTGTGTTCTAGGTTGATTTGCAGTCAAATAAATGGTTTTATTGTGATCTGAATTCGGAACATTTTTTATATTTGTTTGATAAATTTTCTAAATATATGATTCGATGCCAGATCTAAGTAGCAGTATATGGGGTAACCGAGTAACCTATTTGAAATCAGTAGTTCTATAGTCGAATCATACAGGGGTATCTTGTCATTGGAACAAAAGGTAGGTGATCTTTGGTAGGAAAAAATACCGAGTTTTAGTACGTAGAATCAAAAAATGTTAGAGGCACATGGGTTCAATAGACAACAGAGAACTATGGCATTAATATAGATATAGAGGTTCATTAGGAAGCTACCTTGGAGAGCAGATATTGAATTCGTAGAACTATGCTACTAGTAGAGAAATAGGGATTCATTATGAAGCTACCTCAGAGATCAGATATTGACTTAGCATTACACTATGGTATTAATAAAGATATAGTGGTTGTTTAGGAAGCTACTTCGGAAAGCAAATATGGACTTGGCAGAACTATTGGAATTAGTAGTCAATACTAATTTCAATAAGGGTTAAAATTGGAAAGCTACCTCAGAGAGCAGATATTTACTTAGTAGTTAAAAATTACACCCCGTGTGTGATCGAGAGTAACGAAAAAATTCGAGGATCATTAAGACACAAAATTACCAATTTTATTGGTCAATACTAAGTGCGCGTCACGGTAGACCATTTGATTTATATATTCTTCTTACCTTGAAACATGATCTTTCAAATTTTGAGTACTATTCTTTTTGTGGTTGCTTTCAAAGATTCATTATTAAATATTATAAACCAAAATAAATGCTTGATTTTTTTATTTTAATTTTAGAATTCAGTTACAATGCAATCAACACACAATAGCATCCTATTTAACAGTAGTTCAGGACCAACTGTTGATTACTATCCATCTAATGTCCAATTTATTTTGACCAATGATACCAACTCTACATTAACCTCTGGTAAGATATGGCACGTTGAATACACCAGTTCGATCACTGAAGTTAAGTATTGTCCAGCAAGGTTGTACCATGTGTGTTTGCGACCTCATGATGCTGGCTATTTTTTCGGCCCAACCCAGGATGGGTGAAGTCAATGTGGGTAGCTGGTTTTCGAGCTTCCAGCGAATGGAGAGTAAAACCCCCCGTCTCGAATGACCGAAAGGAGAATATATATAAATAAAAAATCACGGACCGCGACTTATATAATAGTCATGCACCAGCTTCTAGTGAGTTAGTTACTTAAATTACTATAAACAACTTGTCCAAGTTAACTTTGACTATCGTTCTCACATTAGCCGGTGTTTTTTCAAGATCGAAAAGCCCTTAATACCGGCCAAAATTTTATGTTTCTGCCACAAACCGCCAAAAAGGTAATCATTTTCAAAAACCAGAATATTGGGCCCTGGGGGGAGGGGCAGGGCCCCAAAAACTATGCCGCAAATTTCCTTATGTCCTAAACATGTATACCAAATTTCGTCGGATGAAAATTGTGGCTTGTATCGCGTAACAAACAAGCATACATACATGCACATATACAAGTGCATTTCGGTATTTATACCGGGGTCAAAATGGGAGTTCACTAACGTTCACAATTATACCCCATCTTAATGACTACCAACTTTTTTTCAATTTTCAGACCAAATTGGTAATTTTACAATCGATCAACATGGCGTCACTTATCTCACACAAACACCACTTCATGTTCTAACGGATACATCTCAGCCTGCCACATTAATATTAGAAGCTCCAAGTCAGTCTACCTCAATATCTCAACAACCCATTGTACTCGATACGTTCCAGGTAACTCTGCCAATGATTATTATTTTACTGGATTAAAAAAAATTACCCAACCAAAAATTTGATAGTTTACATTTCAAGGTATGTAGAATTCAAAAATCGAACCGTACCCTGTACACCGTCCGACTTTTTTTTTTTTTTTTAGGGACGATCCCAAAATTTCATTGGTGAAAGTTATAAACCAAAAACTCTAATAATGTGACAACCCGTAACTTTTGTTATAGTGAGATCCGAGTTCGAACCCCGGAAGTGACTTTTTCGATTAAAAGTATAAATTTCTGAATAATTTTTCCGATGTCCAGGCTATGGTTTGTGTGTGTGAGGGGGGGGGGCCCNCATTATTTTTGGGGGGGGGGGTCCATTCCCATCATTTTTCCGATATCTCCCACTGTTTTGGCTAAACAATTAGTGATGCAAACAAATAAATATACATCTATCGTTACATTGCGTTGTATTATTGTAGATTTATCAGATAAATGTACCTATGATTTCTTTTGTAGATGTATCAGATAAATGTATGATTTCTTTTTTCAGTTTGAAGTTCTACCTAATGGACAATTAATTTTAAGTTCAAAAGTTTCTGAGAATGGCAAGCTTGAATTTGCAGATCAAATCGATCTTCGGACAACACCAGGTAGAGTAGAAACTTTAGATATTTGATACCAGACACCCTCTTATCCTGGGCTACAAAATATTAAATTAACCTACCCCGCGAAATTATACTCCGAAAAATACCAAAACTCGATGCTACTTGGCAAAATTTATTTTTCCGTCCCAAATTCAATACTGAGGCCAGGCGCCGCCATATTGTTCGCAATCCCAAACCGGAAAGACGTTTGTTAATTTAGGTCCCCTATATTAATGGCTATGGATGTATATGTTACAGGCAAAGCTAGTTTGTCCTAAGTGCCTTCGGATAAGAATATTTCAGGACAAACTGATTTTATAGGAATTGAGAAGAAAAATAATGGTTATTTTGAGTGACCAGGCTATTTAGACGTGACATGATCGTAAAAACGTTGCCTAACCTCTCTGGTGATGGGGGGGGGGCATAGTACAAACATCTGAGTAGGTACTTCACAATGTGCTGTTATGTCATTGTTTACTATTCCTTATGATTGTTCTATTTCTCCCCATCCAGAGAGGTTAGAAAACGTTTTTACGGCCATGCTTCACCTAAAAAAATTATAATAAAGAAAAATAAAAGTTATTGAGAATCTAATTAATGAGGTAGATAATATAATACTATATCTTCACTTGACTGTAAAAGGAAATGTATTGAATTTTTACAATCAAGTGAACATATAGTATTATATTATTTACCTCATTATGGTTTTACTTGACATAGTATCCCAATTCAACAAAATTGAGAACCTAATTATTCTAATAAGGGGTTCCCCACATGGTGCTCCCGTCCGAACATAATTATCTATCCAAATAATTTCATCATTTATATTTTTGTCTTAATTTATTTTACGTTTAGCTTATTAAGATATAGTTCATGTTACTCGCAAACATTTTAAATTGATTTACTCGTAATATACTCAACGGACTAGTATAGACTATTGCTTTTGGTTTATTATTTTCAATAATGAACCTTTGGAATCGTCACAAAAAAAAAAAAAATACCCCTCCCCTCAAAATTTGATATTATACGTTTCAAGGTACCTACGTAGAATCCATAAATCTAATAAAAAAAAATCCGTTTGTCCGCCGTACGCCGTGATGGGCACTTTTGCCACTTAGCGTTGACCGATTTGGTATATAGGTCCCATCTAGGCTCTAATTATGCCCCGAAACATTTGGGTGCAATCGAATATACCCTTGGAGATTTTTGCCGATTTTTAGCGGTTTTCATTAATGCTGTCTAAAATGAGAATGGTAAGAGCCAGAGACTTCAAATGTAGTACGTTTGTCAAACTGAGGGTCTAATTACACCCCAGATTTGGAATCTTTACGAGAACCCCCCCCCCCCACATTTTTTAGGGGGGCCCAAAAAAGTTTTACTATTTTTTTGCCAGAAAAATAATAAACCCATGTGTCACATTGGCAGAGATTTTGTTTTAGTGATTATTAAAAAATAAACCCATGTATTAAATTAGCATTGGTTTTTGTTTTAGTGATTATTGAAACACCGAATACCGAATTTAGTGAGATTTCTGTCGAGACCAACAAATCCGTTTGTGCAAATAGTTTGGTAGACGAATCTATTCTGATAGAACCCGTCGAGTCAGTGGAGATTGTCAGTGAGAATAATGAATTGTCAGTAGAAAATGTTCAGCCAGAACTGACTGGCAAAAATTCATCAACACCAAATGCTGCAACAGACAAGACGCTCAATCATGTTGATGAGGACTTGCTAGTCATCCCTCCCAAGGTAAGTCCTCTAGAACTGACTGGCAACACTTCATCAACACCAAATGCTGCAACAGACACGACGCTCAATCATGTTGATGAGGACTTGTTAGTCATCCCTCTCAAGGTAAGCTCTAGATCTGACTGACAACACTTCATCAACACCAAATGCTGCAACAGACACGACGCTCAATCATGTTGATGAGGACTTGTTAGTCATCCCTCCCACGGTAAGCCCTCTTGATCTGACTGGCAACACTTCATCAACACCAAATGATGCAACAGACACGACGCTCAATCATGTTGATGAGGACTTGCTAGTCATCCCTCCCAAGGTAAGCCCTCTAGAACTGACTGGCAACACTTCATCAACACCAAATGCTGTAACCGACATGGCGCTCATTCATGTTGATGAGGACTTGGTAGTCATCCCTCCAAAGGTAAGCCCCTAGATCTGACTGGCAACACTTCATCAACACCAAATGCTGCAACAGACACGGCGCTCACCCATGTTGCTGAAGACTCGCTAGTCATCCCTCCCAAGGTAAGCTTTCCAAAATATGTTTTCACGAGTGTATACACCAGATCAAGAAGAAGAAAAAAAAATCTCACAAAACATATGATTAACAAAAAGACAAAATTCCAACCACTATTCCAAAAATGTCCGCTCATAAACGTTGTATAATAATAATAATATTTATTTTATTAAATAATCATATATATAAATAAATACAGAGGCTTTACTAAGCTAATTTACTTAACTTCTAGCTTCTAGTGATATCTATTATTGCGTCAAGGTGTTTTCTAGATGCTGCCAGCGTTTATGGTACGTTGAATACACCAGTTCCCGTTAGATCACTGAAGATAAGCAACGTCCAGCGATTTTGTAATGTGTGGGTGTCTACGTGGGTTCCTACCCTCGTGATGCCGGCTATTTTTCCGGCCCAACCCATTCTGTGTGAGGTCAATGTGGGTATTTGGTTTGCAAGTTTCCCCCGTCTCAAATGACCAATATATGTTAAAGAGACGTTAAGCCAAAAAAAATCATGCTGCTATTCATTGTACAATGAAATTATTTTTATTATTGCACCCAATGCTCTTTAATATCAACTGGCCAGTTTTTTCTGCCTAAAATCGCAAAATACTACAACTATAACCATTTTAGTGACCTATCCTTTTTTTCGCTTAACGTCTCTTTAACATCTATTGGTCATTCGAAGACGCGTGTTTTACCCTCCATTTGCCGGACTTACAACAGATCTACCCATATTAACCTAACCCGGCGTGAGTTGAGCCGGAAAAATACCCACAATCAGGAAGGCGCGAAACTGTGTTTTGGACACCCACTTGGTAAAACCTCGCTGGGCGCTGCTCAACTTCAGTGATCCATGGGCGCTAGCAACCTATCCTTTTTTACAACCGGGAATCTGACGGTGTCCAAAACCTGGCAAAATAGCTTCGCGTAAAGATACACTGGTACTTTCTGGAACTTGCATAGCGTGCGCTTTAATTTTTTTTTTCTTCAAATTTTCGACCCGACCAGGATTCGAACCCGAGTATTCAGTTTGCTCAACATTTCATTGGATAGTTATTGAGCACTCGCTGGTATAAATAGATTAAACTAAACTGTTCGTGTTCTTCTCACAGAACATACATAACTAAGAAAGAATGTATGAGGATTGAGGAGCTTAGCTTTCGCGCTGCGAATTTGAATGTACAGTGCCGGATCCTACAGACTTTTAGGGGAAAACATCGACCTAGCGTTAATAATAATTATTTGGCTAGCTAAACCAGACGTTTTTCTTGATTGCAAGCGTCGAAATGAAACAATAAAAATATTTCAACTCAAAGATCAAAATAAATGAGCGACGCACGAAGAGTCCAAAGGTCTTTTCACGAACCCAGCACCGGATTTTTTTAATAGAAAATGTAAACAAATCTGGAGCTTGATGGCGGTAAATTTAAATTTTTTTGAAAATCTAATTAAAGGAAAAAAAATAATGTCGGCCATATTAAGACCTTAATTTTACAAAAAGTGTCTATCGATTTTTGTTTGGAGCTGAGACCATACATTTCTTCCTGTTAATACATATTCAATGGTTCTTCTCATTACAGGGACAATATAGATACTCATGTCACAAGTGTTCACGACGCTTTCGATTGGTGAGCCATTACAAGAGTCATCTGCAGTATCATTTAAAACATGACGGAACCTTTAAATGTTCACGCTGCGATCAGTCATACAACAAGAAGGTATAATTAATAATAATATAGTAGTGTTTATTTATACTGCCCGGATAGGACTAAAGAGTGAAGAGTCCCTTGACACCGGCAGTTTTAATAATAATAGTCTTTATTTATACTACCCGAATAGAACTGAAGAGTCCCTTGACACCGGCAGTTTTAATTATAATAATAGTCCTTATTTATACTGCTCGAATAGGACTGAAGAGTGAAGAGTCCCTTGACACCGGCAGTTTTAATAATAATAATAATAGTCCTTATTTATACTGCCCGAATAGGACTGAAGAGTTCCTTTACGCCGGCAGTTTAATAATAGTCCTTATTTATATTGACCCAATAGGACTGAAGAGTACCTTGACACCGGCAGTTTTAATAATAATAATAGTAAATAATTTAAATAATTAGACAATATCGATTCGAAATAAATTTAAAAGTGGCAAGCTTTCGATAGTGCTCAGACTATCATCGTCAGGCCGATGTTGACTCTACGATGTCCAGAGTAGAAGTGAGGGTATCAGAGTATGAAATGTTATTACTTGTGAAGATCGAGCAAGTTCTGATATATTCGGGATTAATGATATAAAACTGATTAATGATAAAAAAAGGAACTTACAGTCTAATGACACCTCTAACGCTCTATCAGAAAAATCTACAACTGTTTACTTTTCTTTTCCTTATTTAAATGAAACTTCCTATAAAATAGAAAAAATGTTAAAAGAAATTATACCCACCGCAAAATTTGGTCATAAAAGCTGTAACAACATCAAATCAAATTTCTTCACAAATCTAATAATAATAATAGTCCTTATTTATACTGCCCGAATAGGACTGAAGAGTGAAGAGTCCCTTGACACCGGCAGTTTTAATAATAATAATGGTCTTTATTTATACTGCTCGAAGAGAACTGAAGAGACCCTTGACACCGGCAGTTTTAATAATAATAATAGTCTTTATTTATGCTGCCCGAATAGGAGTGAAGAGTCCCTTGACACCGGCAGTTTTAATAATAATAGTAGTCTTTATTTATACTGCTCGAATAGGACTGAAGAGACCCTTGACACCGGCAGTTTTAATAATAATAATAATAATAGTCCTTACTTATACTGCCCGAATAGGACTGAAGAGTCCCTTTACATCGGCAGTTTTAATAATAATAATAGTCCTTATTTATACTGCCCGAATATGAGTGAAGAGTCCCTTGACACCGGCAGTTTTAATAATAATAATGGTCTTTATTTATACTGCTCGAATAGGACTGAAGAGACCCATTGACACCGGCAGTTTTAATTATAATAATAGTCCTTATTTATACTGCCCGAATAGGACTGAAGAGTAAAGAGTCCCTTGACACCGGCAGTTTTAATAATAATAGTAGTCTTTATTTATACTGCTCGAATAGGACTGAAGAGACCCTTGACACCGGCAATTTTAATAATAATAATAGTCCTTATTATACTGTCCGAATAGGACTGAAGAGTCCCTTTACATCGGCAGTTTTAATAATAATAATAGTCATTACTAGCAGTTGTGCCCCGTGCTTCGCCACGGTTTAAATTTGTAGAATTTGACCGAAAATGTTTTGAACTCTGATAATTTTTCTGGGGTCCCATTCTTTGGATTGGGTGGGGGGGAAGGGTCCATTCCCATCAATTGTTGTATAGCTCTTACGGTTTTTAATAGTATCTATGATTTCCTATTCAAAAATCGAAAAATGGGCCGTAACTCAAAAACGGTTGGAGAGTTTTAAACTCTGATAATTTATCTGGGGTCCCCAGTCTTTAGTATGAAGGGGGGGGGCATTCCCATCAATTGTACTATTTCTCTAAAAAAAAATTACTACGATTTAATTTATTTTAGTTTTTTCCCGTTTGGTCGAAGAGTACCGTTTTCTATAGTATTCTATGATTTCCCCCCCCCCCCAAAAAAAAA
>CM022876.1:24845424-24856988 GCA_012654025.1 Pachypsylla venusta | reverse complement strand
TACTTCATACAGCCGCCTATACTCTTCAAGTGACTGCCTAGTCTATCCACTCAAGCTGCCTATTCTTCGCCCACAAGATAACTCGACTACCAGAACATCCAGCTACCAGAACGCCTACAAGCTACGAGCATTATTCATTCCTGCCGTAAGATATTTTTTGTATTAAATTATTTGACACCCCAGGCTTTCAGCCTGCTAGACTTTTAACCCCTTTTTCGCATAATATATATTTACGTGGCTTGTAGCCTCGAGTCCTGATTTATCTAGGCATCACTCATTTTTATCACACACATTAATTAACAAGGAAATCGTATATATTATTTACCCCTAATTTGTCTGACGCACCCTGACTTCCGACACCTCCTCAGCAACGCCTGAGACTTTAGGTAAAATCTCCGGAGTCTATATTTTATTTTAATGTATACCACGTTTTTCAATTATGTATCAATAAATAATTAACGCAATAGCCGTATTGTTCTTTGTTGTTACGTTTCATTTAATAGATAGAACTCTTTCCTACTTTATTTATCTTTTCTTGTTATAAGAAGATAGGATCTTTTCGACCTCTGCCGTAGGCGAAAAATCTATCCTATCTTCTTGTATCAAACGGGGCCCAACGCGGGTCCCTCCATCTTCTTTTCGGTTGTAAGAAGATAAGATTACTTCGACCTCTGCCGTAGGCGAAACTCTTATCTTATTATACCAAACGGCTTCCAACGCGGGGCCTTCCTCTCTCTCTTTTTTTTTTTATTATAAGAAGGTAAGATCTTTTCGACCTCTGCCGTAGGCGAAACCTTTTTTCTTATTTTCTTATAACAATTCGACAACACATTAGCATTTTGAATGAGATACCATTCAGCAACACATTAGCGTTTTGAATGAGATAGCATTCAGCAACACATTGGCGTTTTGAATGAGATAGCATTCAGCAACACATTAGCATTTTGAATGGGATAGTATTCGGCAACACATTAGCGTTTTGAATGAGATAGCATTCAGCAACACATTGGCGTTTTGAATGAGATAGCATTCAGCAACACATTTTAGCGTTTTGAATGAGATAGCATTTAGCAACACATTAGCTTTTTGAATGAGATAGTATTCAGCAATGCATTAGCGTTTTGAATGAGATAGCATTTAGCAACACATTAGCGTTTTGAATGAGATAGCATTTAGCAACACATTAGCGTTTTGAATGAGATAGCATTTAGCAACACATTAGCTTTTTGAATGAGATAGTATTCAGCAATGCATTAGCCTTTCGAACGAGATAGCATTTAGCAACACATTAGCTTTTGAGTGAGATAGCATTTAGCAACACATTAGCGTTTTGAATGAGATAGCATTCATCAACACATTAGCGTTTTGAAAGGGAGACCCCAATGTGTAAAAATCTGTGAATAAACTACGTAACGGAGAGATTTGTGAGATGTTTCCAACTTGTGAAATGAGAAGTAAATATCAAATTTTAATAGGGGGGGCGGTATTTTTTTCGTGACGATTCCAAAGGTTCATTATTGAAAACAATAAACCAAAACGGAGATTGATTTTGTGGGGATTGATCTATAATTTTCAGGAGAACACTGTTTTGATTTTAGTGGGTAAATTTGACTGCGAAGTGTTTTTTGAGGGGATTTATGTGTGGGACAAAAATTAATCACAATTACAACTGACCCATTATTAAAATGTCACTTTCTAATGTCTGTATATTTGTTTGTCCGGTTAGTATTCTCTTCACGTCCATAATCTTGAGCATGAGAGTGTACGACAAAGTAAACTTGGCACCAGTGACGTCACCAAACATTCAAATCAGGCTGGTAGCAGCACCAAGAAGAAACTTTGGTGTCGTGTGTGCAAGAAAGAGTTGGATAATGAAGACCAAGTTAAGAAACATGTTCTGCACCATAAGAAGGTAAGTGAACCTGTTGTGCGCTGTATTCAATACGAGGTGGAATTTGTATAAAGTCTCTCAAGTCCTTCTGATCCAAATCGGGATAGATCTGTATTCATCCGCACTGATCTTACATATGTTTGGTGCAGGAATTTAATGGCATTATTATCCCAGATGTACTGATTTGCCGGGCAATGCCTAGTCCTTAGACTGCTGTGCTGAATTTATTGCAGGGACATACAGCCAAACCATACCAAATTTTTTATAGAATTTTTCTGTGATGTCTTGTATAGGATTCGCCAAACTGAATATCTTTTTTTTTCTGTTTTTTTGCAGATGAAAACTGTGCTGTCAGGACGAAAATATCGAAAAGGTCTTGCTTTGAGATCTCAAGTTCGGGGAAGATTCTGTCATTTGTGTAATAAATGTTTCAGTAGACCAAGTCAGCTTATTCGTCATCTTCGAGTTCATACTGGGGAGCGGCCGTATCAGGTAAAATAGCATTTTTTATAAAAGGTCAGACAGGGTGTCTTGAGGTTTGACATACTACTATCACAATTAATTATTATTTAACAAATTTATATTAGACATCCTATTGGTAACTTTAAAAAACACTACCGTTATTTATGACGAGGATTCACTTACTTTTTCACTTCCGACTCGAGTTTCGTCCACCTCGTAGACATTTTCCTTGAAAATATCTACGAGGTGGACGAAACTCGAGTCGGAAGTGAAAAAAGTGAATCCTCGTCATAAATAACGGTAGTGTTTTTTAAAATCACAATTTAACAAAATTATTTTTTTGCCAATCGGTAAATTATGGAAAAAATTTGAGTTTCTTTAATGAAGAAAGAAGTTATTAAGGTACTTCCACATTATATCGTTCGACAAAGGCGACATTTGCTCCATCCACACATACCACTGTGGTGTGGACGTATTTTGTCAATTCTTCATGTGTAGAATCCCAGAGTTGGGGTCGGTCCCTGTACATTTCAATGAAACTGAGAGTTTGTTCTTCAGTAAAGTTCAGATAATAAAATCACAATAATATTAACATATATACTTAGAAAACAAATAAAAAAAGGAAAATTGACTTAGGTTATTATTCGGATGTCTCACTTCTCCGGTTGCATAGAAGAAGGAGGGGGTAATATTAGGTAGGTTAGGTTAGAAGTGAGACTTCCCAATATTTACGCCTATTTTCAAGTGTGTTGATACATTTTTTTGTTTCAAGTTTACGGTTGTTTAAGTTGTTCATATTTAGGGATATTTACGGATAATATAATTATGACTATTTAAGTTTTACGTTAAAAAAATATTATTTCTATTTTTTAAATAAACGCACTCCTATTGTATCATTATCATTATTTCACAAAAACTAAGTGTTTAAAGCTTTTTTTGACACGTTCGACACGTTCTACACGTCCACACTTACAACTTTATTCATTCGACTCGACATCTTGTCATAAAAAAATCCACTTCATTCGGGTTACATTCGACTCGACAAATGTCGATCGACAGAGCAAATGTCGCCTTTGTCGAACGACAGTGTCGATCAACATAATGTGGACGTACCTTTATACCTAACATTATTGACAAGATTTTTTTTTTTTTTTTTTTTTTTGGCTTAACGTCTCTTTGTAACATCTATTTGTCATCCAAGACTTGCAAATCAGCTACCTACATTGACCTCACCCAGCCTGGGTTGGGCCGGAAAAATAGCCAGCATGACGAGGGCGCGAACCCACTTGGACATCCATGTGGTACAACCTCGCTGGACGTTGTTTAACTTCAGTGATCTAACGGGAACTGGTGTATTCAACGTGCCATAGACGCTGGGTAGATTTTAAGTTATATTTGGCTGAAAGAATTCGATAGATTAAAGTTGTTAGCCACTTTTCATTTGGTGCTCATACATTTCTTTTGTTGCGCTAACAACGGGTAATGGAAAAAATATCGTTTCCGACATTGCTCTTACTCGCCTTTTGCGAGCGGCATGGGCTTGGGTACCCCTTGTATTTACGCTTTATTATGATCCCTAATAATGGGCAATGGAAAAAATATCGTTTCCGACATTGCTCTTAGTCGCCTTTTGCGAGCGGCATGGGCTTGGGTCCCCCTTGTATTTACGCTTTATTATGATCCCTAATAATGGGTAATGGAAAAAATATCGTTTCCGACATTGTCCTTACTCGCCTTTTGCGAGCGGCATGGGCTTGGGTACCCCTTGTATTTACGCTTTATTATGATCCCTAATAATGGGTAATGGAAAAAAATATCGTTTCCGACATTGCTCTTAGTCGCCTTTTGCGAGCGGCATGGGCTTGGGTCCCACTTGTATTTACGCTTTATTATGATCTCTAATAATGGGCAATGAAAAAAATATCGTTTCCGACATTGCTCTTAGTCGCCTTTTGCGAGCGGCATGGGCTTGGGTCCCACTTGTATTTACGCTTTATTATGATCTCTAATAATGGGTAATGAAAAAAATATCGTTTCCGACATTGTCCTTACTCGCCTTTTGCGAGCGGCATGGGCTTGGGTACCCCTTGTATTTACGCTTTATTATGATCCCTAATAATGGGTAATGGAAAAAATATCGTTTCCGACATTGCTCTTAGTCGCCTTTTGCGAGCGGCATGGGCTTGGGTGCCCTTTTGTATTTATGCTTTATTATGATCCCTAATAATGGGTAATGGAAAAAATATCGTTTCCGACATTGTCCGTACTCGCCTTTTGCGAGCGGCATGGGCTTGAGTACCCCTTGTATTTATGCTTTATTATGATCCCTAATAATGGGTAATGGAAAAAATATCGTTTCCGACATTGTCCTTAGTCGCCTTTTGTGAGCGGCATGGGCTTGGGTGCCCTTTGTATTTATGCTTTACTAGCTGAGTACCCGAACTTCGTTTCGAGAAGATGAGAGAAAAAAATGATAGTAAATCTGACTCCCACATTAATAATCATATCACCGAGGTACAACCGTTTAAACGCGATCAGAGTATGCACATAGATTACATATTACATACACGTTTGTTAACCTATTTGTAGAACATGGGGAGTAGTAACGATTTGTTAAGTTGTGTAGAACAGCTTAACAAACTTGACAAAAATAAAACACCAACAAACTTGGTGTTCAATTCTATTAAATTATATCGGCATTGCACTAACCGCTTTTGTACATAATTTTATTTAAATCAAACAAAAGTTTTAATTTCCATACAAAAATTGAAAAACCGGCCGTAACTCGAAAACCGTTGGAGGGCTTTCAACTCTGATATTTTTTCTGGGCTCCCAGTCTTTGTTTTTTGGGGGGGGGGGGGCATTCCTATCAAATGTCCTATATCTATTACCGTTTCTTATAGTATTCTATGATTTACTATAAGAAACGGTAATCGGACGGAATTGGAAAATCGGCCATAAAATCGGCCGTAACTGAAATTATAGACCGGACAATACCGTGCCTATAACCTTCCCCGGGTAAAAACAAATAAGTGTGCAAAGTTTCGTGCAATTCCGAGCTGTAGTTCGTAAGTTATAAGCGAACAAACAAATAAATAAACAAACAGACATTCACTTATATATATATAGATTATGATCCCTAATAATGGGTAATGGAAAAAATATCGTTTCCGACATTGTCCTTAGTCGCCTTTTGCGAGCGGAATGGGCTTGGGTGCCCTTTGTATTTATGCTTTATTATGATCCCCAATTTCAAAACAGGTACATTTTACCTTTTTTTTTCCATAGTACACTATATTTATGCAGTCCACTCGGGACCGATAGTCTGGATCGTTCGTCGGGGTAACAATAGTACATTTCCCCTTGGTGCATGTCGCGGATTTGACCGCTTGGTAGAATAAGATTTTACCATGATATTGCGTCAAGTCACCGTGACAGAATTGTTTCACCAAACCTGTTGTGGCGCTTGCACAAGCCTTGTGACTTGCTGGTTTTCCATCTACACATACCTCTTCTACACCATCCCAATAAACCGGTTCTAGGTTAGTATAACGCGCTGAAACAGTGAGGGAGAGAATGACTGGAATTACGAGAGTTGAGACACAGGGGAAACAGTGACTGAGAGAGAAAATTATAGTGTTAATGGTTGGAATTGCGAGAGTTGAGACACAGGAGAAATAGTGAGTGAGAGAGAATATGAAAATGTTAATGGTTGGAATTACGAGAGTTGAGACACAGGAGAAACAGTGAGTGAGAGAGAATATGAAAGTGTTAATGGTTGGAATTGCGAGAGTTGAGACACAGGAGAAACAGTGAGTGAGAGAGAAAATGATAGTGTTAATGGTTGGAATTGCGAGAGTTGAGACACAGGAGAAACAGTGAGTGAGAGAGAAAATGAAAGTGTAATGGTTGGAATTGCGAGAGTTGAGACACAGGAGAAACAGTGAGTGAGAGAGAATATGAAAGTGTTAATGGTTGGAATTACGAGAGTTGAAACACAGGAGAAACAGTGAGTGAGAGAGAAAATGATAGTGTTAATGGTTGGAATTGCGAGAGTTGAGACACAGGAGAAACAGTGAGTGAGAGAAAAAATGAAAGTGTTAATGGTTGGAATTGCGAGAGTTGAGACACAGGAGAAACAGTGAGTGAGAGAGAATATGAAAATGTTAATGGTTGGAATTACGAGAGTTGAGACACAGGAGAAACAGTGAGTGAGAGAGAATATGAAAGTGTTAATGGTTGCAATTACGAGAGTTGAGACACAGGAGAAACAGTGAGTGAGAGAGAAAATGATAGTGTTAATGGTTGGAATTGCGAGAGTTGAGACACAGGAGAAACAGTGAGAGAGAAAATGAAAGTGTTAATGGTTGGAATTGCGAGAGTTGAGACACAGGAGAAACAGTGAGTGAGAGAGAAAATGAAAGTGTTAATGGTTGGAATTGCGAGAGTTGAGACACAGGAGAAACAGTGAGTGAGAGAGAATATAAAAGTGTTAATGGTTGGAATTGCGAGAGTTGAGACACAGGAGAAACAGTGAGTGAGAGAGAAAATGAAAGTGTTAATGGTTGGACACTTTAGGGAGACGACACGATGGGCTACGGAGTTTAATCAATTTTTGTATTCTAAGGTACGTAGAATATCCTTATCATCAAAATATCAAATTTTGATTTTATATCGTGTTCGATCATTTTGATTAATTATTGAAAATAATAAACCAAAAGTTACAGATCAGTTCAATTCAGGACCTGATTCTGTGTAGACTCAGTGGGGAGGCTGTCCTCAAACTGACTCTCACTTCATTTTTTACTGTAATTCCATACTTGCGTGGAGACTGAGCATGGGGCAGCTACAAGGCTTGACATCCACGAAAAATACCTAATCAAAAGGTTGATAAAGCTTGCTCAGATCTTTGGCCTTGACTAGGCAAACAGACTACTTTCCAGCCACAAAAGCCCATATGCGGCTTAGGTGCAGTGGTTCACGTGGCCCCAAAGAGGAATCTAGCCCACGAATATATACTGATCAACCAATTCTATTTTCTTTCCTTTTGGTTTATTATTTTCAATAATAAACTTTTGGAATCGTCACGAAATAAAGTAGCCCCCCCCCCTCGTAATTTGATATTTTATTTTATAAACACCTGTTATTGGTCATTCGAGATGGGGGGGTTTACCCTCCATTCGCTGGAAACTTACAAACTAGCTACACACATTGGCCTCACCCACCCTGGGTCCTCACGATGGCTGGTTCTACCTACCAGGACAACTTGGAACGCATACCATCTCAATTCCAGCCAAAGGCCATCGAAACCTTTTTGGTAACCCCAACCTGTGTTCTACCATTTTTTAAAACATGAATCATGAAATGCGAGGAATAGTTGATTTTAAGGGGAACACCACCCATCCGGGGTTTGAACGGTAATACGAGTTCACCCACTAAGTAAAACTTGCTGGACGTTGGTTGACTTCAGTGACGCTGGCTAACATTCTCACCTTGAACGATGTCGAACTGTAAAATATAAATGATTGTCAACATATTTAAACCAAAAGTCAAACGAAAAACTTCCATAATTTTTTGTTTTAAATAGAAAAATGAGTAAGGAATCAATTTCTATTCCTCGCTGGACGTTGCTTGACTTCAGTGACGCTGGCTAACATTCTCACCTTGAGCGATGTTGAACTGTAAAATATAAATCATTGTCAACACATTTAAACCAAAAGTCAAACGAAAAACTTCCATAATTTTTTGTTTTAAATAGAAAAATGAGTAAGGAATCAATTTCTATTCCTCGCTGGACGTTGGTTGACTTCAGTGACGCTGGCTAACATTCTCACCTTGAGCGATGTCGAACTGTAAAATATAAATGATTGTCAACACATTTAAACCAAAAGTCAAACGAAAAACTTCCATATTTTTTTGTTTTAAATAGAAAAATGAGTAAGGAATCAATTTCTATTCCTCGCTGGATGTTGCTTAACTTCAGTAATCTAACTGATATTGGAATCATTTGCTTTCTTTATTTAAGGGAGATCATTTTTAAAGTATTTAGATATCCTACTGTACAAATACAGACAACTGTATAAATTCAACAGGAACATGCATGAAATGTGAAAAGTGTTTGCGTTGCGATCGTCCCGATTTCTGGAGCCGGCTCAGGGGATTTTTTTCTCGTGCCGTGCAAGTTGCTTACTTATTTCTTGTAGTGTCCTATTTTTTTCATATTTCTTATTCAGTAATTAAGGAAATGTCAGTAGAACACAATCAATTAATATATTTAGCCAACGATCATACCACGTTGAATACACCAGTTCCCGTCAGATCACTGAAGTTCGGGCGTGGTCATTACTTGGGTGGGTGACCGCTTGGGAACACCACGTATCGTTGGCTCATTTTTCCGGCCCAACCCAGGCTGGGTGAGGTCAATGTGGATAGCTGGTTTGCAAGTTTCCAGCGAACAGTGAAACACTTTGATTGCAACGTCTCCTTGCCCTTCTTTTTTGTTACTGCAATAACCACTAGATCAGAGGTTCCCAACCTTTTGGTACCGCGCCCCCCTTTCTTGAAATGAAACCCTCTCACGCCCCCCCTCCCCTTTACATTATAAATTATGAATGGGTATCTGTGTTGCTGAATGCTATCTCAATCAAAACGTTAATGTATTGCTGAATGCTTTCTCAATCAAAACGTTGATGTATTGCTGAATGCTATTTCATTTAAAACGCCAGTGTGTTGCTGAATGCTATCTCAATCAAAACTTTGATGAGTTGCTGAGTGCTATCTCATTTAAAATTTCTAAACATAATGTTCAATAAAACTACTTTTGTAAAAAAAAAAAAACGCCAGTGTGTTGCTGAATGCTATCTCATTTAAAATTTCTAAACATAATGTTCAATAAAACTACTTTTGTAAAAAAAAAAAAAAAAAAANAAAAAAAAAAAAAAAAAAAAAAAAAAAAAAAAAAAAAATTGTACATATATTTCAACTAAATGATAATAATTCAATTGGTATCGCGCCCCCCTTGGCTTGCCTTCACGCCCCCCAGTTTGGGAACCTTTGCACTAGAGTAAGAGGACTTTTGTGCAGATTACATTAACCATTTATTTGAATGCGGGCCTTACCAACCTCGAACATAAAATACTATTCTGGAGTGATTTTGTTGGGACTGTGGCCTTTTTTCATCGACGACAACAACAGCCGCTATAATTATGTTTGTATTTTTATTTTGTTTTAGTGTAACGTATGTCCAAAAAGTTTCAACCAGAAGAATGCCCTTGAGTTCCACATGTTGAGACACACCGGAGAACGCTCTCATGTTTGTCATATCTGTAGAACAACCTTCAGTTTACCAGGTCAGTGTCGAATCTACATTATGGAATGCCCTTGAGTTTCACATGTTGAGACACACAGGAGAACGCTCTCATGTTTGTCATATCTGTAGATCAACCTTCAGTTTACCAGGTCAGTGTCGAATCTACGAGGTGTGGCTATTAAGTTCGTAGACCCTTCCCATAAAACGATATGTGTTTAACTTACCCAACTTTAGTAGTTATCCCCTTCAATGTACTCCCCTCCTCTATCCCTACAACGTTCCAGGCGAATTTTCCATTGATCGAAACAGTGGTGGATGTCATTTTGTGTGAGGCCTTTCATGACTTCTGCCGCTTTTTTCTTAATGGCATCTACGCTGTCAAATCTGGTACCTTTCAGGGCAGATTTGATTTTTGGGAATAAGTAAAAGTTGCACGGGGCCAGGCCGGGTGAGTAAGGAGGGTGTTCCAACACTGGGATGTTGTACTTGGCCAGGAACGTATTCACGGAGAAGACACTGTGGGCTGGCGCATTGTCCTGGTGCAGGAACCATGACTTCTCATTCCACAATTCGGGTCGTTTCTTTCTTATTTTCTCACAAAGGCGAGTTAGAACTTCAAGATAGTAATACTGAGTGACAATTTGGCCTTCAGGAACCCATTCTAGGTGAGTTATCCCCTGGATATCAAAGAAAACAATCATCATGGCCTTGAATTTTGACTTGCTCATTCGAGCTTTTTTCATCCTCGGAGAATTTGGGCTCTTCCAATGCATGGACTGGCGCTTCGTTTCTGGGTCATAGGTAAAAAACCATGATTCATCGCATGTAATGACTCTTTTTAAGAAGTTGGGGTCACTTTCGATCTGATTTAGGGCGTCTGTAGAGAGATTTTTGCGAAATTCCTTTTACTCATCTGAAAGGTTCTTGAGCACCATTTTTGCGCAAACTTTTGTCATGTTGAAATTTTCGTGCAAAATTTGTCTCACACATTCTTTATCAATTTTAAGTGTATCAGCCATTAGTCTAAGAGTTAATCTACGGTCATAACGAATTATAACACCAACTTGAAACCGTTTAAACCACTTATAAAGCGTTGATATTTTCAAACATGACTCCTGATACACTGTCTCTAACAAAGAATAAGTTTCACTAGCACTTTTACCAAGTTTTACGTAAAATTTAATAATCACTCGTTGCTCAACGTTTATATCAATCATAATTCCGGCAAAATTAAAAAAGATAACTTGCGCGTCGGGCTATCACAACAGAACTAATTACAGGCATGCGACACCTATCAATCAAAGTACAAGACTTGAAGCTGTCCAAACATGTTCATCATATCTTCCTAGCATGCACAGCTTTTGCGTAGCGGCTCGAGTCTACGAACTTAATGGCCACACCTCGTACATTATGGAATGCCCTTGAGTTCCACATGTTGAGACACACCGGAGAACGCTCTCATGTTTGTCATATCTGTAGAACCACCTTTAGTTTACCAGGTCAGTGTCGAATCTACATTATGGAATGCCCTTGAGTTCCACATGTTGAGACACACCGGAGAACGCTCTCATGTTTGTCATATCTGTAGAACAACCTTCAGTTTACCAGGTCAGTGTCGAATCTACATTATGGAATGCCCTTGAGTTTCACATGTTGAGACACACCGGAGAACGCTCTCATGTTTGTCATATCTGTAGAACCACCTTCAGTTTACCAGGTCAGTGTCGAATCCACATTATGGAATCACTTTCTGGGTCTTATCGTCGTTTTCGAAATAATTGAGATGTTCCCATTGCACGTTTGTCAATCGTCACGACAAAAAAATCGTTAGATGATCCAGTGGCATGTGTTATTAAATGGAGATGTTCCCATTGCACGTTTGTCAATCGTCACGACAAAAAA
>CM022876.1:24829157-24841812 GCA_012654025.1 Pachypsylla venusta | reverse complement strand
GATTCGAACTTGTAACCCTCGAATGGCTAGTCACAATTTTGCAAAATATGTCCTAAATGAAGGATAAAGATGTTACCTAAAACTTTCTAGCTTTGAGTTGATATGTTGTCGCGACAAATCTTAAGATATTGGCCAATGTTCGGAAAGTTTGGAGAGAAAAAAAAAATAAAAATCGGTCGGAAAATCGGCCGTAACTAAAAAAACGGCAGGACATTTGTGCCTTTTTTTTTACACTAAAACCTTCCTCAGGAGTCACTTGGTCGATTGGTAAAAACAGCATTAAAATCCGTTCGGTAGTTTTTGAGTTTATCGCGAACATACAGACAGACAAAGAGACATGGAAAGTGACTTTATATATATAAAAGGGAAATATGTTGTATGTGTGTGTGTATGTATGTTTGTTTGTACGGAATTGTTTGGCCAGAAGGGTATGAGAGATCGAAAAATTAATGGGAATGGACCCCCCCCCAAAAAAAAAAGATAATAAATAAAAATTTAATAATCTTCTCGAAACGAAGTTCAGGTACTCTGCTTATAATATGTATAGATAGTGTTTTTAGTTATCAATGTGTTCTGATAATTATTGGATTAAGTTGAATATCATGATATTTTATTAGCTTCATTGACTTATTACACACTGATCAATAATGATAATCAGCATGTAGTTTTTGTTTTCTGAAAGAAGTATTCTGTGTCATATTTGTGTTAATTATATGTTATCTAATGTGTGTGTAGTCCTGTTACTCTAAGTGTTGTTAAAAGTGTATTGTTTTAACGTCTCTTTAATCTATTGGTAATTTGAGACGGGGGTTTTATTCTCCATTCGCTGAATACTTACAAAATAGCTACCCACATTGACCCTACCCAGCCTGGTTTGAGCCGGAAAAATAGCCACCAGCATCACGAGGGCGCGAACCCACGTGGACACTCACATGGAATAACCTCGCTGTACGTTGCTTAATTTCAGTTGTATTCGACGTGCCATAGAAGCTGGCAATATTTGGGGTCAATATATCTCCTTTTCCTTTTTTTTAAAAAAAAAATAAGAAACGTTTTATTTGAATTTCTTAAAAAAAAAGTAAATTCATTTCTTTAAGAAAGAAGAGAGTTATTTTTTTCGAACAAACGGATTTTTTTTATTCGATTTTTGGATTCTACGTACCTTGAAACGTAAATATCAAATTTTGAGGGGAGGGTATTCTTTTTTCGTGACGATTCCAAAGGTTCATTGTTGAAAATAATAAACCAATAAGCATCATATTTTATGGTATAGGCCTGTGATTTTCCATTTGATTTCGCTTTACATTTCAGACCTCAACAGTCACACAAACATTTTCCACATTGTAGAAAATATTTCGACTAAGATTTTCCATTTGATTTCGCTTTACATTTCAGGCCTCAACAGTCACACAAACATTGTCCTCATTGTAGAAAATATTTCCAGAAACCGTCCGACCTCACAAGACATATAAGATCTCATACCAAGGAGAAACCTTACCAGGTAATAAAATGTATACATGATGTCCAAAGAAACAAATAATACTTTTTAACACGTGAACGAGAGCTCAAATAAACGCCACTTTGCTAAATGAACATGGGTCCGGAAATACACCCCCTCCGCACAACATGGCCGTGAAGTTCCAGATTTTTTTTTGCGTTCACGCGCAAAACTCGCAAACGCTAAGTGCTGTTGGAAAGGGGTAAACAAATATTCTCATCAGCAAACATTATTCTACCGTGGCCAGTTGTGTGGGGGTACTTAAGGGTGAAAAACGTTACATTTTGTCACGTCACGTTATGAAAAAATGATGAGAGTGAAATTTAAAGATGCGAGCGCATGTGTAACACAAAATTATCACGGATGAAGTTAGTTATAAAAAAATGATGAAGATGAAGTTAGTTATGAGGAAGATGAAGTTCTATATTCATAGAACATTGTGGCTCAGTGGCGCAATGCCTCTGTTTCATAGTTGGTAGGTTCTGAGTTCACTCCCGGGTGGGGCAGTATGTTTTTNTTTTTTTTTTTTTTTTTTTTTTTTTTTTTTTTTTTTAAATATTATTAAATTCATTATCAATGTTATAAGGTATAACTTCTCACGCGCTTACATAGTACACGCATCCATTTTTTTTTTTTTTATTTTTTTTTTTGTCTTTGAGCAAAATTGTACTATGATTAAATATTCAAAGCAATCATGCTTCTTCTTTAACTTAACCCTCTCCCAATTCTATTTGGGTTTGGCGTTGCGTTCTTTAATTCTACCATGCTACAAATCTTCGTTCGTTGCCTACCCATTCCCGGCACAGTTACTCTAACCTTTCACAGTATCAATTGAGACTGAGTAGAAACTCGTTTTTCGCTGATGATAATCTCATCATTGGTTTGAAGTGGAGCCCCTTCAAAGGCTGGATGCCCTTCCTAACACCAAACTTTCAGTATTTACACGCGCTTGGGACCGTCATCTAATGAAGCTGGTTTGCTGCCCTCGGTGGCTACATTCGAAGCATTCATGATGAACATAAAAAAAAACGGGAATGGTTTATTTGTTTGTAGCAGAAAATTTTGATATGTGATGGCTGGCGTTAAGGGCTTTTCGATTTTTAACATTTTGAGGGCCCCCCCCCGGTTGGATCCAAAATATTATGTTTTCTGAAAATGATTTTTCTCTTTTGAGCGGTTTGTTATAGAAACGTAAATTTGATATTTGATATTTTTTTTTTTTTTTTTTTAAGTTGATTAAGATATTTTTTTCTATTAATGAGTACAACACTAACGTGTACACCTGATCATATTGATCCACTAGTCGTAATTGAGTGAGATCTAAAGTTTAGTAAACCACTAGTTCATTTGTTCTCTTTTCAGTGTCAAGATTGCAATAAGTGTTTCTCTCTCAAATCAAGTCTCCAGATTCATCAGTACACTCATTCTGGGGTAAAACATTGGACGTGCCACGCATGTCCAGAACCAAAACATTTTAGTTATCAATCAACGCTGAGGAAACATCAAAAGTAAGTCAGGCGGTAGAAAGTTCACCCAATGCTCTTTGCTGTCTCCATATTCGAGATCAAAGTTTAACATTTAACCTACCTAAGATCTTTGTGATTTTAAGTTGGTAAGTTTTTTTAGAATAATACTTCAACAGTGGTACCATCGTGTCCGATGGTACCAGATATATGAGACAGCAGCTCTAAATAAGACCATCATCATAAGCCCTGTGGCTGGTATGCAACAATTCGCCATGAGTTGTTGATACTTGAGAATCCTTACGGATAATGTGCTAGTTTCTCCTTGCTTTCTGCATGGGTAATGGAAAATATATCGTTTCCCACCCTTCCTTTAGGCGGCTTTTACGACTAGCAAGGACTTGGTTGCCGTGGAAGTATTCTTTTCAAATCCCCCTATCCATAGGGGACATAGGAAGGATATAATGCAGTAGCTTCTCCTTGCTTTCTGCATGAGTGGTGGAAAGGATATCATTTCCGACCCTGCCCTTAGTCGCCTTTTATGACTGGCATGGACCTCCAAGGGACTCAAGTCCCTTGGAAGTATTCTTTTTAAGTCCCCCTATCCACAGGGGACTATTAAGTAGTGCTTATTTTGAATCCAACACCGAGCTTTTTTTTTTCTTTTTCTTTTTTTTCCAGACAACACCATGAACACATTCTGCCATCTTGTAGATATTGTTCCTTAACATTTTCAACAGAATTTCAACGTAAGAAACATATGACTATCATGCACCCAAAACTGACTAATTCTACATCGAATACCAACACCGCACTCACAGGACAAACAGATTCTAAGGGTAACGGTGCCGTTCAAATTGAACCCGTCAAATGTAAGTTGCAGGGCCGTACCCAAGATTTTTTTTGGGGGGGGCCGAAGTATTGACAGCCAAGCCAGGACTNTTTTTTTTTTTTTTTTTTTTTTTTTTTTTTTTTTTTTTTTTTTTTTATATTATAGGTCACGTGTAAAGTAGAGTATTGAAATTTCGGGCGGTCTGGACCTGCCGGACCCCCCGAATAGAGAAAAATTTATGGAAATTTTTCTGTATTCGGGGTAGGGCCTTGGTAAGTTGCAAGTGAGAGACGATTTTTTTGTTCTTCACCTGAAGAAAACCTATCCATCGCGGAAAGGGAAGGGTTAGGTACACATTATGCTACTTTGAGGATGCCGAGCATGTTGATAATCCCGGCCCCCTCCCATGTCCTCCAACAGTGGTACATATCTCAAATTTATGAGATCGAAAATCCATGGGTTGGGTTTGAATTCGCACCCTACTGTTTACCAATCAGAGAGTCTTACCACTACACAACCAACCTTTGGTTTCGGGATTCATTCCTTGAGAGTTGAAAAAAAAAATATTGGGGTTCATCATATTAAATGAAAGTGTTTGTTTGTTCGGCATTTTTTTGTCATAAGGTTTTAATAGAGAAAAATGTATGGAAATGGATCTCTTCCCCCCCCCCTCCCCCAACCATAGGCTGGGACCTCAGAAAAATGAAGGTCGAAGGGGTGTTGATGGCCCTTGGCTGAAGCCACTGATGCAGCTCCAGGTCGTCCCGGTACGTAGAACCGGCCATTGTGAGGACGTTCAGGAGAGCCGAACATCCATGCAACCAGATCATTAGGAAACCAACTCCACTCAGATCGATTCGAAAGCAACTAGTTGGGTCTCCAGAACTAATGTCTGGCGTGCAGTCCTCTGGAGACCTGAGTCCAGAACAATATAAGTCAGGGGTCATACTCATCCACAATAATGCCGTCCACCAAGCAATCAGGAGTTTTAAGCCCAACAGGGTACTCAACTCACATCCGCCAGAGGTTAGCCCTGAGGAAGTCAGGTTGCCCAGTTCAACGAGATGCACACTGGCACAGCTCAGATCTGGATGGTGCAGAATACTCAATTCTTACTTAAACAAATTGGATCCCGCCATACATGATACATGCCCGAAATGCGGCATTGGACCCCACACTGTGCAGCATCTCTTTTCCTGCCCTACCTCCCCAACAACTCTATCCCCCATCGACCTATGGATGAGGCCCAGAGATGCAGCAATTCACTTGGAGCTTTCAGTTGAAGAGACTGATGAAGGTGGCCGACGATGAAGGATCGCTACAACAACAACAACAACCTCAGAAAAATTATCAAAACTCAAACCGTTTTTTAGTTATAGCTTTTAGCTATAATTTTTTTACCTAAATAATATTACTAATCTAGCAATTTTTAAGTAGGTACGAGAGTAATATTAGTTTGTAGTATGAAATGTGTAATATAATTTGATCAACTCAAACCAAGAAAGTTAAATATGGTTGAAAAAAAAATAATGAAAATTTTAAATTGAATCTTTGAAAAGCACGGGGTACACATGCTAGTTTCACAATAAACGACAAACTAATATTACTCCCGCACTTGTAATTTGTATTTTTCGTTATAAAAATTACAAGACATTAATCACGTATTAAACTACAAACTAATATTACTCTCGTACTTGTGATTTGTACAATTTTGTTATACAAATTGCTAGACTAGTAATATCAATTTACGTATTAAATTTTATTGTGAAAAAATTGGTCTCAGGTTAATGTTTTTGTTCAATAAATTAAGAGTAACATAATCGTTTCCTATGATGACCAGATGTATGAGAACGCATTTCTACAGAAGTTGTTGTTTACTGCTACAGTTTTAATTAGCATCATACATCTAATAATTGGCATGTGCTCCCAGAGCGATGTCAATCACTGCAATATAGTTACGTCAGTAACATAATAATATTCCAGAGTTGTCTTCTATGTTGGTGGACTCGGCCCGTGAGTATGTCACCCTCAAGTATGACAATAGCTAATAAGAGCTAACACTCATCGTGACATATTGTTGCTCTATCTATCTTTTGTCTTCTTTATTTACAGATACCAAATCTACACTAATCCATAATGTATCAACCAATCATACACTCAATACAGATCAACATATAACATACATCACTAACCTAAATGAACTCAACAACATTGACCAATCACTACTGATGAATGAAAAGAATCTTACCTATACTACTCACAATGGAGACGAATCTACTTTTGGTATATATCTAGTAGACGCGGGCAATACTGTCAATGAACAAACAGCACATTACATACGAATAGACAAAAATGATTTATTACTATCTTCAAATTGTACGGAAACACCACAGAAAAATGTAAACATTTTAATTAATAGTACTGATTTTACGGAAACACCACAGAAAAATGTAAACATTTTAATTAATAGTACTGAAAAAAATATGCTTCCCACAAATCGTACGGAATTATTGCAGAAAAATGGAATTAATAAAATAAATAGTACGACAAATAATGATATAAGTACAAAAAGTTCGAGCTTATCTAATGTAAATAATAATAATAGTACGGAAATTTCTCAAAATTTGACCCATATTCATGCAAATAGTTTTAAAATATCTCAAATTAGTACCGAAACTATATTATTGAATAATACGGAAATGTCAAAAAACACTAGGAGTACAGAAATAATTGAAAGTAATGATACTGAAAATAGTATAGGAAATATTCATAGTCACGTTTTAATGAATCAAAAATCAATTCAAAATAAAAATGCAAAACGAACGCATCAACAAATTGGAGAAATAGAAATGACCTTTGTAAATAGAAATAACAATAAAACATCCATTGGAAAAATTATAGAAGACAATGAAAGGAAAAGTAACCACTTACAGATTAGTGAAACGCATAATCAAATATATAGCTTTGTAAGTGATATTAATGATGTGATAGATGGAAAAAATATGGAAGATCTAGTAAGAAATCGTAACATCCAGAAAATTTCTGGGAAAAATATTGAAAACAATTTGGGAATAAATAACCGACAGATTAGTGAAACACATAGTGATCAAATATACACATTTTTAAACAGCAATAATAAACTATCCACTGAGAAAAATATGAAAGATTTTGTCAAAAATCGTAACAAACATATTAGTGGTGATACAAATATTGAAGAAAACATCAGAGTAAATAAAAGGAAAATTAGTGAAACTAATAGTGATCAAATCTTTTTAAAAAGGAATAATCATAATAAAAATAGAATTAATAAAAAGTTCAGTTCATATATGAAAGGTGAAAATAAATCTACCAATTTGTTAAAAACAGACAATGATAAAATAGTTTTGGAAGATAATAATGAAAATAATCAAAGCTTGGAAATAAATCCTTATCCTATTATTCTAGAAAAGTATAATGCTAGCATTGATAACGTTATTGGAAATAATGAAATCGTTAAACATTTTAAACCAAACAATAGTCAAATCATAGAAAGATCTCTTTCAATTGTAGATCAGATTCCTATCAAATCAAAACAATTCAATAGTGATTTGAAAATTAGAAATAATAAATTAAAAGAAATGATTGAAAGACCAATCATTATTGGTAATGAACAAATTTCTAATAGGGAAAATAATCAATTTGTAAAGAAAACTAGTAATGTTCGCATGGAACACAAGGCATATGTTGATAATGTTGAAGTTGTTAATACGGAAATTATAGTACACAATACAAACAATCATGGAAAGAATAAGGAAATTTTAAATAAAAGAAATGTACTTGATATTACGAATACACATGATACGGAAATAGTAAATGATCATATTATAATACAAAATACGGACACGCGTGGAAGAAATACGGAAACTTTAAAAGAAAAAAATGTAGTTGATAATACGAACACACATGGAAGAAATACGGATATTTTAAGTGATGAAATTACTATTCATAACACGAACACGCTTGGGAGAAATACGGACATTTTAAGTGATGAAGTTACCATACATAACACGAACACGCTTGGAAGAAATACGGAAATTTTAAGTGATGAAATTACAATACATAATACGAGTACACACGAAAAAGTTACGGGAATTTTAAATGAAAAAATTGTAGTTAATAATACGAACACACACGGCATGTGTGTGAATGAAGATGTTTCTAGCAATAAATATGATTTGCTGAGTGGACAAGATTGTCAAGATGGGGAAACACAACATCACCACCAAGAGGAGCACCATTTCAATGAAGTTGAGAGATGTAGTGTTATACAAAATAATAATAATCTGTCCAAGAAGTTTGATGATGTTTTTTCCAATGATGAAATCAAAAAGTTTCTTATGAACAATGTTGATGAGAGTGTATTCATTGGTATTTATGATGATCGGCTGACACTAAAAGTAAGTAAAAAAATTTTTTGGGTGTAATTATGCCGCAATTCTTAGATACGTGGGCGGTTCCAAAAGTTTGTGGCCTAACGTAGATGTAGAAGAAAACCCCATTGTGTCTTATTTTTTGTCTTATTTATTTTTATTCGTCTCATTTTTGGGTTGTTGGTGTAGTGGTAAGACGACCTGACTGGTCAACAGTAGGACGTGGGTTCAAACCTAGCCAATCCATGGAATTTTATCCTCATGAATTTGATATATTTACCACATAATAATAGCATCCAAAAAACTGCCCGTGTCAAGGGACTCTTCAGTCCTATTCGGGCAGTATAAATAGGTAAGGACTATTATTTTTCAATATAATCTCCCTTGACTTCAATTGACTATTTACATCTTTTGGGTAACATAATTATAATATTTGGATAATTTTACCACATATTTTAGAAAATGTAAGACATATTATACGTGGCCCGACCAAATCTTTGTTGGTCGAGACACGAACTTTTAGGATGTCTGGGAAATGTACAATTGATTTTTTAATCTTTGGAATATACTGCAAATTCTTGCAATGTGACTCATAGGTTTATTATTTTACACACCAAATTTCAAATCTCTAGCACTTACCATTCTCTTTTTAGACATGATGAACGTATCTCTTTAACATCGACGGTCATTTGGAATAGTTATTTTACCTGCCTTGGAAACTTTCAAATGAGCTACCAAAATTGACCTCATCCAATCTGTGTTGGCGGGATGTCGGTAATAGTCAGTATCATGAGAGTTGTACTCTCATGATCAGACCCAGGGCGGTCACCTATCAAGTATGAACTTTGCTAGACGTTAATTTCAATAATCTAATAGAAACTATTCACGCTTACTAAGAATAATTTCTAGCAGCTTACTAAGCTGATACTTTACGCTTACTAAGCATAATTTCTAACAGCTTAACACTTTCTGTTGTTGTTGCTAACATCAAATTCATATCACTCCGTGTCTAGACCAAGAGTTCCCAAACTTTTGGTACCGCGCCCCCTTTTCTTGAAATGAAAGCCTCCGACGCCCCCTCCCCTTTACATTATAAATTATGAATGGGTATGGGTGTTGCTAAATGCTATCTCATTCAAATTGCTGAATACTATCTCATTCAAAATGCTAACGTGTTACTAAATGCTATCTCATTCAAAACGCTAATGTTTTGCTCAATGCTATCTCATTTAAAATGCTAATGTGTTGCTGAATGCTATCTCATTTAAAATTCTAATGTGTTGCTAAATGCTATCTCATTCAAATTTTATAAAGATCATGTTCAATAAAATTACCTTTGTAAAAAAAAAAAAATGTGTACATATATTTTAACTAAATGATAATAATTCAACTGGTCTCGTGCCCCCTGGGCTTGCCATTACGCCCCCCAGTTTGGGAACCTCTGGTCTAGACCAATAAAAACAATCACTCCAATACATTTCGTCCATAAACGTGAAGGTACCAGGTTGGTAGTATTGGACAGACAGTTGAACAGGTGACAAACATCATAGACTGTGCTTCTGCATGAAGGACATAGGTCATCAAGATAAGGGTCAAATCTGGTAATGTAGTTCTAAGTAGACGACACCATCCAGAACAAAGTTAGGCCAGGGTAATCCTGGTCGACCTCGGGAGTAACTTTTCGGACTTATCAATATCTGGATGCTAGTTGGTGCCAAGAACACGATTTGGAGCATATTGTTCAGAGATTTGGCGCACAGTCTGTGTGCAGTGCACCAACCGTTACAAATATTTCCCTTGACGGAGGTCTGATTATGTCACTTTCTTTTCGCTGTGTTTGCAGGAAAAATTAAAATCCAGCTTACAGCAACCTACCTTTAATACTCACGTTATTCGAACTGTTCTTAACGATGGCACCATCATCACGCCATCGCAGTCCGACATCAAACTCAGTCAACCCTCTAGACGTTCACCAAATGTGGCCACCAAACCAGTAAAGCAATCATCGGTTGAATCATTCTGCACAATCCAACCAAAGAGTCAAAGTAATTTACTGGGACTTCCTCCCTACTATGAGTAAGTCATTGTACTACTAAGTAGAGTATCTTTGTGGTAAGTCATTGAACAATTTTGTACAATCCAAGAGTCAAAGTAATTTACTGGGACTTCCTCCCTACTATGAGTATGAAAAATTCATTGTAATTGGATAATGAAATAGATATTGGGAAAATCTTACAATGCTGCAGTGAGCCCCAAAGTTGTGACAAAATAACACAACAGAATTTTTACTTTCCTTATCGTATAAAAAGGAAAGTATTGTAATGGGCTGAAATTTTCGATGTCGAGTTTTCAATGCCAAAACACGTTTTGGGGTCCACAGAGCCCAAATCTCGAGTTTCAGCCATTGCTCCGTGTGTGTGTATCTGTCTGTCTGTGAACAAGATATCTCAAGAACGGCAAGTGCTAAAGAGTTGAAATTTGGTATGTATGCCAGTTTTATGCCGCTTTTTAGCGGTTTTCGCATATACTGTTTAAACTGAGAACGGAAATAGCTAGAACTTGAAATTTGGTGGCAATTCATATCAATTTCATACAAGAAATTGAAAAATACAACTTAGGTTGAAGTGTAATATATTGTTTTGCCGCTAATTAGCGGTTGAAGGCCGCTTTTTGGCGGTTCCGCCTAAAACCAGAATGGAAAGAGCTAGGTAGAACTTGAAATTTGGTGCCAATTCATATCTATTTCATATAAGAAATTGGAGAATACAACTTAGGTTGAAGTGTAATATATTGTTGGCCGCTAATTAGCGAAACGTGTTTCGACATGGAAAATTTCAGCCCATTGCAATACTTTCTTCTTTTTCTATAGATAAGGAAAGTCGTGTGATGTTCACACCAGATTTTTTATAATATTAAACCAAAATGTTTTCAACCAAAATATTTTGCTTTATTTTTTTTCAGTTGCCCATATCCCAAGTGTGACCGAATATTGGCTTCCGAGTTTGATTTGAGAACACACGGACTGACTCACGCGAACGATCCACTTATTTATTACAAATGTAATCAATGCTCGCAACTGTTCAGTCGTGAAGCTGACCACAAGGTTCATCAACTAACTCACGAGAAGTATGTTTGTACTTCGTGTGTTCTCGTTTTTGAATCGGAAGCTCAAGAGAAGGTAAGTTTTGTACAAAGATGTTTTTTATTCGTTATTACTGGCGGTTTCGCCCGTGCTTTGCTACGATTCTTATATTGTTATTTTTGTTTTTCAAGGACAATGGAATTCGGGGGGGGGGGGGNNNNGGGGGGGGGGGGTGAGAACCATGTGTTTGTGAGAACCCTGTATATTGCAACCTTTAAGAAACCAAGATTTAAACGTTTCACTAGGGGCCTTAGAGGCACGGTCATTTTGACTTTTAGTATTTTCTAAATTTTATTTTGTCCGTTCCCAGTTTCGAACTCGTAACTCTGGAATGACTGGCCATATCTTTGTAGAAAATGTCCTAAAATAAGGACTAAACGGCCACCTAAAACTTTCTCGCGTTGAGTTGATATGTTGTAAAATTTAAGATATCGGACCGTGACTGTCCGATTTTGGTGAATAAATTAGAAATTTGGCGCGTAACTCGAAAACGGCTTGACATGTTTTAGTTCTGATAATTTCCCTGGTGTTGTAGACCATGATTTTGGGGGTCCATTCCATGAACTTATAAAACGACCTTAATAAAATTTGATTTGTATTTGATTTCAGTTACATTTACTGAGGGAACATTGTGATGAGTTTATTGATTTTGCAACATACTATAATAAACAGATGGAAATCAAATCTAATAATACTGCTACCAATAGTGACACTTCTGAGTGAGTAAATGAATTGATTTATTAGTAGTGGCAGTTGCACCCAAGTATGTCGAATCACTAGTTCCTGCAAATTAAAGGTTCCGAATGTCCTCAGGTGGTGGGTTCTACGTACCAGGCAACCCAAACACTCAAAAGTGTTTGATCAAAGACCATGCAACAAAAGACAATTTTACCAATATCATTGATTTTAGTCTTCTTTGGCTGTTGTTGTTGTTAACGTTCTTAACGACTCTCACTGTGTCCCCAGGCCAAGAAAGGCGGCCTCTCCAACAGGATCTGTCCATAGTGCTGACGGCTCTAGATTAGTTGGGTTTGATGGATAGTTGAATGATGGATAGTTGCTGGCTGCTCTAGACGACAACGATCAGATACTTCAGGGTTTAGCAAGGATTTATATACCAACTCTTTGAGGAAGTATCTGGAGCAGTCAGCTGGGTCCAACGGAGGAAAAACACAGTGAGTTGTCGTCGGAACGGTGTTGATGGTCTTTGGCCGTGCCCGAGGGCACGGGTAGCCCCGGTACGAAGAACCAACCATCTTGGGGACAAGACAATTTTACCAATATCATTGATTTTAGTCTTCTTTGGCTCAT
>CM022876.1:24807140-24820336 GCA_012654025.1 Pachypsylla venusta | reverse complement strand
CACCTAAAATGTCTTCTTCTTTTTTTTTTAGATCTCCCAAGATTACCAAAACGGCCATCTCCTCATCAGCCAACGCTCTGTCATGTTTTACATGCGAAGCTCAATTCGCTGATCGCCATTTTCTTCAAGAACATATTTCTCTATCACATTCCAAACCAAAGAAACGGAAAGTAAACCGAATTCGTTTACAAAACGTTCAAACATTGACTGAAGAAGAATCAAACTTAATATTAAAACAAGAGCCGCATACTATATCTGAAAAAATATTAGTTGATGTAACTAAAGAATATCATGCGCCGCCTATTGTGGTAAGTTTGAATGACTTGGTCTCTGCCCCCGTCTCGAATGTAAATAGCCGCAAACTATATTTGAAAAAATATTAGTTGATGTAACTAAAGAATATCATGCGCCGCCTATTGTGGTAAGTTTGAATTACAGTAGAACCTCGATTATTTCAACTAATTGGGACCGAGGGTAGGTGAAAGAATCAAGGTTATGTATAAAAGTTGAAATAATCGAGGTTTCGTGTAAAACAATGAAAATAGGGCAAAATTTAGATATGCACTAAAGGCTGAAATGGGTATTAAATTTGTTTCTCCACAAAGGCATCAGCAGAACAAGTGTCGGCAGTCATTTTTTCACCCTGGATATCAAACTGTCGAGATTTGAATTTTTTTCAACCATCCTTGGCTAGCGGCAAATTCTGAATCACCTCCCAACTTTCCATTGAAATTCAGAGCCGTTTTACACAAGGGGCCGCTGACCCCCCCCCCTGACTAGTCTACTCCAATCGTACGCGTGTCGCTACCTCTTCAGTTTTGCTTCCAGTTCAGTGGTGGAAAAAAAAATATATATACCGATATTATAGTTGAAGTAATAAAGATTCTACCTTGGTCTCTGCTCTCGTCTCGAATCTGAATAGGGGTTGTGTGTTCTAATACCACATTCAAACGGTAGCAGATGGCGAAAAATTGATGGCAATGGACCCCCAAACTAAGAAAATGTCTAACCGTTTTCGAATTTTTTATTTATTTATTTAATTATTTTTAGAATACAATTTACTTCCTTCTAATCCTAAGCTAGAAGCCAGGTATGCTTCTAAGATTAGAGGTTTACAATATTAGTTACAAATTATAATGAAAACTCAATAATAACAAATTTTAAATAATAACTAGCTGTTTTCCCGTGCTTCGCTACGGTTACAAAATTCAACAACTCAATTTTAGATTTTTGGTGGAACCGACCCCCAGAGTGAACACGGCTCCTATTTAGAAAATTCAATATTTTACTCAAAGATATTACTTTTTGCACTGCGGAACACCTTCGTATAAAATTTCAGCTTTCTCGCTTATCCCGAAGTGATACTTCTTAACTATGGGTTTTTGGTGGAACCGACTCCCAGAGTAGAAAAATCCAGAGTCAATAGCAAAGTATAATAATGAACTCATCTACTTATTGGGACAGTTTTTTTTTCAACTTTCTCTTCTTCTTCTTCCTTTTTTAGGAACCAAAATCTCGTCGTTTAGGTAAATTTGATCAATATCCAAATGTGGTCCATGCGAACAAATGTAAATCTTGTACGAGAAGTTTCAAAAAACCGTCCGATCTTGTTCGTCATGAACGAACGCATACCGGCGAGAGACCATTCGAATGTGACATATGTATGAAGAAATTTTCAATTAAATCAACAATGATCTCACATAGAAATGTTCACACTCGTGAAAAACAATGGACGTGTCATATTTGTAAACATCAGTTTGCAGCAAAAGCAAGTTTAAAATGTCACATGAGACTTCATACGGGTAAGTTGAGGCCAATGAAAGTAAAGGTGGTAGCAAACTATTTGTCATGAATCCAAAATTTTGCCACAATTTATTTCAAAGAAAGAAACCCCGTCTCGAATGACCAATAGATGTTAAAGAAACGTTAAGAAGCCAAAAAAAAAAAAAAAAAAAAAAAAAAAAAAAAAAAAAAAAAAAAAAAAACTTTAGGACACTTGGTAGAACTATCAAATACGAGAAATGAAAATGACTAAAAAACACTTGACTTTATGTTCTACAATTTAATATATTATTCGATACGCGTATTTCAGATTTTACTCAATTATTTGAGTCAAAATTTTATACATTTGTAGAATTGTGGGTATATATTTGTGCCTTTATTACACTATTTGATGGGACTTTCAAACACAATTATTGTCTTTCTAATTTTGTTGTATTCTATACCATAACAACATTTGATATTTTCCGTTTTACCAATATGATTTCTGATAATTGAGGACTTGTGTGTCCACGGACGCCTCAGAAATATTTTTTAAAGGTAAGATTAATGAAATAGTTCTCAAAAACGATCAAACGTTTAAACCCTATCAGACTATTTGACAAATTTTCGTCACTTATGTGTTTGATATCAAAGCAATCAGACAGCGAATTTAATCAAATATAATTGCCCATCACACTGTTTGGAACTGTTTGAAGTCGAAAAAATGACAAAATTTGGAATCATGACAAATAGTGTGATACCTCAAGGAAATAGATGTTGAGATGGTTAGTTCTACGTACCAGGCAAACCCAAGCACTCAAAGGTGTATTAAGAGAGTAAGGGAAGAGCAATCTATAAAATTACTACTGTCAAGCTTGATCCCGATTCGGAACAGTAATTTAGGGTATCCCCAAAGAAACTTGAAATCATTTTAAACTTAGACACGTATACTAGAGCTCATATAAAGGCCACTTTGCTTAATAAACATTGGTCCAAAAATGCACCTGTAGGGTTTCCGTATCGAAAGAAGAATGTCGATTATGATATTATCGAAAGCAAGTACCTTAATAGTTTTTGTTTCGATACCGATATTTTTTATCGATACTATCGAAATCTTAATATCGATAACATCCCTAAAATGCACCCCCTCCGCGCCCAAAACTCGGAATCGGTAAGTGCTATTGGAGCGGGGTAAAAATAACGATTTCAATTATTAAATTTGTACTTTCTTTTGAAAAAGGGTTCATTATCCTACTATGCACAGAGACAACATTATGATGTTTCTCAAGGGATTAAAGGAGCATCCACACTAAACAGTGAAAGTGTCAGTGACAGTGCTCTCACATTGATTTTATTAACACCCGTCAGTGTTTTCTCCGTGATGTGAATGCTCCTTAAAACGCCATATTTTTTGTCTTTGTGTACTTCATAAAAAGCGAGGCCTAATATTAATTTTTTATTAGTAATTTTTTGTAGGGAATTAGAATGAATCAATATTCTAGGTGTTGAATTCCACTTTATATTGATGAGAAAAGCGTTTTTTCTGTTGTAAAATTATTGTAAATTATGAGAACTCACTTTGAATTAGGCTTATTAAAAAAAGAAAATATTTCTCGTTCGATGTTCCAAGATAGCTTGTCCGGATCATTTCATTAGCTTCGTTTACAAACGATTCACTCCATTGCGCAGACGTGTGATTTCATCAGATGATCAGGTCGCGTTTACATTCGCGATGTCGTCACATATACAAAGGGGGGACCAAACACTAGGAATGTGTCATTGATATAGAAACACGTCAAATGCCTGTCGTATTTATTATTTCAATGCCGAGGCATCAAAAGTGTTGACCGGTTGGGTCAACTAATTATAAGTTTGACCCCATAGGTTGTTATAAGTTTACCGAAAACTTATTGATTTTCATCCCTTATTTTTTTTTTTTAGGTTCCAAACCATTTATTTGTCCTATTCGAGAATGTGGTAAACAATTTCGAACATCTGGGAATTGTAAATCTCATGTAATTAGTACACATGGCCATTATGACGTCACGTCAAATCAAATAGTGCCTCCAATTGAACCGTATAACTCCACGTCATCTTCTCAATTAAATATTAATAGAGATGAAAATCATTTAAGAACTATGATTCCCATTGAGATATGTTTGTCGTGTCAAGTTTGTGATAAAATATTTGTTAATATAAAATCATATGAAAAACATATGGAACATTGTTGTGAAGTTAACAACAGTGGACAAGACTTTGATGATGAAATTAGCAATCCAAATGAACAATTTGTTGGTGAAGTTAGCGATTCAAATGAAAAGTTTCATGATAATGAAATCGACAACAGTGGACAAGAATTTAATGATGCAATTAGCAATCAAAATGAACAAGCTGACAGTGAAGTCAGTGATCAACAACAGTTTGATGGTGAAATTAGCAATGAAAATGAATTTAATGATGAAATCAGCAATCAAATTGAAGTTAGCAATCAAAAGGAACAATTAGATGTTGAAGGTTGCAACCAACAACAATTTGATGAGGAAGTTAGCAACCAACCAGACCAATTTAATGATGAAGTTAGAAACATATCGGATTCACAAAACTCTTTGGCTCAGATTTCTCTCGATAATAGTTCAATTAAAAATGACAATCAAGGTAAAATTCCCATTATAGTTGTGCCAACTGAAGATAATAATTCTAAATCTTTGGCTGATAGTAATTATCAGTCGGAACAGTTCGTATTAAATCGTTTATTAAGTTCGGATCTAATAATTATCAATCGGAACAGTTCGTATTAAATCGTTTATTAGGTTTGGATCTATTAATTATTAATCGGAATAGTTCGCATTAAATCGTTCGGTTCCAGACAGATACTATTGATTTTTTTTTAGAGCAAGTTACAAACTTAAAATGTGGTTAATATAATTTAAAAAGTCTTTTTAAACGTTTTAGGAGTGGGAGATTTATTAATTCATTTTAATTTTAATTTATTTTGAAAAAAACCTTTTCTTCCGTATTTATTGAACTATTTGAATATATTGAACTGAAGCAGACATAGTTTTTTTTTTTATTGAAACCTAACCGAATTTGCTGACAACAGGGGGAGACGAGGATGGGAATCTTCAAAAGATACACCCCACTCCTCGACCGGAAGATATTTGTTTAGCCACAGCCAGACAAAGATCCCAGCCGAGTGGCGTGGAGGTTATGTTGGACTCAATCTCTAACTAAAGGTGGGGTTGAGACCCCTCCGATTGCTTAACAACTAAACCCACCCTCCCCTCTCTGACCCATTGCCAGCTATATGATAGCAATCTGTCCCGGCACTGCATGAATGTGCTATTCATCAGGACAGTTGCTTCCTTTTCATATAATAGTAATTGTAGTATCGATTTCTCCCGCATGCCTCGATTAAACTTGTTCTCATAAGAACTCTTACACCATTCGGAAAAAAATTAAATTAAATCGTAGTGATTTTTTTTATTATTTATTTATTTTTTCATGTTACCTAACCTGTTAAATAAACAAAAACAAAAAAATTTCTGCATATTTAAAAAAATTCGAATAAACATTTGATTTCTCCAAAGTTTCGTCAATTTTCAAGCAATAAAATTGTGAATTAACCATTTAAAAGTGAGTTTTCTCTTATTTCCCACATTTAATCGAGAAAATTAACCTTCTACTTTCAATTAATCATATTTTAAGTTAGGTTAGTTGCTCAGAAAAAAATGAATAGTATCTGTCTGCTCCCTATCGTTCATTAGTTTCTGATCTAATATTGAATCTGAATGCAGTTCAGCTCCCCTTGGTTTTTTTAATTAAGAAATTTCCAGGATATTGGATATAGAATGTGTGTTTGTTAATGGCAAACGTATCTTTTTTTTAGTACAGTCATATTTAAAACTAGAATCGCCAAGCTGGTGAGGTCAAAACATAGGGGGAATTTCTGGATTTTGAGGGTATGTTTGTGCATGACAAATGTGTCTTTTTTGATACAGTTATATTTATCCCTAAAATCGGCAGTCTGGTCCGGTCAGAACATGTGCGGGGGGTCTACCCAACTATAGGTCATTTACTAAATGACCTATAGTTCAGTAGAGGCGGTGGATTCGTAAAGGTGCGTACACATATGCACGCCGCGGCACGAACGCGGCAATCGCATGGCAATGTTTGTCAGATTAGAACGTGTTTTTACTGTGCTTGCGAGCACAACACGCGGCAAAATGTTATCTGTTCGTTGAAAATTTATATTCGCCGAACTGTTCGACGAATCTGTGTTCCCAAGAATTTCCACAAACACAAAGCAGTGGTGGTGGTGCCGTTGTTGTTGCAAAAAAATGCTGAAGTTAATGCTAGACCTTACTTCGTTCGAGAAGTTTAGTGGTGTAAAAAATCCAATAGATAAAGAAAAGAAAACTACTGAAGGTAATGCCAGACCTTACTTCGTTCGAGAGTTATAGTGGGACAAAAAATCCAATAGACAAAGAAAAGAAAACTGCTGAAGTTAATGCTAGACCTTACTTCGTTCGAGAGCTATAGTGGTGCAAAAAATCCAATAGATAAAGAAAAGAAAACTGCTGAAGTTAATGCTAGACCTTACTTCGTTCGAGAGTTATAGTGGGACAAAAAATCCAATAAACAAAGAAAAGAAAACTGCTGAAGTTAATGCTAGACCTTACTTCGTTCGAGAGTTATAGTGGTGCAAAAAATCCAAAAGAAAAATGATGAAGTTAATAACCTTACTTCGAGCACTCACAAGTTTCAAGAAAATGAATAAATAAATAACTCATGTTCGCAGAACAGCGAACAGCGAAAATACACGTCCTTATCTGACGAACAGAGCCACAAACATTTCAAAGTGTTCGTGAAAAAACCCACAGGAGATGGATCGAGTAAATTGCCGCGTGTTGTGCTCGCGCGCACAGTGAAAACACATCGTAATCTGACGAACATGCCGCGCGATTGCCGCGTTCGTGCCGCAGCGCGCACATGTTTACGTACCATTCGCCGAACTGTTCGGCGAACTGTTTGCCGAACTGTTCGTAGGAATAAATTTTCAACGAACAGATAACATTTTGCCGCGTGTTGTGCTCGCGAGCACAGAAAAACACGTCCTAATATATCGAACATTGCCGCAAGATTGCCGCGGCGCGCATATGTGTACGCACCTTATCCAGAAGGCTGTTGGTTCGAAGCCAACTTCATCCCCGCCTTCTGGCTACAATAAATTTAAATAAAGGTCGTAGAGATTATTGCAGTCTCAATAAAAAACACCTATTACTCAGTTTCAGAACATCTTATCAGAAAGAACAGCTGTGCCCTAGATGAATCCCATTTTTTCTGACGTAACGTTGGAGCCGTTGGAGCACTATTCAAAAAGTCCCAGAACATTTTGATGGCCAGCAGTTGTACACATAGAGTATAATTAATAGATCTAAAATAATGATTTGAACTTTAATTACGAGTGATTGTAACTTTAAAAAATATATATCTAATTACAGAGTGTCCGAAAAACATGTAATCCTTCTAACTACTTATACTAGAGCTCAAATAAAAGTCACTTTGCTTGAGAAATTTTTTGGACACCCTGTATATAAAAAAAAATGTCCAAATTTTCTGCACGATTACAATACTTTATCCTCTACAGGAAGAGAAAGTAAAAATATATATTTGTATTTTTTATTTAATTTTCAATTGTTTTTTTCTAGTGTATGGTGTAAAATAACACAACTGTAGTTGATATAATCGGATAGTCATTGGTTTTGTGGCTGAAAAAATATTTGATTATTTAGAAGATCGTAGTGTGTTTAGTAGTTTTTCACCGCTTTGGAGTCACGTTCAAGTTACTGTACAATGAAATTCAGTAATCTTTTTAATTATGACTGAAATAATATTATTGATAAAACGTACCGAGTCGAAAATAACCGTTAATTTCTGTCTGGATCATAGTCCAAATGAAAAATAATTTGAATTGCGGATCAAATAATGTTTGATGATTTAGGTCGGCATATCACAGTCCGATTGCAAAATAACACTTAATTTCTGTCTGAGTCCAAGTACGAATGACGAATCATTTTAATAATCCTTAATTTCTGCCTGAATCCAAGTCGAAATGACAATTGCGGCACAAATAATATTTGAATATTTAGTTGCATTGTGCTGCCACCTAAGCGGATTTAAGCAACATTATTATGACGTCACAATTATTTAATTTTTCAAAGACCTCCTTTCATAAGTAATCTCCTAATACAAAATTTCGATTTTCTAGCTGAAAGAAATAATTTACCAGTGCTGGTGTGTGCTGCCACCTAAGCGGATTTTAAATGAACTAATTGGAATAGCTCAATGATTCAGACAAATACAAATAGTTCTCGTAATATCCGCTTGTGTGGCAGCACTGTACAGTCTTGTTTGGAATACGCGTAGTGGTGAAAAATTTAATATTTGTATTAGGAGAATAGAATCAAAAAGAGTTCTTTTTTTTAATTATTGATGACGTCATTATTAGTACAGGCGAAATGGATTAATATGGAATTCGATGGCACGTGATTATATAGCACAGTCAAAATGGCTTATAATTGACTCATTTAGTTACAACCTAGAGAGGGCTAGTCTCGGGTAGGAATTAAATGTACAAACTAATTGAGAGGGGCTACCTCCGGGTAGGAATATAGGGTCCCAAATAAGGAATTTTAGAGATTAAACATTAATAATGGAAGATCAGTCAATATCCTACTCCAAGGTCTAGAGCTGCTTCCTATGGGTAGGAATTAAGGGTCCCAACTGTGGAAATAATCTATTTCGGAGATTAAATGTTAATAATGAAAGGTCGGCCTATGGTAACTTCCTCAGTATACGCTACCTCTGGGTAGGAATAAAGGGTCCTAAATACAAAAACAATAGCTTTTTTTATATTTACAGGTTAAAAGTTTATAATGTAAGATCGGCTAATAGTCACATCCAAAGTCTAGAGAGTGGCTGCTTTCGGGTAGGAATTAAGGAGTACCAACTATAAAAATAATATATTTCTAAATGTTAATAATGAAAGGTTGGTCTATAGTCACATCCACAGTATAGAGTAGAGAGGCTACCACCGGGCAGGATTTAAGGGTAGAAAATCCCGCATTTGGGACCCTTAATGGAAGATTGGCAAAAAGTCACTTCCACAGTCTAGAGAGAGGCTTCCACCCCAACAATAAGAAATAAGAATAAAAAATATTTCTTTAAAAAAATAATAAATATAATAATATAATATAATAGGTAATCAAAATATTAAAATAATAAATAGACAGTATAATAAATAATAGTTAATAGAGAGTGAGATTAGGTTAATTAATATTATAAATACTTATATTGTAACCAAAAGCGGTTAAGAATGTATACGATAAACTTCATAGGTAGATGGCGTATTTTTAGATATAATAAATTGTAATTTGAGGGGTATTTTTGTTTTATAAAAAATTGTAATATTTAGGGGTATTTTTTAAAAAATATATGGGACCGGTTAAGAAACGTTTTTTCGACCATGCCTCGCCCAAAAACTTATAGGTAAAAAGAAAAAAAATCGAGTTGTTGAACCACGCTCGTCGAGGATGTAGTAGTTTAAAAACATCACCCGTGCTTCCGGATAACCCTCCAATATAAAAACCGATAAATATAATTAAAAAAGCTGTTAGGGTTTCTAGGTGCGCGCTATCGAGAAAAAGAAAAATATGGGTCGGGCTTTTTGCTCATACATGACGTGTGCCAGACTTCAGTAAAATCGGACCAGTGGTTAGACTCCCACTGGTCCGATTCCGTACGTACGTGGAACGTCGGAAATATCAGTTTTTTGGACCCCATGGCTTAAATATTTTCAAACTTCAAAAATGACCAAATATAGTGAAAATATGGTCCAAAAGCAATACGAAATGACATATTTGATCTTTATTTTGCGTTCCCGCCAGAGAATTTTTTAGGTCAAAAAATGACCAAATGTTCTGCACAATTACAATACTTTATCTTCTATAAGAAGAGAAATTAAAAAAAAAAACTTTTAAAATAGTCACTCACAGTAAAACAGCTGCAGTATTGAATATTTTGGCTATATGATGCTAATATTTTGGCTATATGATGCTGTGCACTTGGCGCAGTCCGCCGAGTGCACAATCAGTGTAATACGTTCCGAACCGGATATATACATTTATACTGTCAATCGTGGCCAAACATAAGTCGATATTTTGCTATATCCACCACCAATCACTTTGTAATAGCTCTTAGACAGAAATTTACTTTGGGAACTATAAATTTATTTAACTTGCGGAGAAAATTAAAATTAACTCACACTGCGAGAAGAAATCAGTGTTTAAGTAGTATTTTTACTTGGGAACTAGAAATTTACTTAAATTGCGGAGAAAATTAAAATTAACTCAAACTGCTGAGTTAAGAAACCAGTGTTTAAGTAGTATTTTTACTTGGGAACTAGAAATTTACTTAACTTGCGAAGAAAATTAAAATTAACTCAAACTGCGGAGTTAAGAAACCAGAGGTTAAGTAGTATGTATGAGGAGGTTTGAATGGCAATGGGAATTCGACTTCCTTTTAGCAATTTAAAGTATTTAAAATTAGGAACGGAAACTTAACAAGAAATATAGATTCAGTAACCTGATATGTGACAGTAAATATGGCCTACTATTTCAGTGGCAAAAAAAAATATTTATTTAGTGACCTGCTTTCCTGTTAACCAAATTTGAGAGCCCCATTTTCCAGAGATCAATACGAAGAGCTTAAGACCTTTCCCACAATTGTGCCATCAAACTTCACACGTGATATGATTTTGTTCCTATTTCACTGGCAAACAAGAAATATAGATTTAGTAACCTCCTATGTGACAATAAATATGGCCTACTATTTCACTGGCAAACAAGAAATATAGATTTAGTAACCTGCTGTGACAGTAAATATGGCCTACTATTTCACTGGCAAACAAGAAATATAGATTTAGTGACCTGCTATGTGACAGTAAATATGGCCTACTATTTCACTGGCAAACAAGAAATATAGATTTAGTGACCTGCTATGTGACAGTAAATATGGCCAACTATTTAACTGGTAACGTGGATTACTATTTCATTGACATACCATCGCACTCTTTTCTCCGTAACATGGCCAACTATGTAAAGGGTAACTTAGCCTGTCATTTCACTGACATAGTATTGTACTCTTGTCTTCGTCACAAGGCCAACTATGTAACAGTTAACGTGGCCCAATTGATCACTGATATAACAGTGCAATCTTGTGTTTACAACATGACCGGCTATTCCCTTGGCTTACCATTACAATCTCTTCTTTGTGGCATGGCTATTCGGCCAGCTATAGGAATATGGCCGGCTATTTCACGTGTCAACTATCTTCTTCTTCGCCTGTTAGCTGATAGTGATGTCTTCTCAGGGCAGATAATTTTAAACGTTCTTTTTCAAGGCCGGCTTCTAATTCTAAAACTTTGACTTGCGCCTCCATTTCTAATCGTTTAGCTTGATGTAAAGAAAGACTCGCAATATCCAAATCGTCAGCTAAAACAAATCAAAAAGGACAGTCTGTTAGAAGGACGGTCTGGAGAAAGTTTTATGTGGCCGTTTAGTCCTAAATTTAGAACAGAGTTTGCAAAATTATAACCAGCCATTCAAGAGTTACGAGTTCGAAACCATCAACAGGCAAAATAAAAACATACTAACCATCCGGAGCGGCCATGGCATTAAGCCTTCTGAGGAAACATATAATGCTCATATAGTCTACAATGTACAGGGTAGTCATATAGGCTACAATGTACAAGGTAGTCATTTAGGCTACAATGTAGGTACATACTAATATTTTCGTATGGGACTCTATATAAATATGTGACTGAGAGTGACGAAGAGTTTTGGGATACAATTTCAAAGATACGACGTCTTCATTGAAATGTTACCCTAACTGATTCAACAACCAACTGTAAGCACGTCTTGGTGGTTGCCACAACACTTTCCGTGTCATTCGTTACGTCCTTACTCGCTTTACCTGATTCATCAACCAACTGTATGCACCGTCTTGGTTGTTGCCACAACTCTTCCCGTGGCATTCGTTACGCCCCTACTCGCTTTACTTGATTCATCAACCAACTGTATGCACGTATTGGTCGTTGCCACAACTCTTCCCGTGGCATTCGTTACGCCCCTACTCGCTTTACCTGATTCATCAACCAACTGTATGCACGTCTTGGTCGTTGCCACAACACTTCTCGTGGCATTCGTTACGTCCCTACTCGCTTTACCTGATTCATCAACCAACTGTATGCACCGTCTTGGTCGTTGCCACAACACTTTCCGTGTCATTCGTTACGTCCTTACTCGCTTTACCTGATTCATCAACCAACTGTATGCACCGTCTTGGTCGTTGCCACAACACTTCCCGTGGCATTCGTTACGTCCCTACTCGCTTTACCTGATTCATCAACCAACTGTATGCACGTCTTGGTCGTTGCCACAACACTTCCCGTGGCATTCGTTACGTCCCTACTCGCTTGAGAGAGTGCTGCCAAATTATTACTGCTTCTATCAGCTTTGACTCGACTGGCAACTACTAACTGGGCAGTACTCGCTGCTACGCCATGAGATGCCACAATCAATCGCTCTAATTTACCTTCACCACTAACAACTTGATCAGCGGAAGTTCTGAAAATAAAAATCAATTCTAAGTTTAAAAAGCCTCACGTCAATCCTATGAATCCTTTAAGTTTGTCCGAAAACACTCGTGGCATCTTTTTGGCCATTCATATTCCCGTCCAACCACACTCATACCAATGACATCCATCAACGCCCTCAACATCACTCACAGCAACGAAAATGCCAAGTTCCAGAAAACACAAGTGTATCTTTACACGAAGCAATTCACCAGGTTTTTCACACCGTCAGATATCCGGTTCTAAAAGGGATAGGTCATTGAAATTTTAAACATACATTCCGTAGTATAGTACAATACTATAGGCCAGCTTGTAAAAACGTAACTGTATTTTATGATTCCCCTTAGAAAAAACTGACAAGTGTAATGTCGGTATCACTTTAAGAGAATTGAGACAGAAGAACGTGCAATAATAAATTTAAGTGCGGAATATACAGCAGCAACAATAAACTTGGTCCCAATAATAGATATCACTACTTTCGAAGGCAGAATTTTGGGAGAGTGAGTGGAACTTAGCCTTTTTTCAATGATAATTTTTTTGTGAGATAATAACTTCTAGAAATATTCTTTGTTGCACCATATTTATATAAAATACTAGCTGTTTTACCCGTGCTTCGCTACGGGATACAATAGCTGATAGAATAATGAGGATAAATATGAATGTTCAAATCTGAAGAACAGATTAAAAAATAAATTAACTGCCCAAAAAAATAAAGCGAAAATATAATTGATGAACGCTCCCT
>CM022876.1:24790748-24805549 GCA_012654025.1 Pachypsylla venusta | reverse complement strand
ACGGAGAAACAGTGATGAAAAGGTGATAATATTTGGTGGGCGCGCCCTTTACCCCCGTGGCTGGCGCCCCAGTTGGAATATTAAAAAAGCATTTCTTCTTGCACATCTAGAACATAAAGCGAACCTGCATACCAAATTTCAGCCCCCGGAAATGTACCGTTACGGAGAAACAGTGATGAAAAGTTGACCATCATATGTAAACGCACCCCTTTTTCCCCCGCGGCGGGCGCCCCAATTGGAATATTTAAAAATCCTTTCTTAGTGCGCATCTAAGACCTAAGTGCGACCTACATGCCAAATTTCAGCCTCCTAGGACGTACCAGTGCGGAGAAATCGCGATGAGTGTTAAGTCAGTGTCTTTCTCTTTTATATATATAGATTAAACAATATTAAGAACTCATCTGACATTTATATCAAATATTAAACAATATTAAGAACTCATCTGACTATTGTAATTTTAACCATCGATATTGTTTAACTTCAAATATTAAAATAGCCAACGATCACGTTGAATACACCAGTTCCCGTCAGATCACCGAAGTTGAGCAACGTCGGGTGTGGTCAGTACTTGGATGGGTGACCGCTTGGGAAATTAAAATATTTGAAGTTAAACAATATCGATGGTTGGAGTTAATGTATAATTGCTATTGGTTGGAATCAATACCATCAGCCAATAGTTAATAGGGAATTATCCTAACGGAAAAGATTCAGCTGGAACGTCTATTAAAAATAATTCTAATTCTGGCATTCGACGATACAACCATCTTAAAATATTTTATAAATTATTTCTAAGTGCTGAATTCCAATAAAGACCAATTTGGTAAATTCTAATCGTTGGAAATTTTCAACATTAACATCTTGTTGTTCTTATTTCTATTGCAGTTTTCCTTCACGAGTTGGGGTCTATCTAGAGATTACTATACCGGGATCCCGCCCGAAAATGGCTGAAATACTGATCCCGGGATTTTCGGGATTAACAGTGATAAAACAAAAAGAAACAAAAGCCATAATTTTTTTTATTGAATTTGAAAATGAGGCCCCAATACATCAACCTTGAACGTTACATGAAAGTCGATGTGCTGCAATCTGCCATGCTATAAATTAATGCAAGTCTTAAATCCTTTTCTTCTTTGTGTAGACCGAATGAACCGATAACCGATGTGTTGTTTGTATGACTCATGCGAATTATCCAAAAATAGGTACCTAATAGCCTTTTGGTAAAAACAAAGGAGTTGGTATTTCACTTGTTTCAGTTTCTTTTTATCTTCTGTCTTGTAAAATATGCAAAGACTTAATTTTTAATGTTCTAATATATTCTAACATCTTTTTTGAACGAATTGAACGTAACAACTTGTGTTCGATTTGAATTTAAAATGGACGGTTCTATATCGCACAAAAAAGATTCAGATCCTTCATCCGCTTGGAGTCAGTTTTTAGTGTCCAAAGACGGTAAAAATGCAGTGTAAAAAAATGTGATGCTAATTTGAAAACTCTTGGTGGTACCACAAAAAGACTCCACACACATCTCTCAAGTTAAAAACTTGATTTTATTTTATCTACTTATTATAGTAACTACCAACTTCTACTTGAGTTTTGGAAGGTTCCCAATTTTTTTTTCTAATCCCGGGATTGTGATCGTTCCAGTCCCGAAACTCCGGGATTGTCAAAAAGGTACGGGATCATAATCTCTAGGTCTATCTTGAAAAGGAGTCGACAAAGACTCAGAATCGGATAGACGGGGAACAACCTTTTCCATAGAAAAACCAGCTTCCCATACCAAAATATACCCAACAAAGGACCATCACAAGCTTTTCGGTTATCTCATTATTCCAAACTTGTAAAACTGTTTATAATAGTTGATTTTATTAAGAGGAACATCAAACGCCACAATAACGTCAACTCCTTTGAAAAATCCTTTGCTAATCGTTAAAAAAACACCAACTTACAGCAAATATTTGGCGCTCATTGCTACGGCTTTGGCCGCCGATATCAATCCTTCAGTCCATTGATGATTTCGTTTATAAAATTCTTTACAATTATTTACACTGCCATGAGCAAGTATAATCTCAGCTTGTAATAGACGAGACTTCTGCACCAAAATTCGAATGGCTTTCATTAGCGTTGTACAAGAGTCCAGAATTTTTTCATTTACCTCCAGCTTGATACCAGTGTCGGCTTTACGAGATTGAGTTAACATTTCCTGGGGGGAAAATAAAACGAAAAACAACAATAAATCTTTAAATAACATGTTAACTGCAGCTCTAAATAGGTTCGGTTTGCCGCTGAAGTTTTGGTCCAGTCTTCTTACGGGGGTTGTTCCTGACCTAAAGTTCGTGGCCTGATCTGGATCAATCTATAGTGACCTTTAATCATTATTTTCAATGGTAGCCGGATCTATGTGAATGAAGATCTACAGGAGTTGTTGAGGTCTGGAGTATTGTCCACAACTTTTTGAGCAACTTAGTCCATGTTGACCTGTTTTATCGACGTAAGCTCCACAATGACATGTGTGAGGTACACAAATCGGTGCTTCCAATCTTAAGCCGATTGCTATACGAAGTGATATATCGTCTAAAATACAACCCACATTGGCTATGGGAATGGCATGTAGCCGTGCGCCCGCTTCTTTTGTTCTCCTTGCTTTCTGGATAGGTAATGGAAAGGATATCGTTTTCGACACCGCCCTTAGTCGCCTTTTACGACTGGCATGGACTTGGGTGCCTTGGAAATATTCATTTTAATTGGATTGGAAGAAATTACGCCCTCAGTCGACGTAGATTTGGAGGGTCCATTCTCACCAATTTTTCGATATCTCTTAATGCAGCTTCCTCGATAGCTTTATCCATACTCGCCAATTCCGTCTCTACCAAGTCTCCAATAACTTCTGGATTTTCTCTTCTTTTCTGAGTCACCTACCTCAATTCTTAATGCAGCTTCCTCGATAGCTTTATCCATACTCGCTAATTCCGTCTCTACCAAGTCTCCAATAACTTCTGGATTTTCTCTTCTCTTCTGAGTCACCTACCTCAATTCTTAATGCAGCTTCCTCGATAGCTTTATCCATACTCGCTAATTCCGTCTCTACCAAGTCTCCAATAACTTCTGGATTTTCTCTTCTCTTCTGAGTCACCTACCTCAATTCTTAATGCAGCTTCCTCGATAGCTTTATCCATACTCGCTAATTCCGTCTCTACCAAGTCTCCAATAACTTCTGGATTTTCTCTTCTCTTCTGAGTCACCTACCTCAATTCTTAATGCAGCTTCCTCGATAGCTTTATCCATACTCGCTAATTCCGTCTCTACCAAGTCTCCAATAACTTCTGGATTTTCTCTTCTCTTCTGAGTCACCTACCTCAATTCTTAATGCAGCTTCCTCGATAGCTTTATCCATACTCGCTAATTCCGTCTCTACCAAGTCTCCAATAACTTCTGGATTTTCTCTTCTCTTCTGAGTCACCTACCTCAATTCTTAATGCAGCTTCCTCGATAGCTTTATCCATACTCGCTAATTCCGTCTCTACCAAGTCTCCAATAACTTCTGGATTTTCTCTTCTCTTCTGAGTCACCTACCTCAATTCTTAATGCAGCTTCCTCGATAGCTTTATCCATACTCGCTAATTCCGTCTCTACCAAGTCTCCAATAACTTCTGGATTTTCTCTTCTCTTCTGAGTCACCTACCTCAATTCTTAATGCAGCTTCCTCGATAGCTTTATCCATACTCGCTAATTCCGTCTCTACCAAGTCTCCAATAACTTCTGGATTTTCTCTTCTCTTCTGAGTCACCTACCTCAATTCTTAATGCAGCTTCCTCGATAGCTTTATCCATACTCGCTAATTCCGTCTCTACCAAGTCTCCAATAACTTCTGGATTTTCTCTTCTCTTCTGAGTCACCTACCTCAATTCTTAATGCAGCTTCCTCGATAGCTTTATCCATACTCGCTAATTCCGTCTCTACCAAGTCTCCAATAACTTCTGGATTTTCTCTTCTCTTCTGAGTCACCTACCTCAATTCTTAATGCAGCTTCCTCGATAGCTTTATCCATACTCGCTAATTCCGTCTCTACCAAGTCTCCAATAACTTCTGGATTTTCTCTTCTCTTCTGAGTCACCTACCTCAATTCTTAATGCAGCTTCCTCGATAGCTTTATCCATACTCGCTAATTCCGTCTCTACCAAGTCTCCAATAACTTCTGGATTTTCTCTTCTCTTCTGAGTCACCTACCTCAATTCTTAATGCAGCTTCCTCGATAGCTTTATCCATACTCGCTAATTCCGTCTCTACCAAGTCTCCAATAACTTCTGGATTTTCTCTTCTCTTCTGAGTCACCTACCTCAATTCTTAATGCAGCTTCCTCGATAGCTTTATCCATACTCGCTAATTCCGTCTCTACCAAGTCTCCAATAACTTCTGGATTTTCTCTTCTCTTCTGAGTCACCTACCTCAATTCTTAATGCAGCTTCCTCGATAGCTTTATCCATACTCGCTAATTCCGTCTCTACCAAGTCTCCAATAACTTCTGGATTTTCTCTTCTCTTCTGAGTCACCTACCTCAATTCTTAATGCAGCTTCCTCGATAGCTTTATCCATACTCGCTAATTCCGTCTCTACCAAGTCTCCAATAACTTCTGGATTTTCTCTTCTCTTCTGAGTCACCTACCTCAATTCTTAATGCAGCTTCCTCGATAGCTTTATCCATACTCGCTAATTCCGTCTCTACCAAGTCTCCAATAACTTCTGGATTTTCTCTTCTCTTCTGAGTCACCTACCTCAATTCTTAATGCAGCTTCCTCGATAGCTTTATCCATACTCGCTAATTCCGTCTCTACCAAGTCTCCAATAACTTCTGGATTTTCTCTTCTCTTCTGAGTCACCTACCTCAATTCTTAATGCAGCTTCCTCGATAGCTTTATCCATACTCGCTAATTCCGTCTCTACCAAGTCTCCAATAACTTCTGGATTTTCTCTTCTCTTCTGAGTCACCTACCTCAATTCTTAATGCAGCTTCCTCGATAGCTTTATCCATACTCGCTAATTCCGTCTCTACCAAGTCTCCAATAACTTCTGGATTTTCTCTTCTCTTCTGAGTCACCTACCTCAATTCTTAATGCAGCTTCCTCGATAGCTTTATCCATACTCGCTAATTCCGTCTCTACCAAGTCTCCAATAACTTCTGGATTTTCTCTTCTCTTCTGAGTCACCTACCTCAATTCTTAATGCAGCTTCCTCGATAGCTTTATCCATACTCGCTAATTCCGTCTCTACCAAGTCTCCAATAACTTCTGGATTTTCTCTTCTCTTCTGAGTCACCTACCTCAATTCTTAATGCAGCTTCCTCGATAGCTTTATCCATACTCGCTAATTCCGTCTCTACCAAGTCTCCAATAACTTCTGGATTTTCTCTTCTCTTCTGAGTCACCTACCTCAATTCTTAATGCAGCTTCCTCGATAGCTTTATCCATACTCGCTAATTCCGTCTCTACCAAGTCTCCAATAACTTCTGGATTTTCTCTTCTCTTCTGAGTCACCTACCTCAATTCTTAATGCAGCTTCCTCGATAGCTTTATCCATACTCGCTAATTCCGTCTCTACCAAGTCTCCAATAACTTCTGGATTTTCTCTTCTCTTCTGAGTCACCTACCTCAATTCTTAATGCAGCTTCCTCGATAGCTTTATCCATACTCGCTAATTCCGTCTCTACCAAGTCTCCAATAACTTCTGGATTTTCTCTTCTCTTCTGAGTCACCTACCTCAATTCTTAATGCAGCTTCCTCGATAGCTTTATCCATACTCGCTAATTCCGTCTCTACCAAGTCTCCAATAACTTCTGGATTTTCTCTTCTCTTCTGAGTCACCTACCTCAATTCTTAATGCAGCTTCCTCGATAGCTTTATCCATACTCGCTAATTCCGTCTCTACCAAGTCTCCAATAACTTCTGGATTTTCTCTTCTCTTCTGAGTCACCTACCTCAATTCTTAATGCAGCTTCCTCGATAGCTTTATCCATACTCGCTAATTCCGTCTCTACCAAGTCTCCAATAACTTCTGGATTTTCTCTTCTCTTCTGAGTCACCTACCTCAATTCTTAATGCAGCTTCCTCGATAGCTTTATCCATACTCGCTAATTCCGTCTCTACCAAGTCTCCAATAACTTCTGGATTTTCTCTTCTCTTCTGAGTCACCTACCTCAATTCTTAATGCAGCTTCCTCGATAGCTTTATCCATACTCGCTAATTCCGTCTCTACCAAGTCTCCAATAACTTCTGGATTTTCTCTTCTCTTCTGAGTCACCTACCTCAATTCTTAATGCAGCTTCCTCGATAGCTTTATCCATACTCGCTAATTCCGTCTCTACCAAGTCTCCAATAACTTCTGGATTTTCTCTTCTCTTCTGAGTCACCTACCTCAATTCTTAATGCAGCTTCCTCGATAGCTTTATCCATACTCGCTAATTCCGTCTCTACCAAGTCTCCAATAACTTCTGGATTTTCTCTTCTCTTCTGAGTCACCTACCTCAATTCTTAATGCAGCTTCCTCGATAGCTTTATCCATACTCGCTAATTCCGTCTCTACCAAGTCTCCAATAACTTCTGGATTTTCTCTTCTCTTCTGAGTCACCTACCTCAATTCTTAATGCAGCTTCCTCGATAGCTTTATCCATACTCNTTAAAATACTTACGTTCACCAAAGTCAATATCGGGTGCAGTATTGGATGTAGCTTTCCCCAGAATAATGTAAAGAACAGTGTAATGTACACACCCAACAACATCTCACTAGTTAAAATACTTACGTTCACCAAAGTCAATGTCGGGTGCAGTATTGGATGTAGCTTTCCCCAGAATAATGTAAAGAACAGTGTAATGTACACACCCAACAACATCTCCTGGTAAATCTTTCACACTTTCCAGTACATACTCTTTGATGGTGATCAGGTACTCTGAAAAAATAAAACAGATTATCTAATGTTATTATTGCTGTAGCAGAAGGCAACAGGCAACAGATCACATCAGATATCATCAGCGTCATCATCAATTGACCAGCGTCTATGGCACGTTGAATACACCAGTTTCCGTCCTCACAAAGGCCGGTTCTACGCACCAGGACGACCTGGAACGTCTACCATCACAGTTCCAGCCAAGGGTCATCAAAATTTTTTCTGCAAACTGATATCAATTTATTTTTACCATTTTAATTAATCATACATCTATAAATGGAAAGAACGGTTGATTTCGTGAGAAAAATCGCTACTACTTTAAAAATTAATACATTTGCGAGTGACTTTAGTAATTATAATTACTAAATACGTATATTTTTACATATTTGGTAATTATAATTACCAAGTACGTATATTTTTACATATTTTATTTTCCAAAGGTTCATTATTGAAAATAATAAACCGAAATTGAACGGCCTTAGTTGGGATTTTTTTCAATTGCGAAAATAGTCTTGATCCTACTAAGGCCCGACGAGAGCGAAGGAAAAGGGGGTGGATTCCCTGCGAAAATAGTCTTGATCCTACTGAGGCCCGACGAGAGCGAAGGAAAAGGGGGTGGAATTTTCTCAGGGGCCCGGTGTACTGTGCATTAAAAAAATACAATACTTTTAGCTGACGGTGTTATGAGGGGGGCCGTATATTTCCTCCGGCCCAGATTTTCTCTCTACGGCCCTGTTCCTACTGCAGGTCTCACCTGGTGTGCATGTCAACGATGATAATTTGTGAGAATCAATCTGATCCAAAGTTTGTTCCACCAATTTCTTACATTTCTCTGAAACCAAAAAGTTAAATTGAATCAATCAATAGTGGCATCATCCAGCGTTTCCGATAGTCATCAGAAGTATGAACAGGGGCAGATCCAGGGTACAATTTGGGGGGGGGGGACTAAGGAATTTTCGTATAAGAAAATAATGTAGGTATAAGGTAGTTTCAGCTTTCATCAATTTGCTTAATGTATGTATAAGGTAGGTTCACAATTTTCTTAAATAATGTAGGTAGGTATAAGGTAGGTTCAGCTTTCAACAATTTGCTTAAAAAATGTAGGTATAAGGTAGGTGGAGCTTTCAACAATTTGCTTAAATAATGTAGGTATAAGGTAGGTTCAGCTTTCAACAATTTGCTTAAATGATTTAGCTAGTTATTAATATACTCCTTATAACGGTATAAGTATGTGACTGTCTGAGAGCACCCTTATAGGGTGAATCTTAATGATATGAAATGGAAGCTGAGGCTCCTTATAATCGGATAAGTAATTATGCGACTGTCTGAGGGCACCCTTACGGGATGAAGCTTAAGGATATGAAATGATAGTTCAGGCTCTTTATAATCGGATAAGTAAGCATGCGGCTATCTGAGAGCATCCTTAGGGGGTGAAGTTTAATGATATGAAATGGAAGCTCAGGGTACTTATACTCACGCAGGAGTGTAGAATTTGCAATGGCTTTTTCCGTTTTAATTTGTTCCTCCATGCTTTTCAATCTGACATCCAACTCATTCTTCTGGGACAGAATATCTTGCAGCTCTGACTCAAGCACATTCTTCTCTTTGCAGACCCAATCAATTTTCATCAATAAAGCCTGCATTGAAAAAAAAACTTGAGACAAACCTCACAAAAAAATTTATCACAAAAAAAAAATCCCCTATTGGGAGCAGACAGATATTATTAATTTTTTTCTGAGCAACTAACCTAACCTAAAATAGGACTAATTGAAAGTAGAAGGTTAATTTTCACGATTAAATGGTGGAAAATACGAGAAAACTCACTTTTAAATGTTTAATTCACAATTTTATTGCTTGAAAATCGACGAAATTTTGGAGAAATCAAATGTTTATTCGGATTTTTTTTTAAATATGGAGAGAATTTTTTGTTTATTTAACAGATTAGGTAACATGAAAAAAAAAATCACTACGATTTAATTTATTTTAGTTTTTTCCAAATGGTGCAAGAGTTTTTAGGGAGCTTTATGAGGAGAACAAGTTTAATCGAGACATGCCCGATCAAAACGTTTCCTAACCTCTCTGGGGGGGGGGGGGGTTCATCTTAACGCTTATATTGATAAAATAAACAAACTTGCACTGGACTTTTTTCATGTTGGTACAACTATGTCTGCCTCAGTTCAATATATTCAAATAATTCAATAAATATGGAAGTTTTTAAATTATATTAAACCACATTTTAAGTTTGTAACTTGCTCAAAAAAAATTAATAGTATCTGTCTGGAACCCCCCTATTTCAGATCAGGGACGGATCCAGAGGAAATTATTTGGAGGGGGACCAAAAAATATAATTTTTAATTTTTTTTATCGTATGTTTTTTTAGATCTTACAATAAAATCAGACATAGTTTTGATTGCTACTCTCCGAAAATTAAGATTAGATCAAATTGCACTTTCAATTTTTATTTTAAAATTACTTTTTATGTACGTTCTATATTTGTAATTTGTGTTTAATGCTTATGTACCCGTAAATGTCACATATAAATATTCTGAATTTTGATTTTTTTTACTTTCCATATCTTATAAAATGGAAAGTATTGTAATGGGCTGAAATTTTCGACGTCGAGTTTTCAATGCCAAAACACGTTTTGGGGTCCCCAGAGCTTAAATCTCGAGTTTCAGCTATTGGTCCGTGTGTCTGTCTGTGTGTCAACAAAATATCTCAAGAACGGCATGTGCTAAAGACTTGAAGTTTGGTATGTATGTCAGTTTTATGCCATGAACGGCAAAATAAGCTTTTGGTGGAAATCGAATATACCGTTGGCGGTTTTATGCCGCTTTTTAGCGTTTTTCGCATATCCTGCTTGACTGTGATGATATGCGTTCAAGGTCTCCATGGCTCTTGGCGGGCTTGTGATGGTATGAGCTCCAGGTCTCCCGGTACCTAGAACCAATCGCCCGTGAAGTCCAAATTACAAACCTCATTTTGTTCGGTTGCTGCATCTGCCGACGACTGTAGAGTGGTGAGTTCCTCTTCCATTTTAGTTCGATCGTTCTCCATGTCAACAGTCCTCACTGTGGCCAACTGTTTGTCTACATCTGCTTTCTAAAATTAAAAATATTTTTCTTAGTTCGAAACCACCGCAGAGGATCACGGGATTACTCAGTCGAAAAATTTCCGGAACCCGTCTAGAATTGAACCCGGTCACCCTAGAGAAATGCGAGTGTCAAACCCACTAGACCAGGAGTTGTTGTTGTTAACGTTCTCAACGACTCTCACTGTGTTTCCAGGCCAACGAAGGCGACCACTCCAACAGGATCTGTCCATAATGCTGGCGGCTCTAGATTGGTTGGATTTTATGGACGGTTAAATCAATGATTTACATCATGAGCAGCCAGCATACATAGAGGACAGTGATCAGATACTTCAGGGTTCAGCAAGGATTGATATACCAACTCTTTGAAGAAGTGTCTGGAGCAGCGCGGCTGGAATGAACAGCTTCAACGGAAGAAAAACACAGTGAGTTGTCGTCGGAACGGTGTTGATGGTCTTTGACCGTGCCCGAGGGCATGGGTAGCTCCGATGTGAAGAACCAACCATCTTGAGGGCCAGGAGTCCTACTATGTGGTGGCCATTTTCAATCTCACAGATTCGGGATTTTCTAGGACATTTTCCTTTAATGATTGCAGAGTTTTTGGTCCTAACGATTGAATTTCCCAAGTAATGTTGTCGTAGCAGCAATCATCAGACAAGACTAAAATCAATTATATTGATAAACATTTGTTTCATCACATCAAATTTAGCAGCTAAATCAAAAAAGATTTAGCAGCTAACTCTCAATTATTTACAGCCGCAGTCTCATACATCTGGCTTACCATCGAACACGATGATGCCACTGAACAGTTATCTGTTGAATAGTTATCTAATACGTGATAAATGGGCCGACTAAAGTAAAATTAATTCATTCAATAGTGGCATCATTGTGACCGATGGTAAGCCACATGTAAGAGACAGCCGCTCTAGATAATTTCTAGTCAATTGGTCAAGTTTTTAATTGTCATCATACATCCGTTCTTGGAGGTTGATAATTGACATGGGCACCTAGAACCATGACAATCACTGTAATATAATAACGCCAGTAACATAAGAGTTATAAATATTATTAATATTATAGAGATGCTTCTTGTGTTATTTTACATCATCAGCTCAGATGGACTCGGCCCGTGAGGATGTCACCCTCAAGTAACTTCTTACAATCTCAAGTATAATTTACTTTTCCTCATGCAAAGTTAGCAAGTCATAAATAAATTGATTGAACTCGGCCCGTGAGACCATCAGCTCTGGTGGACTCTGCCTGTGAGGATCTCACCCTCAAGTAACTTCTTACAAAACGTATAATTTACTTTTCATACTTTCGTTAGCAAGTCATAAAGAAATTGATTGAACTGGCCCGTGAGACCATCAGCTCTTGTGGACTCGGCCTGTGAGGATCTCACCCTCAAGTAACTTCTTACAATAAGTATAATTTACTTTTCCTACTTTCGTTAGCAAGTCATAAACTCGGCCTGTGAGGATCTCACCCTCAAGTAACTTCTTACAATAAGTATAATTTACTTTTCCTACTTTCATTAGCAAGTCATAAATAAATTGACTGAACTCGGCCCGTGAGACCTTCAGCCCTGGTGGACTCGGCCCGTGAGGATGTCACCCTCAAGTAACTTCTTACAATCTCATGTATAATCTACTTTTCCTACTTTCGTTAGTAAATCATAAATGGATTGAAAGAAATTACGCTTTCGGTCACAAGTAAAATAGTATATACAAATTATTTACATATTATATACATGCTGGCCCAGGAAAGCGTTGCAAAATTTCAAGAGGTTATTGACCTTCTCATTTCCAACACATGACGGATCAAAGAAAGAAACCCTTCAGAACATTTGGTAGAACTATCAAATACAAAAAATGAAAATGGATAAAAAAACACTTGACTTTATGTTGAACAGCGATCAGAATTGGTCTGTGAGCATCAAATATAGAATATTTAGAGCACAATATGGCCATATTTATTATTGGAAATTATGCGTTCTGTAGATAGGGGGACTTAAAAAGAATACTTCTAAGGTACCCAAGTCCATGATAGTCGTAAAAGGCGACTAAAGGAACGGTCAGAAACGATATCTTTTCCAGTACACATGTAGAAAGCAAGAAGCTACTACATTATCCGTAAAGATTCTGAAGTATCAAAAACTCATGGAGAGTTGTTGCAAATTTGCCCCATGGTTGTTAACCTACGATGATGATGGGTTCAATTTTTTTTTTTTTTTAATATGGCTTAACGTCTCTTTAACATCTATTGGTCATTCGAGACAGGGGTTTTACCCTCCACTGACCTCGCCCAGCCTGGGATGGGCTGGAAAAATAGCCAGCATCACGAGGCCGCGAACCCACGTGAACACCCACATGGTACAACCTCGCTGGACGTTACTTAACGTCAGTGATCGAACCAGAACTGTTGTATTCAACGTGTCATAGACGCTATAACGTCCTAAATTTTTGAAACTTTTTCTGGACCAACTTGAAGTAAGGAATGTCGTGTGATGTTCACACCAGATTTTTCGTTCATACAGATGAAGATAAAAAAAATAATTAAACCTAACTAATCACCATTTAGAAAGAGAAAAACTATACATTGAGCCTCCCCCAATATAGCAATATACAATTCATAGATTTTTTTTTCATTTCTTACTATTGAACATATCAGATCATTGGCGGCTCGCGCAAACTTTGTCATTTTATCTGATCCCCGTAATTCTTTTTCAATGCCAGCTTTCTGTGAAAAATATTTATCAAGTAGAGATGAAATCGGAAATAATCCAGTTTCGAGGTACGTAGAATATAAAAATCGAAAAATAAACGAAAAATGAATAATAAATTATGTACGAAAATCAAGGAAGAATATAGTTGATACCAAATTCGCAGACTTCGGGATATTTTGGTTGATTCGTTTCAATAATGAAATGGAATAATCAGGGGACAAAATCCCACCTAAAAATTTGATATTTTACGTTTCAAGGTACGTAGAATCCAAAAATCGAATAAAACAAATTTGTTTGTCCGCCATGAACTGCACTTTTGCCACTTAAGTTAAACCGATTTGGATTAAATTTGGTATGTCCCGTTTTGGGATCTAATTGTGGAAAACTTGGGCTTACATACCAAATTTCTTCAAAACCGGTCGACGATAAGTGGCAAAAGTGGCCTTTTCTCCATGTGCAGTGTACAGCTTGTATACACGTATACAGGTTATGATAGCGAAGGACAATTGGATTTTTCTCATTCGATTTTTGGATTCTTCGTACCCTGAATCTTAGAATAACAAATTTTAGGGGTTCGTATTTTTTTAGCCAGTAAAATAATATTGGTTTTTCCTCGTATTGGTGGAGTTTATCCTCGGATGTTGATACATATATGGCATTGGTGGAGTTTATCTTCGGATGTTGATACAAATATGGCATTGGTGGAGTTTATCCTCGGATGTTGATACATATATGGCATTGGTGGAGTTTATCCTCGGATGTTGATACAAATATGGCATTGGTGGAGTTTATCCTCGGATGTTGATACATATATGGCATTGGTGGAGTTTATCCTCGGATGTTGATACATATATGGCATTGGTGGAGTTTATCCTCGGATGTTGATACATATATAGCATTGGTGGAGTTTATCCTCCTTTGTTGATACATATATGGCATTGGTGGAGTTTATCCTCGGATGTTGATACATATATATAGCATTGGTGGAGTTTATCCCCGGATGTTGATACATATAGATAAAATGACCGCATCCAAAATCGGAGAAAACTTTTATTTTTCCAAAATTCGAACAAGACCGGAGAAAATTGGTGTTAACATAAAGCTATACCACCCAGAATTGTAAAGAGTATCTTGAAACAAAAAGTGGACTGGGTTTGTAGAACCAGCCCCAACGAATAGGGGATCTCGCCAGGCCTAGAGTCTCTCAGGAGCCCGGTGTAAGTTTGTTGTTCTTGCAAAACACGCAATGATTTTAGACGAAGGTGTAATATTTTAACTTGGTGGCAGGTCTCTATTGAGACTCCAATTATCACTGCGACCTTTATTTGGATCTATTGTGACCAGTAATTAGGAAAGGCAGGGATTGAGTTAGATTCAAGCAACAGCCTTATTTTCACAAATCAACCACCTCAGCCAACTGAGGTTGTAAGGTGTAATAGGAGAACTCGAATTTTCCCTCTACGGCCCTTGCGTAGAACCTATCTGAGGTTGTAAAGTGAAACAGGAGAGCTCGAATTTTATTTCTACGGCCCTTGCGTAGAACCTCTCATCTCAGAAATCTGATTGATAAAGCCATAAACTCACCTGTCGTATTAGAGCAATGTGTTCCTCTCTCAATTTGGTGTAAACATCTTTCAGTTTGGTAAATTTCTCTTCTACACACTTCAACTTTTCTGAAACACGCATCAGAGAAACACACGAATATGTATGTAAATGTAGTGGCCCGATGGCATTTTTACAATTTTTTGTACGTATCACAGCATTACTAAAATCCTCATGTACTAACAAATTAGCGCAGTGGCTATTCGCACTTTATTTTTTAATAAAATCACATGTAAATTTTTTTGGTCAGAACATTTTTTAAAATACAAATCAGACACTCAAGTCAGCCAACGATCATACCACGTTGAATACACCAGTTCCCGTCAGATCACTGAAGTTAAGCAACGTCGGGCGTGGTCAGTACTTGGATGGGTGACCGCTTGGGAACACCACGTATCGTTGGCTCATTTTTCCGGCCCAAATCAGGCTGAGTGAGGTCAATGTGGGTA
>CM022876.1:24771827-24790709 GCA_012654025.1 Pachypsylla venusta | reverse complement strand
AAAAAAAAAAAAAAAAAAGACACTCAAGTGGAGTTTTAGAATATGGCCCTTAAATCTTCTTCCTAACTAACTCTTTTTACTCTGGTATTGGCGCCACTAGTCTACTCACATTAAATTGTCCTCACGGGGCGCTGAGTGCAACTCAAATTCACAAGCACAAGGCTGCGTGCACCCCTCCGAGAATTGAACCCGAAAGTGTAATGCCAGTGTGTTAACCACTATACCAGAAGGACTCACTGCTACACCAATTAATTTTCAATCCCAACTAAATAAGAGTAAGAAAAGAACGATCCTACACCATTGCTACTGGACCTGATTTGGAACGTCAGCCATTTTCTTGTGTCAGTTTTGTATCTTGTATCAGTACGTACAGTTACCAGGGGTACATTTTGAAATTTACTGATAACTAGAGATGTGTATTATTGAAAAAAGAATGTGTATTCATGGTATCATTTGGGGTGTCAAAATTGTTCCTAGAGATACTTAGATTTATTTTTTCTCCAAATTTTGACAAAAAAAAATTCTTTAGCAAATCTGAAAGTACAGACCGAAAAACGTCCAGCGCCCTCAAGGAAATGATTGGTTGGACGTTGATTTCTTCACCGGACGTTGTCTGGGGTAGGTATAGTTTGAAGAGAGATGATAAGATATTATACTTAAGATTTCATTGCGTGCTATAAAAATTCCCCGCCAAGTCATCACCCCATAAAGATAGGAAATCTATTTTGAGTCCCTCTATCCACTCTCCTTACTTCGAAATAAAGAATAAGATTAAATTCCGACCCCACCCCAAACGATTTCAGAATTTTAGTCTGATTTCCTCACTCTCTTCACCAACACGCAGTTCAATATGAAGAGATACTTAGATTTATGAACCGCTAAAGTAGAACAGAGGAACAGTGTGGTCCCTACCTCCTAGTGGTTAATTTTTCTTTCTTTCTCTCTCTCTCGTAAGTGAAAAAGTCAATCGACGAAAATTTAAACTTAAAAAAATCTTTCCTTCATAAAACAAAATATGAAGTCTCAAGACATTCCTATATTAAATACATTTCTAATTTGAAAAAGTCGATCCGACGAAAATTAAAATATTTAAAAAAAAATCCTCAAACAAAAAAACCCTAATTTTTTTTTTTAACTTACTTTCTGTCTCGTGGCAAAGGACAGCGGCCTCTGTGTGCTTCAGAAGATCATCCTTAAGTTGTCTCTCCTGATTCAGTTCACTGTCCTTGAATACAAAAGAGGAACAATATTCTAAATCATCATCAAGTTAACAGTAGTAGTAGTAGTAGTAGTAGTAGTAGTAGTAGTAGTAGTAGTAGTAGTAGTAGTAGTAGTAGTAGCTTCAGTTTGCTTCATCCTCCCCAATGTCATTGTGTGTATTAAGCCCCAGGAATGTTGCGACTAGAGTTGGTTTGTTCCATAGGTCAAGTTCTGTTAGACTAGTTGGATCAGCCGGGCAATTAAACAAGTGTTTGGTGTCATGAGGGCTGCCAAGACATTTACCACATATATCATGGATGGAGGAATCAATTCTGCTCATATATGAATTGAGCATCTTTGAGAAAGCAGATCTTACTTGTGAGAGTGTAGATCTGGTGGACCGAGGTAGTTTCTTCTCATCTTTATCAACGGGTGGAGGGTGTCTGTTTAGCACTCGGTTCGGTTTATAGCGACTGATTGAGGTTGTAACGGTTTTGGTATGGATCTCCTTGATTCCCAGTTTCAACTGGAAATCATCTATAGGGCGTCCGTTGGTAATTTGGTGGATATCACTGTTATAGCGCTGTACCGTTTTTCTTACATTTCTAGGCGGAGGTGTTCTATTAATTAGGTGGTGACATGGGTGGTTCGGTTGGTGGCACTTCAGCAGATATTGTTTGCAGAGCATCTCATTATGGTCTCGGACAGGTAGTACATCGGCTTCTACATGAAGATGGTCTTGGTTGGCCATTATGTGACAACCAAGAGCAGTGCGAAGTGAGGAATTCTGGCATGTTTGGATCTTGGTCCAGTGGGTATCCGCAAGTTGTGGGGTCCAGACTGGTGCTGCATAATTTATTACTGGACGAGATATTGCTTTGAATGCTGTGATCATAGTTTCTTTTTCTTTACCCCATGATGTCCCTGCTATTGTTTTCATTGCGTTGTTTTTGGTTTTTAGCTTTTTGATTGTTGTTGCTGCATGTATATTAAAGGTAAGTGACGGGTCAAATGTGACTCCGAGTATTTTAGGGTGTTTGGTGGTTGGAAGAGTTTGCCCGTTGATTTTTATTTTGAGAGCGGTGTCCATCTCCTTAGTCCACGTAGTGAATAGAGTTGTCGTGGATTTCTCTGTTGATAATTGTAAGTTTCTTTCCTTCAGCCAGGTGTTGAGTGTGCTCAGGTAACTAGACATTTCCGTTGACATTTCATCAATATTGTTGCCTGAGATTAGCAGAGTGCAGTCGTCTGCATATGAAATTAATTTGATGTTGGGTGGTGGGGTTGGTATCTTGCTTAGATATAAGTTAAAGAGTGTGGGTGAGAGTACACCCCCTTGTGGGACACCTTGCTTCATTTTTCTGTAATTGGACTTGGTATTTCTGAAGATGGTTGGTTGGTTCTACGTACCAGAGCGACCCGTGGAGATCCTTCACGGCCAAAGACCATCAGACAGCTCAGCATCAACCAAACTGCATCCCCCCCAGAACAAGCAAATTTTTACCAGAGGAGCAGCACTTGCCGGCAACCCTGCTCCAAATTCTTCTGATGATAGCCGGTATTGAGAAAAACCCAGGACCTAGTCAAGTTAACAGTAGCCAACGTCTATGGCACGTAGAATACACCAGTTCCCATTAGATTACAGAAGTTAAGCAACGCCCAGCGAAGTTGTACCATCTGGCTATTTTTCTGGCCCAACCCAGGCTGGGTGAGGTCAATGTGGGTAGCTGGTTTGCAAGTTTCCAGCGAATGAAGGGTAAAGTAAACCCCCGTCTTGAATGACCAATAGATGTTAAAGAGACGTTAAGTCAAAGTTAACAGTTATTATTATTTTTAATTTGACTTAACGTCTCTTCAACATCTATTGGTCATTCAAGACGGGGGTTTTACCCTCCATTCGCAGGAAACTTGCAAACCAGCTACCCACATTGACCTCACCCAGCCTGGGTTGTGCCGGAAAAACAGCCAGCATCACGAGGGCGTGAACCCACGTGGACACCCACATGGAATAACCTCGCTGGACGTTGCTCAACTTCAGTGATTGAACGGGAACTGGTATATTCAACGTGTCATAAGACGCTGGCATCCGTAATGACTTTTTAAAACTGGATTAATATATTTTTTTCTATAAATGACTACAACACTAACGTGTTCACCTGATCTTCTTGATCCACTAGTTTATGTGTTTCGCCAAGGGCCTTAAAGACATGGTCGTTCTGGGCGATTAGTATTATCTAATTATTATTTTGCCCGATACCAAATTCGTAACTCTGGAATGGGTGGCCAATTTTGGGGGGAAAAAATAGAAAGAAAAAAGAGTGGGAAATAATATGGTATTTTTTCTGATTCTTTCTCGAGCGTCTGGTCCTCCCGTACATTCGGAAGCGGCACATCACAGGTAATCCTGGACAAGAAACGAGGGATTTTCATTTTCAGACACGCGGGATCTTTCCCATTTGCGGCTTGCAATATTTGCAATATCCTTCCGGTCACCTCTTTTTTTTTGTTTTTAACTTTTTATGTTCACTTGTTAGCTTTTTTGACATATTTTAAGCCAACTAGACAGATTATGAAACATTTTTACGGCCTTTTTTGATGAGCAATCTTGCTTGAGCACGACACTTTTTGAAAGTGATTAAAAAGGGGAAAACTATTAGGATATCAGGGGATTAAAAATGGTGGGATTTTGAAAAGAAGGATTTTTCTCGCCCAGAATTCCCTGTAATATGCCACAGTCCTTACATTCAAATGGGATATAAGTCCAGGTTTACCTCCGGGGAGTGCTGAAGGCCTTTCTGCATTATATCGGAGTACATTAAGGCTAAATATGGACACCATGACGTACCTTAGTCGCAAGTTGAAGTTCCAATTGATTAACTTTCTCTCTTAATTCTGATATGATCTTATATTGTTCACTAACGAGTCGCCTCTGAGCGCTTAGTTCACCTTGAAGTTGTTCAATCAATGAATCTCTCTGAACAATAAGGTCGGGAGAGACGCTACCATTACTGGATGTGCTCTGATGAGAGATGTCTACTAAATCAGCTGTAACTGGTGTGTCCACTTCAGCCACTGTAGGTTCTGGCTCAGGAAGGGTCACTACAGGAGTAACGTATGAGCCCAGTTCAGCTTGGATAAGAAGATTGGGCGGGTTCTGAAATTGAAACAAATAAAATAACATTTCTACTGTGACAAATGGGTTCATTATTCTAAGGACAATGTATTCCTGCTTCAAATTCTAATTTATACTCTAGTACATTCTAGAATAGTAAACATTTTTTTAAAAAATAGAATTTTTACAAAAATCAAAAAACTGCTTTATCTGAGCGCACGGCAGTGCGCCAGGCCAAGTTCCGGAAAGCACCAGTGTATCTTTACACGAAGCAATTCGCCAGGTTTTTCACACCGTCAGATATCCAGTTCTACACGGGATAGGTCATTGAAATTTTGAACATACATTCCGTAGTATACTACAATACTACAGGATAAACTTCAATATTTAATGTTAACCCGGGTAGGAGATAGGTAATTTCAAAGTTTCCACTTTTGGATACTTACTGACTGACTGACTGACTGATTGACTCACTCATAATCAAAAGTTTCAGGCACTTCCCGTACACCTAGAGCGCTGAAATTTTAAACCCGCAAATGTCAAAATTGAAACGCATCAATTCTCAGTGCTTTAACTTCAGGGAAGAGGATACAATATAAATATTGTAATTATTATATGCGTTGTAGTGTATATTACTTTATCAATACTTTGGTGTTAGATTTTATTGGACATTTGGGTCCGGTTTACACAGAAATTTCCTGTTTTCCGATTTGTTGTGTAATCGAAAAGAAGAAGAAGAAATTAAGAAAAAATGGCCAAAAAATCAGTTACATATAGTAATCTTTACAAAAAGGCCAAGTTCCTTCCACTTTCCCAAAAAATTCCGCCTATGAAAGTAGTGATATCTATTATTGGGGCCAAGTTTATTGTTGCTGCTGTATATCCCGCATTTAAATTTATTATTGCACGTTCTTCTGTCTCAATTCTATTAAAGTAATACCGAATTTACACTTGGCCAGTTTTAAATAGGTAGTATTTTACGAATCTCTTAAGAAAAAATGACCAAGTGTAAAGTCGGTATTACTTTAAGAGAATTGAGACAGAAGAACGTGCAATAATAAATTTAAGTGCGGGATATACAGCAGCAATAATAAACTTGGCCCTAATAGATATCACTACTTTCATAGGCGGAATTTTTTGGGAAAGTGGAAGGAACTTGGGCTTTTTTCAATGATAATTTTTTTTGTGAGATTATATTAACTTTTATTATAGACCAAGTAAGTACTGCTCGATCTGAGGACTACCATAAGAACATGTGCATTTGTTTTGTCCTTGCTTATAAGCAAAGATTAGTGCTATGCTATAAAATATGTGAGTATGTGGCTGTCTGAGAGCAACTTTAGAAGAGACATCTTACCTCAGAAGAGATATCTTATCTCAAGAAGAGATATCTTTTTTTTTTTTTTTTTTTTTTAATTATGCCCCGGAACCGCTTTCGCATTACTTCAGGGCATTCCTTTTTACACTCATGCCATTCCGGATACGAGAAAACTCGATCAGAAAATTTTCGCTCCGGGCGGGATTCGAACCCACAACCTCCAGACCAAGAGACAATACTCTTAACAACTCTGCCACGGGGATCGGCAAGAAGAGATATCTTACCTCAGAAGAAAATATCTTATCCCACAAAGAGATATCTTACTCTCATCTCCGTCACATACTCACATCCAATCCCAATTTTCTCCTCACTTTTCATTAAATCATATCATTATTTCTATCTCCCTCACTCAACTTATACTTCATCACTCACCCAATCTTCTCTCACTCAACCTATACTTCATCACTCAACTCAACACTCATCTTCATATTCAACACTCACCCAATCTTCTCTCTCACTCAACTTATACTTCATCACTCAACTCACCACTCATCTTCATATACCACACTCACCCAATCTTCCACTAACTAAAAACATTTTTTATGATTTTTTAGTAACTTTTTTCTCTCTCTATTCATTAATTTGCTTTTTCTGTCTCAATTCTCTTAAAGCAATACCGACTTCACACTTGGCCAGTTTAAAAAAAGTTAGATAATATTTTGCGATTTTCCTCAGAATAAACTGACCAAGTGCGAAGTAGATATTGCATTAAGAGAATTGACACAGAAAAAGGGGAATACTAAACTTCGGGGTGGGATAAACAGCAGCAAGAATAAACTTGGCCCCAATAATACATATCATTACGTTCATGGGCGGAATTTTTTGGAAGAGTGGGTGGAACTTGGCTTTTTTTCAATGATAATTTTTTTGCGAGATATTTATATTCTGGAATATATAGGGAACCATGTTTATATTAGTTAGGGTATATAATTAGGAAAATAATTTGTAATGTGTCCTAATAATATTCTCATGAATTTATTTATATTCAGGAATATATAGGGAACCATGTTTATATTAGTTAGGGTATATAATTAGGAAAATAATTTGTAATGTGTCCTATATAATATTCTCATGAATTTATTTATATTCAGGAATAGGGAACCATGTGTATATTAGTTAGGGTATATAATTAGGAAAATAATTTGTAATGTGTCCTATATAATATTCTCATGAATATTCAAAAACACAATAAACTTAAAATAAAATATAAAAATGTGATGTGAACATCACAGTACAACTTTCCTTATCCATATTTATATAATTTCCTAACAAAAAAGCGGCCTTCAATCTCTAATTAGCGGCCAACAATATATTACACTTCAACCTAAGTTGTATTTTTCAATTTCTTGTAAGAAATTATTATGAATAGGCACCAAATTTAAAGTTCTTAGGTTGAAGTTTAATATATTGTTGGCCGCTAATTAGAAGTTGAAAGCCGCTTTTTGTCGGTTCTGCCAAAAACCAGAATGGAAAGAGATAGAACTTGAAATTGGGTGCCTATTCATATAAATTTCATACAAGAAATTGAAGAATATCACATACGTTGAAGCGTAATATATTGTTGGCCGCTAATTAGCGGTTGAAGGCCGCTTTTTGGTGGTTCCGCCTAAATGCAGAATGGAAAGAGCTAGAACATGAAACTTGGTGCCTATTCATATCAATTTCTTACAAGAAATTCAAAAATACTACTTATGTTGAAGTGTAATATATATCGAGAAGTGTAATATATAAGTGTATTTCCGCTCTGGGGACTTCAAAACGTGTTTTGGCATTGAAAACTCGACATCGAAAATTTCAGCCCATTATAATACTTTCTTCTTTTTTTTATAGATAATGAAAGTCGTGTGATGTTCACCTCAGATTTTTTTTAAGATAAGGAAAGTAAGTAATAAAAAAGAGATATCTCACCTCAGGTAGTGTTGGCACATGTATGAGATGTTTAAAATATTGTAAGTTTGATGACGTCATATAGAATTGTCTCAACTGCTGAAACTGTTTGAGAAATCTTTGTCTATGACCAGACAATATTTCGGACGGTAAGCTGGCATGAAGTTTGAAAAGAATTTTAACACAAAAATCGTAAAGTTGAGAAGAATCTTGTATACATGGTATAAGCGGTGAAAGACGACACTGGCCGGACGATGTCATGGAGTTGGATCGGGACATGTCTAGAGAGCCTGAGGAAAAAGAAAAAAAATACAGAATGACACTATGTATAAGCGGTGAGAGATGACAAGGACATGTCCAGAGAGCCTGAGGAAAAAGAAAAGAAACACAGAATGACACTATGTATAAGCGGTGAGAGGCGGCACTGACCGGACGATATCATGGAGTTGGATCGGGACATACCTAGAGAGCCTGAGGAAAAAGAAAAAAAATACAGAATGTCACTATGTATAAGCGGTGAGAGACGGCACTGACCGGACGATGTCATGGAGTTGGACCGGGACATGTCTAGAGAGACTGAGGAAAAAGAAAAGAAATACAGAATAACACTATGTATAAGCGGTGAGAGACGGCACTGACGGGACGCTGTCATGGAGTTGGACCGGGACATTTCCAGAGAGCCTGAGGAAAAAGAAAAGAAACACAGAATGCCACTATGTATAAGCGGTGAGAGATGACACTGACCGGACGCTGTCATGGAGTTGGACCGGGACATTTCCAGAGAGCCTGAGGAAAAAGAAAAGAAACACAGAATGCCACTATGTATAAGCGGTGAGAGACGGCACTGACCGGACGCTGTCATGGAGTTGGACCGGGACATGCCTAGAGAGCCTGAGGAAAAAGAAAAGAAATACAGAATGACACCTTGCTCCCACTACACAACAGGTAAAGCGTGACGGACGGTTGTGTTCTCTTTAGGAAAAAAACTTTCATAATTTATCAGTCTTCTTACGTGACGATTTTTTTGCCGTCCACGACCCCAGGAAAATTATCAGAACAATAGTTCAAACCGTTTTCGAAATACGGCCAAATTTCAAATTTATTGTCCAAATTTGTGAAGTCACTGTCCGATATCATAAATTTCATTGCGCAACTCAAAGCGAGAAAATTTTAGTTTGATCGTTTAGTACTCACTTTACGATATGGTTCCCGATATTATGCTCAGCCATTCGAGAGTTATATGAGTTTGAAACCGGTATAGGTCAACAAAAAACATACTTAAAAAATACTAACCACCCAGAACGGCCATGCCTTTAAGGCCCTTGGCGAAACACATAAATAATGTTTCTCTAAAGGCTACATTAAAAAACACAAACCCATACTCCACTCCATAAGAATCGTAGCACGGACGAAACAGCTCGTCTTCCATATTGTCTTACCAAATACTGCAGCCTGCAACGTCAAAACTTCGTCCAGACAATCAAACATTTCAACACTCATTTGAAAATATAAGAATAGTAGCAAGGACGAAACAGCTCGTCTTCCATATTGTCTTACCAAACACTTCAGCCTGCAACGTCAACACTTCGTCCAGACAATCAAACTGTTGCGTACACACTCCTCCTTTCCTTTCCTTCCACCCTGAATCAAACATTTCAACACTCATTTGAAAATATAAGAATAGTAGCAAGAACGATACAGCTCGTCTTCCATATTGTCTTACCAAACACTGCAGCCTGCAACGTCAACACTTCGTCCAGATAATCAAACATTTCAACACTCATTTGAAAATAATTATTGATGTCATTCTCTCCAATTCGATCGAGCTCTGCTTGTGTGAGAATCAGATTTCCTGGAAATCCAGGATTTCGTCGATGGAAATCTAATTTGCCCAACAAAAGACGAGTGTACTGATAGATAAGCTTTCCATAACCATCTTTGATGTGAAACTGAAAAAGAAGAAGATTTCAGTGTCAACTGTAGACGTCACTCATTTACGTGGAGATTATTCATTCATTAGTGACAACATGTAGTCAGATATATTCTTCTTCTTTAACTTCATCTTTTCCCAAGTCTATTTTTTGGGGTCGGCGTTACTTTCGTCTACCTTGTTGTTGTTAACGTTCTCAACGACTCTCACTGTGTCTCTAGGCCAAGGAAGGTGGCCACTCCAACAGGATCTGTCCATAATGCTGACGGCTCTAGATTGGTTGGGTTTGAATCAATGATTTACATCATGAGCAACAGCATACATAGAGGACAACGATCAGATACTTCAGGGTTTAGCAAGGATTTATATAGCAGCTCTTTGAACCATCATAATGTAGATTGGAAGAAATTACGCCTTAGGTAAAAGGATAGTGAAAAATTTAAATAAATTCTTTCTTTTTTTAAAAAAAAAAAATGAACCGTGGCGAAGCACGGGGAAGGCCTAGTATAATTTTTTTAATCACTTGTACCTGTTTTATATTTTTTTTTTAGTCTTCTCAACCACATTTTTCCAACATTGGTAATCACTTGTACCTGTTTTATACTTTTTCTTAGTCTACTCACCCACATTTTTCCAACATTGGTAATCACTTGTGCCTGTTTTATACTTTTTTTAGTCTACTCACCCACATTTTTCCAACATTGGTAATCACTTGTGCCTGTTTTATACTTTTTTTTTGTCTACTCACCCACATTTTACCAACATTGGTAATCACTTGTGCCTGTTTTATACTTTCTCGAATCACATTAGGGTGTCCCTCTCGCAATATCTTATGAAGGACATGACAAAACTTCCATGCCACAATCACGTCTTCCATGAGCGCCAATCTGGATGCACATTGCCAAAATATGGCCGCACTTTTATCATGGAATGTACCAAGAATAGCATCTGAGAAGATTCGATAAGGATAACAACAAACAAATAGTACCTGGTGAGTACAGAACCTCGAGACCAAACTCCAAAGGTGATGGAAGGGTTGGGTAGCATATTATGCTACTCTCAAGACGCAGGACTAGATGTTGATAATCTCGGCCCCTTCCATGTCCTCCGATAGTGGTAAATATCTCAAATGAATGGTGGTGGAAGTGTTGGCAATCATAGTATGCTACTCTGAGGACGCCCGGAGTAGATGTTGATAATCTCGGCCCCTTCCATGTCCTCCGATAGTGGTAAATATCTCAAATGAATGGTGGTGGAAGGGTTGGCTATCATAGTATGCTACTCTGAGGACACCCGGACTAAATGTTGATAGTCTCGACCCCTTCCATGTCCTCCAATAGTGGTAAATATCTCAAATGAATGGTGGTGGAAGGGTTGACTATCATAGTTACTCTGAGGACGCCCGGACTAAATGTTGATAGTCTCGACCCCTTCCATGTCCTTCAATAGTGGTAAATATCTCAAATGAATGGTGGTGGAAGGGTTGGCTATCATAGTATGCTACTCTGAGGACGCCCGGACTAGATGTTGATATTCTCGAACCCTTCCATGTCCTCCAATAGTGGTAAATATCTCAAATGAATGGTGGTGGAAGGGTTGACTATCATAGTTACTCTGAGGACGCCCGGACTAAATGTTGATAGTCTCGACCCCTTCCATCTCAAATATCTCAAATGAATGGTGGTGGAAGGGTTGGCTATCATAGTATGCTACTCTGAGGACGCCCGGACTAGATGTTGATAGTCTCGACCCCTTCCATGTCCTCCAATAGTGGTAAATATCTCTAATGAATGGTGGTGGAAGGGTTGGCTATCATAGTATGCTACTCTGAGGATGCCCTGACTAGATGTTGATAGTCTTGACCCCTTCCATGTCCTCCAATAGTGGTAAATATCTCAAATTCATGAGGATGGAATTCCATGGGTTGGCTGAGTTTGGACCCACGTCGTACGGTTGAGTAGCATAATATGCAACTCTGAAGACGCCAGATCTGATGTTGATAATCCCGCGAAATTCAAAACAGTGGTTCAAGTAGAAATATACTATTGTGGTTCTCAATCATTTGCTATGAGCAGAGACAATGTTATAGCATTCTAAACAGTGGTTCCTGTAGAAATACACTATTGTGGTTCTCAATAATTTGCTATGAGCAGAGACGATGTTATAGCATTCTAAACAGTGGTTCCTGTAGAAATAGACTATTGTGGTTCTCAATCATTTGCTATGAGCAGAGACGATGTTATAGCATTCTAAACAGTGGTTCCTGTAGAAATAGACTATTGTGGTTCTCAATCATTTGCTATGAGCAGAGACGATGTTATAGCATTCTAAACAGTGGTTCCTGTAGAAATAGACTATTGTGGTTCTCAATCATTTGCTATGAGCAGAGACGATGTTATAGCATTCTAAACAGTGGTTCCTGTAGAAATAGACTATTGTGGTTCTCAATCATTTGCTATGAGCAGAGACGATGTTATAGCATTCTAAACAGTGGTTCCTGTAGAAATAGACTATTGTGGTTCTCAATCATTTGCTATGAGCAGAGACGATGTTATAGCATTCTAAACAGTGGTTCCTGTAGAAATAGACTATTGTGGTTCTCAATCATTTGCTATGAGCAGAGACGATGTTATAGCATTCTAAACAGTGGTTCCTGTAGAAATAGACTATTGTGGTTCTCAATCATTTGCTATGAGCAGAGACGATGTTATAGCATTCTAAACAGTGGTTCCTGTAGAAATAGACTATTGTGGTTCTCAATCATTTGCTATGAGCAGAGACGATGTTATAGCATTCTAAACAGTGGTTCCTGTAGAAATAGACTATTGTGGTTCTCAATCATTTGCTATGAGCAGAGACGATGTTATAGCATTCTAAACAGTGGTTCCTGTAGAAATAGACTATTGTGGTTCTCAATCATTTGCTATGAGCAGAGACGATGTTATAGCATTCTAAACAGTGGTTCCTGTAGAAATAGACTATTGTGGTTCTCAATCATTTGCTATGAGCAGAGACGATGTTATAGCATTCTAAACAGTGGTTCCTGTAGAAATAGACTATTGTGGTTCTCAATCATTTGCTATGAGCAGAGACGATGTTATAGCATTCTAAACAGTGGTTCCTGTAGAAATAGACTATTGTGGTTCTCAATCATTTGCTATGAGCAGAGACGATGTTATAGCATTCTAAACAGTGGTTCCTGTAGAAATAGACTATTGTGGTTCTCAATCATTTGCTATGAGCAGAGACGATGTTATAGCATTCTAAACAGTGGTTCCTGTAGAAATAGACTAGTGTGGTTCTCATTCATTTGCTATGAGCAGAGACGATGTTATAGCATTCTAAACAGTGGTTCCTGTAGAAATAGACTATTGTGGTTCTCAATCATTTGCTATGAGCAGAGACGATGTTATAGCATTCTAAACAGTCCTGGGGGGAGGGTCTGGACCCCATGAACCCCTCCCTCTGGGTACGGCCTTGTGGTAGCTCTCCTATGATGGCCTGCAGTTGTTTCAATCGTTTTGGTACATAGAACCATCCATTGTGAGGACGACACCACCTGGTGATTTATAAAGGATACTTCGAACATGTTTCTCCTTGACGGGAGTCTCCTGTGAGTTGACAGCTTTTCCAATACTGGCCGACTGAAATTTTTCAAATGTTTCCCTTTCCACTTCAAGGCTTGTCTTCCTTTGCTGAAGAACTCGTGGTAACGAAAGAGAGGACATTGTTCACTGATTGAACTTGGGCACCAGCAGACTGACGATCTAAAAAACAAAATCAAATATTTTGAACACCCCCCCCCCCCCCNATAGAACTAGCTACTAACTTATATTAATTGTGTTTTTCTTTTGTCCATGAAAGATGATTTTTTTTTTTTTTTTGGCTTAGCGTCTCTTTAAATTATATTGGTCATTCGAGACGGGGATTTTGGACTCCATTCGCTGGAAATTTAAGTAACCTCATATCAACCTGTTTCTACCATTTTCCCAAACCTGAATCCTGAAATGGGAGGGGGGGTGATTTTAAGACGAACAACCGCTACAATAACAAAAACAAAGTAGAATGCTAAAACAAATGACCAGAGGGAAGAAGGAAAAAACTAAGACACGCATATGAGGATATGATGCAGGAAATGGCTAAAAATAAAGGGGAAAGCTTTTCAGATTTGGAAAGGCTTTCTGGGTGGAGAAGGGAGTACCATAGATAAACGAGAAACCCGACACTGTTTAAGGCAAAAGGGATTTGGAGAAAGAAGAACTAAAAAGAGTACAAATGAGAGCTCGGACAATGGACATCTGATTAGTGAGTCACATGAAGAGTCCCTAACAATAACATAATAACATACGAGTATAAATATTATTATAAACTGATTCCAGTTATAAGTTGTGATTCATGAAGTACAGGGCAAACAAAGAGAAATGAGAAAGACAGTAACTACAGGGTGGGGCAAAATAAATTAACATAAATATTTCATCATAACTTCACATATCATCAAAGAAAGAAAACCTCTAGCACACTTGGTAGAACTATCAAATACAAGAAATGAAAATGAATAAAAAAAATACTTGACTTTATGTTCTACAATTTTAATATACCTATTATTCGATACGCGTATTTTGATCATTCATTCTTGATAATGGAGTAAAATCCGAAATACGCGTATCGAATAATATATTAAAATTGTAGAACATAAAGTCAAGTGTTTTTTATTCATGACAAATTCAAGTCTCACTGGAATAACCAATAGATTTTAAAGAGACGTTAAGCAAAAAAAATCTGGAAGTTACAAATGAAAAAGTTCATTTTCGGGTAGAAAAGACAAATTGGAAGCAACAAAAAAAATCATTCCCTTTACAGTAGTGGGGTCAGAGGAATGAGAAATTTTCAGTACAATAAATAAAGGAAATACCTCGTATTCTGTTGTTTCCAAATGGTCAGATTTGACAATTAAATCATTTTCCTTCATGTTTGGTCAAGATGGTGCCAAGTGTTTTACGTTCATCACTACCTGATTTGTACACAGATGTGGGATTCCTTAAAGCCTATTCTGTGGAGAAGCAAGACTACCATGTCTCGTCAAAAGTCGTACACTGTCTATTGCCGCTTTTCGGGACAACTCCGGTATTATGTCAGGTTTCTGCAGTAAAACTTCCATTTCTTTCGGGGATTCCTCGTTTATGATCCAAACTTTATATTTTACGTTATTCCCATTCTTGATGAATCGTTTGGCGTTGTGAGATAACATGTTTCTCAGGGTGTCAGCCACTTCGCCACCACTTATCCCAAAGTCTTGGCCTTGCCTATCAAGTGGCAATTTTCAAGATTTACTATAAATATTTATGAGTTACCTTATCAATCACTGATAAGAATTTCAAGTGAGAAAAACAATCTCAACAATTTACTCTCATGATAAGTGTAGTATTACAAGTATTGTACTTAAGGTATAATAAGTGCTACTTGTTTTACAAGTATTGTACTTAACTTGTAGTAAGTGCTACTTGTTTTACAGCTCACCAGGGTTGCAACCAAGATTTTCATTTTGGAGGGGGGGGGGTCAATTCGACTTTATATCTTTAGTAAGATAAGATTGCCACGATGACTCAAGTAAACTAGAATAAGAAAATTGGCTCAAGGTGATAGGATGTGCGCTAATTGTATTCGAGGTGTTCGAGAGTTATTGTGGACCAGGCCCGTATCCAGGATAGGGTTCAACCCCCCCCCAAATAAAATCTTGGATGCGAGCCTGTTCGTGGACTATAAAAAAACATGTTTATTTATTGAACAGTTATTGTATTTGTCTTTGTCTTGTACTTTTTTTGTAAAATAAAACTACAATTCCAGTTTTGAAATAATAATAAATAAAGACAAACATATAAGTAAACAAAAGAAAAATCGTCGAGTTAAAGAAACAAGACGTCACACTTTTTTAAACGTCTATTTTCCCCCATGATAACTCCTGAGCACTTTGTCCAATTTAGATGAAAATCAGCATGGACATTACATTCATAGAATTACCTCATAATTCACTACGAGGACAAACGTGCCATCCGGCACGGCCAAAGACCATTAATATCAACCGTGTGATGTAATGGAATGACGTCCACACTTACCAGAACTAGTTGTTAAACAACAATGGTAAAAATTTACATTAGTATGTCAATGTTAAAATTATTTGTAACACTACTCAACTAATAGATTTGATTTTATAGAAGTTGGTGTACATTGACTAAACGAAGTGAAATCTAGATTGAACTCCCACCATTTTTCTTAAAACTCTTAAACTGTTCGTTTTTTTTTTTTTTTTTTTTTTTTTTTTGCACCGCGATACCTCCCAAACCCACAAACCCATTGAACTTTGATGAAACATAACAAAAAATACAAAGTTTAGTGCAAATTTCAAAGAGGAATGGCCGTAGAAATAAAATATATATAGTATGATCTAGGACATCTAGCTACAGCTGACTTCCGATCTATGTGGCCGAGTTGTCAAGACCATTGACTCTTGATCCTGAGGTTGTGGATTTGAATCCCGCTCGGAGCGAAAATTTTCTGATTGAATTTTCTCGTTTCCGGAATGGCATGGGTGTACATAAAGGATTGCCCTGAATAATGCGAAAGCGGTTCCGGGCATAACTTTTTTTAAAAAAATGTTCTTTAAATAAAAAAATGTACTGCTAACCGAATGTACTGCTAACCGAATGTGTTTGGTTCAGGATCATGTCTTTGTTAAGGAACTCCTAGGAAAACTTAAAAATAATGAGACAGATTTAAAGTAGAAAGTGTTTCAACCATTAAAAGAGTTTTTGAATTATTCGTCGTTAGTTTAGCAACCTGATGTCTACCTACTTGTACTTCTTATCACTCGCTCAGTAGACCAGCACATAAGGATCTCTCTTATTTAAATAGATGTGTCATTAATTATGAAGGTATCTCGATTAAATCTAAATTCTCGTACCTATAATTATTTATACAACCCAATAAAAGAAAACATATATTATACCAGAATAATATAAAAAAGTAATTCCAAAAGAAAACACTCACCTAATTATTAACTTATTATTTTAATTCATTATGTTTTAGATAATTACCTAGGTATTTCATTAAAAAAACAGTTGAACTTTTACGTTTCCATTCTTTTTATTTACCTAATGACAATAAAGCAGGAAATGAGATTTTTTTTATAATAATTTAAGTAGGTATTTGATTAAAATGTTAACTGAAAGGCAAAAGGCAATCGCATCAGAATTCAGAATGGTAATGATAAGAACTTCATTAGAAAGGAAAAAGCAGACAAAACTGTAGGAAAAAGGTCAGACTATTAAAATAAATGACACGGATTTGGAACATATGAAATACAAAATGAATGAATGGTGGAATGTGATTATCAAAATTCGAATTAATTAATCGTGGAATAAAAAAGATAAAGAAATAATTATGTAATGAGATAAGAAATTAAGAAGTATTTTAATTTTTAATTAACACTGAATAAAAGAAAATTAGAAGATTAGAACAGAGATATATGATTAAAATAATTATTATTTCATTCTTTGTTTACCTTTCTACACTATCTAGAAGCTAAGCGTTATGATTGGTTCAATTTTCATCTTGTAAACAACATGGACCAATCAGATTAAAGAATAAATAAACATGCGCAATGACATTATTTTCGATTTTTTATGAATGGACATGAAGTTCTGGAATCGGGGAGGAGTGTCTGGGAACATTTTCAATATATTTAACCAATTTTAACTCAACTAGATAGGTTAGGAAACGTTTTTAAGGCCATGCCTCTATTGTGTATGTGCATTCGTCCAAAATGGATCCATAACGGGCAATAAAAAAGCGAGTTAATTTTTTGTGAAAAGGGGTTGCCAGACAGTCCTCCCCGATTCCAGACCCATTGACATGAAGATGTCTGTATCTAGGGAGGAGTGTTATGGTACCCAAAAAATAATACGCAACAGAGGCATGGTCCGACCATGATGGTCGTAAAAACGTTTCCTAACCTGTCTAGTTCAGTTAAAATATGCCATTTTGTACTATTCCTTACAGTTAATTATTGCATTATTAACCAAGGGATTTTTTAATCCACGAGGTGAAAAGAGATTTTTGGGTATTAGCACTCCTCCCCGGATACATAACCGAGGACATGAAGGAGTAGCAGACGCTCGAGAAAGGAACAACAAAAAATCCCATCTTTAAGAGATGTTATTTTTTTAAAAAAAATTCCATAGTTGAGAGATTTTTTACTCCTAAATTTTAAATTAAATTGCGATAAATCTATCTAATATAAAAAAAGTTAGCCAACGGTCATACCACGTTGAATACACCAGTTCCCGTCGGATCACTGAAGTTAAGCAACGTCGGGCGTGGTCAGTACTTGGATGGGTGACCGCTTGGGAACACCATGTATCGTTGGCTCTTTTTTCCGACCCAACCCAGGCTGGGTGAGGTCAATGTGGGTAGCTGGTTTGCAAGTTTCCAGCGAGTGGAGGGTAAAACCCCCGTCTTGAATGACCAATAGATGTTAAAGAGACGTTAAGCCAAATTAAAAAAAAAAGTCGATCTGAGGAAATTTTAAATAGGTATTTAAAATTCTTTCCTCAAAAAAAAACTTGAAAGTCACCAAAGACATTCATTTATTATAATTACTATCTGTTTTCCCGTGCTTCGCTACGGTTACGAAATACAACAACAATCTCGAGATCGCGAAATTAAAGCTTCTCAATATTAGATTTTTGGTGGAACCGACCCCCAGAGTGAACACGACCCCTATTTAGAAAATTCAATATTTTACTCAAAGATATTACTTTTTGCACTGCGGAACACCTTCGTATAAACTTTCAGCTTTCTCTCTCATTCCGAAGTGATACTTCTTAACTATAGGTTTTTGGTGGAACTGACCCCCAGAGTGAGCAGCGCTCCTAGTTAGAAAATTCAATATTTTATTCAAGGATATGACTTTTTGTACTTCGGAACACCTTTGTTTCAAATTTCAGCTTTCTCGCTCATCCCAAATTTGTATCTACTTCTCAATTCTGATTTTTTGCTGGTGATAACCGTCCATAAATCGGGGAGAAACCGGAAAATTTTCCAATTTTATATTTTTTGTGGGGTCCTTATATACTGTTTCGGGAGGGTAATTTTTAAATAAATAAATAAAACTGACCATGTTTTCACTAAACTTGACTAAATATATTGTATTTGCTAATTAGTACTTTACAAATTACCAAGTATGGTTATATTACTTTAGACTTTGTATCTCGGCTGAAAAAGGGTACACTATACCTAATATAAATTATTTTTATGTCCCTCATTTTTTCTAAAACATGTTCAGTACTTTTTTCCAACAGCTTGCTACAATTCCAGATA